>JAOTRR010000010.1:19614157-19628333 GCA_028570945.1 Gogo arcuatus | reverse complement strand
TATGTATGTATGTATGTATGTATGTATGTATGTATGTATGTATGTATGTATATATTTTGTGCTGTCTACACACAGTGGCAGAGCCAAGGCTCACCCTGAGCTGCAATATTGACTTTTACTGCTGCTTTGAATGTGTGCTGATAAGCATGATTAGTTTGTGCTTCATTGTCCTTAAAACTGAAGTAGCTAGGACAGGTCTCCTCTTGTCTGATGCACATATACTATATCTGTCAAATGTAAAACACTGGTAAACCTTTTAATGGATGGCAACATCATTTTTGTGCATCAGCATATGTCAGAGATGGGGACTTGAATTAGAGCCTCAAGTCACAATTGAGTCACTCACTGACCGAGTTGAGACATATTAAATAAGAATTCCTTTCCATTCTTATGTTTGCAGCTTTGTGTGACTGCCATATGCCAAAAATGCACTAAACAGGGAGGGGATTTGTTTACCCTCACATAAAACAAAGGGTGACGACATCATCAGGAACGTTAACGGGGCCGATTCACCCTTCCCAGAATCCAATTTGTTGTTTTTGTGACTGCTACCTGCTAGTTCTCTGTGCAGCAAAACCTCTACATATTCACTGTTAATGATCCCTTCTAAACCCATCTCAAACTTTTTCTTCATCAGTGTGTCATACTTAGAAGCTTTGAACAAAATATGCCTTATTTTTTCTTGCCTTCGCGGCCACATGTGACCGCGCGTGTGACCAAGCGGCCCGGCAAAGGCCGGTTTGGGTCCATTCCTATGGAATAACCATACGAAAACAGAATGGATTGGTTGAAAGATTTAAAAATATACATACTTTGATGAAATATTTTCAATTTCATGTTACAGTTTAAGATTTATGCAATAAATGTAATAAACTAATAATCAAAATTAATAAACTTAAACTCCAAAGTTAATTGAAATAACCATGTTTTATAAAACCTCATTAATTCACCCAAAAAGTATAAGTTTAAAAAATGTGTAAAAAGTATGTGTATGAATAAAGTTATACTAACCAAATATTTAGCAAATGAAATTATGATACATCTGTTTTCATGTTTTCAAAAGATGCAAGTAAATAATTATGCTGTTACATATAGTGTGAATAGATTGACATAATACAGGTAGGCTGTACCCTATACAGAATGCGCTGCAGTATGTTCTGTAGAAATACTGTCATATAGCAGTGTTATGTTTATGTGTAGTGAAACACCTACAGCTACCAATTAATCACTAAAGTACATGACAAAAGACAACTCATAGATGTGAGATTTGAGCCAAAATATAACAGTGCTGGTGTTTTTGCTATTCTATTTTGCTACATCCTACTGTTTAAGCCTGTCAAATAGGCACTGAAATCATGGAGAGCAATACATTCTTTTAGGGTCATTCTGACACCCGGTAGACAGTGATCCTCTGCATGGATGCATTTAATAAACAAGCATTTCCCTCCAGATTTGTTATTTTAATATTAAGATCTTAAGATATTTGTGGTCAAATGGGTGGTTTTGTATGCATTATCTAGCTATAGTAAAACCATGCTAATTGTCAGTAAACTAAAGAAATGTATCCCCACTAGCAACCAGTATAGAATGATCCAAGCAATGTGCGGGGGGAAAAACAAAACAAAACAAAACAAAAAACAAACAAACAAACAAACAAAAAAAACCCTGCTTTTTGTGTGCAGACAGGATCAGGCTTACCATGGGGAGAGTGAAGAAACCTGCTCCAGGTCAACCCATGGCCTGGTACGATTGAAAACCTCTAGGATACCAAACAATGTTGTAATGGACAAACCGGCAGTGAGAAAACCTACATAGCTAAAAAAGTTCTATTCAAACTCTCAGCAACATTATTTAGCTGGCTTGTTAATCCACAGTTGATTTTCTTAAAATTTGATAGGAGCTTGCCATATCTCGAATGCTATTGGCAATCGTGAAAATCTGTCACTTCCTTTGATACACTTCTCATGTTTCAAAAGGACATATGTCAACCTATGGCATCAAATCATAACTCTCAAGCCATTTCATGGGTACTTTCACAATGCAGATAGTTTCAAAATGCCTACTAGCAAGTCATGGGGTAGAGTGGCAAGGAAAAACACACCGGGATGAAGGTAGGGGGAAGAAAAAACATCAGGGAGCCCAACATCATTTGGTTAGCACAGGGGATCCTGATTTCATTTGGCAGTTATCCTTCCTAGTGCAGATCCATTCTTAGATTGCACTCTAAGAATAAAATCTAAGAATCACAGTTTCCTGATTTCTATTGACTATAAATGATGGTTAGGAATGAGGAGAGAATTATTCCAGTGATCATTATTATGTAAAGCTTAACTAGCTAGGTTGGTCATAGTTAAACCAGCAGTCCTTCATATGGGAGCAGGAGCTTCTGGGCTTCAGAACAAGCATCCTAAGGTCATAGCAGAGAGACACAGGCTTCAATATGTCATCATTCACATTGTTCTCTCTTGTTACTCTTAATCTTTTGATAGCACTCAGTATGTGTTTTAACAGCTGCTTAAAAGGCCTCAATACATATTCAGCTCACACCTACACTTGCTTCACTACTACAATTTCACCTTTTCTCTGCTCTGATGATGAGATACAGAGGGGCCAGTGAGTTCATGTAAGGGCTGGTATTGGGTTGCGCGTAGCCCAATTTCACGGACACTCCTAGCAAGGGCAGACAAAAAGCGCAGAGAAACCAGAGCCCTAAGCCTGCTATGAATAAACTCCTTTACTCCCTTCTGAGCAATGATCGGAGTGTACACCTCAAACACTGCAATGAGCTAGATGTGTTAGTGATAGCAGGAACACACACATACATAGGACCCTCTTCTGGCTCTCACTGGCATAATAAACATGAGAGCTTTGTCTTTGTCCACACTTTTGCTTACTGAAGAAGTAACAAAAGAGTGCATATTAGTTTCAGACAACACCAAGGCTTTTCCTGGGCTGAAACAAACACTTGTTTCATGCCACTGATCAGCACATTCCACTGTTCTATTTTACAGCAGATTCTCACCACAGACAGGTACTGAAAAAGAATGGCACATCTTTCATTTCTTCTTCAGAAGGTCCCTGTTTTGCACTGATTTCAGATAAATCACATTTGCGAGGGTGTTACAATATCTACTTCTTGATAAAATAATAATGTGTTATTTTATATTATACCACATTGCTCTTTAATGCTCAATTCTGATTGGTCAGAAGCATGGTTCGGACATCTTGCACAAGGACTTGTATGGAGGATGCTCTACATAATCAGATTTTATAATTGTGTAATCATTGATATGGTAAAGCTTTCTGTGAGGAGACATTTATTTATCATTTTTTTAAGAAGTCTCCAGTGTCAGTTCTTTTGTAACAGTCAGAGGTAATGCTGTAACGTTAGGTTTTCCAACACAGGAAAGTCTTTAGGGCTTTAGGGTTTCTAAGTAACATGATTTATTTCATGGACATTTCACAATATTAAACACAACTATAAATGATTAAAACATACATTAGGATGTATCTTTCCTTCTAATTGTAATTTTAATAGTAATTGGCAAATTGTTCAGGTGTTGGAAACACTTCGGGTGTGCTTTTATAGAAAAATCAACTTTGTGGCTGGAACAGTAACTCCATTTTGCATTGGGTTCATCACACCACCTCACTGTTGATTATTTTCCTATAACAGTATACCCAGCATGTCCAGTTTTATTTCTTACCTATTACTGTGTCATAATGGCAAGAATGTAAAGGTAAATTTGCAGTGTGCAATCACTGGACCATTTGATCTCATGCTATAGCATTGTCTCCTTCAGTTCTTTAGTATGACTATTTCAATAACTATGGAATTCAAAACTACCCCCACTGACCACCCCTAACACAAACACACACTTGTACTTCTATCTTTGTAGGGACACTCACTAACATGATGCATTCCCTAGCCCCGAACCCTAACCTTAACCATCACAACTAAATGCGTAACTCCAACCCTTACCCTAACCCTAACCTAAACCTAACTCTAACCTCAACCCTAAAACGAAGTCTTAACCCTCACACAGCCCTTTGAAGAAGTGAAGACCTGCCAAAATGTCCTCACTTCCCCAAAATATTCTAACTCTGTTGGTAAAAAAATGTATTCCAGTCCTCAATATGTAGCAAGTACAAGTACACACACACACACACACACACACACACACACACCACTAGCAGGGACATCTCAGTGATCATGTCAAAAGCTGTGTTTTTCTTTCTGCGGGTTCCCCCAGAGCCAGTGATTATCCAGCAAATTACTAACATTCCTCAGAGATCTTGCTGGCTACTTCTTAGAAACAGTGAAATCCTTATTATGTGTTGTCATGTTGTTACACAGAGAAATGGTGCTTTTCTGAGTAAAGTGCTATATTCTGCCAGGTGCCAGACTGTGGGGGCAGTGCTGATGGTCACAGATGGTAGAAAGGAAGCTGTGCAAGGTGCTGAGAGCACAACACAAGGATCTGGTCATACAAGACACATCTAACCATGATCCCTAACTCATTTATGCTCATACTAAAATTTTTACATTTGCATTACTACAATTATTCTGTAGTGTCACAGAACAAAATCAAAATTTATTATTGTGCTTTTTTTGTATTTATTTACTTAGTCCAAAATGGTTTGTGAATTTTGCACATCTTTCATTTACAGTGCCTTATGTATAATAATGTGTCTTAACCCTCCAAGGGCTACAGCATGATAAAACAGAAATAGTTTAACATTCATGTCACAGAATTTCTCAGAATTTCTCTGTACATGCTTACATGGTACTGTATGTGGACAATAAATTGTAACAAGGTATACTGCATAGCCCCAAGAGGTTTTGCAAAGCAATGGATTATGTCCTAAAAAAAAGAAACAGCAAAACAGATTAAAGAGACTTTAAAAGGTTGTTCACATACCATAGCAAATTTGATAATGTCAGAAAACTACGTGCGCACAGTGTGTATTTGACTTGTCTTTTGCACATCATAGAAATACATTAAAAACAAGACCAGTTTATTGTTTGAACATGAGGAACCAATCTAAAGAAAATGGTGGCAAATATGACACTTAACACAGGTATATTGGTAAATATGATACTTAACACAAGAAAATGTTCCTGAGTAGAAACATAGGTGAGTGATTACATGAATAACTCAAAGACTCTGTCAAAAAATGATTTGTGAAGAAGGCTTTCCAGGTACATGAGGTCTATCCAACTTACTGAGGGTTTTCTTGTCACTCATCAGTACTTTATGAGCCATGATTGTGCAGAGCATCTAGTGCAGTCTATGTCTAAAATTGCAGAGCTTTGATCCTGTGGGGGATTTGACAGATCCTGGGGGTGCTGTAATGGTTTATGCGGTTATGGCTTTCATCTTTATTTCAGTAGTGTCACTACTGAAGACTCAGCTTACTCTCACCAAGCACATTTAAAACCTGGGGGAATAAGCATTGGAATCACTACATGCAGTTAATTCATTATGCTTCTTTACAAAAATCACATGGATTGAATATATGAAGGAAGCTTTAAATGAATGATCCAAGGCTTACTCAAAGCATGTTAGCTCTCTTATGTCAAATGGACTTCCACAGTTTACAACTACTACAACTACAGTTGATAATTATAGAATCACTCTTATGAGAAGGGCATTATTACATTCAACCTCTGCAATTTACTCAAGTGCATTTAAATGGCAAGGCACAAATGCCTCATATATGTTTTGCTACTACATTGATATAAAATTCACAAATGCCCTGTAATTACAGTGTTTAAAAACATGTTCCAATTGCTTAATTAGTAACAGAGCATATTGTATCTATATAACATCATATTCTATGCATTTACAACCACATCAAAGAATCTACTTTGCTGCTTTATTACAAGTTTAATATTTCAAAGGTTAAGTACTAGGTAGAATTACTGTGAGCCACAACATGTGAAATACCATGAATCAGTCCTGGGCAATGAAAATGCACTTGTGTATTCCACTATGGTGTATCTAAGGGCTGAAAACTACCAGAGTGAGCATTAAGCCTTGGCTATACTGGACAACTTCAAAATCTTAACAGATAATAAAAAGACTGGGAATGTTTTCATTATTCATTATATTCATTAATGCAGCTCAGTCACCCACTGACTGATATGTGTAGATTTTAATGCCTGCTGAAAAACTGAGTAACACCCACTAAAAGTGATTAGAAACAGAACTTGTCTTACTCAAATAAAAATATGCTTTCCCATTCCTAGCATATGACTATGGCAAAACTAAACAGGCAGTTGCCACAACTTACAGCTCTAACTGTACAGTCACAATGGCTTCAGCATTGCAACTCAGCTTTTTTTCCTTTCTTTTTTCATGTCTATTTTTGTGGAAGTTCTTTGAATTTACATTGTACCGGTAGTACAATGATTGAACTCAATGACACAACTCAATGATTATGGCCTCCAATAAGGAACTCCACTGCAGCCATGAATGCAAGTCTATCTACTTCTTGCACAGACCCTCAATCTTTATCAGTTATTTATGGGATCAGTTCAGAATTGTCATCAATCAGTTTACAGTCATACCTGTGCTACTTCCCATATCACTGAACATGGCAGGACAACACTGTTAAAGGAATCTTGGACCACTCCTCTATGCAGAACATTTTACAGACCTTTATATTCATAGGATTGCATACTTAAATGCAGACAACTTTTCAATATGGTTCAAATCAGGAGGCTGAGATTGCTGTTGCAAACACTGATTTTGTGGGGGTTTTTTCAGTGTTGTTTATTGGGGTGTACAGTATCATTTGGTTCATTATCTTGTTAACAGATTCATCTAACTTTACAAAACATGTTTTGTGCTAAAATATCCTGGTACTTCATGATGCCATCGATCTTTACAAGAGATCTTGGACCACTAGGTGCACAAAACAGACACAAAGCATCAGTGATATGTAACACCATATTTTACACATTTTATCTGAGCTTTTCCTTGTATGTGCTCCCCTAGTCCCTTATGGTATCATCATATCATGGTAAACATCCCTGGGCAAAAAGTCAGCAGCATGGTGGTGCAGTGGTTAGCACTATTACCTCACAGCAAGAAGGTTCTGGGTTCAAAACTTACAACTGGTTAGGGCATTTCTGTGTGGAGTTTGTATGTTCTCCCTGTGCCTGTGTGGGCTTCCTAACACAATGCTTAAGTTTTCCCCCAAAACTTAAATTCTTATAGATAGTACCTTTAAAGAGTAAAAACGTTTCTCTGGGTGCAATTCCCAAATTGGCATGATCAGGTACATTTTAGCAATAAATCCAGATTTAGACTCTCTATACCACATCCCCAAGACTTGTCTGTCTGGGTTTGTCTGATCCTGGTTACATATTGCTGCATTCTGGTCAGCTAATAAATAATAACACGGACAAAGCATTTGCTGCTTTCTTAACTATCTAGAAAACAGAGTAAGATTGTTACATATGGCCATGCACACTTGACTGTAAATTGTGGTTGAATTAATATACCATTATTTGCACATACCGTATGCCCATGCACACATAGTAAATAAACATCCATACTGTGGATACTGAAAGTGAAATCTAAGCATTGGTCTAAAGTAAGATTGCCTTAAGTAATCAGAAGCTTACAGCTCAGGTGGCATTTGGGAGGATAGAGGTAATAATGTAGAAGGATTTCAGCTTTGTCACATCTGACACTATTCTGAAAGCTATGCTACACATCCATCAACGGTTGTAGCTAATCCACGTTCCTTTATTTCTCATATTCTGACATTGGATATGCAACCTCAACACCACATCAAGGACAGCCATGCATAGTCTTGCATAAGGAAAACACAAGCATTCATAATTTGTATACAGTTGTATCATGTTTCCCCCAATCCAGGTGTGTGGACTTATAAGGTCAGTGAGTGCGTAGCAGCTGAATGATGCCTTCTAAAATCACAGCAGGAGCTAAGTTTGACCAATGGCTCATTCACAACTGAGGACAGAAGGAAAATTGCCATACTCAATGTGGTTTGAACTAAAAAACTCATAGTCAGCACTATGTATATCTACAGCCACTATCCTCTTCCATTCTTTCCTTAGAAACTGAAAGTTTACATGAAGATAATCTTTGTTAAATTAATTTTTTAAGTGAAGTCATGTCTCCTAAAAGGAACCCTAAAAACCAGCAGAGAACACACACTAGACCCATCCTCAAGCTCCATCTGCCCATCTGCAGTGGTCAAGCAGAAAATAAATAAATAAATAACAAGATTGGTAAGATACAAACTTATACATGTGCCTGCATAAAGGCATGGTGGTGGGGTGGATGTTGTAGATGGGGGATAGACAAACATGAGGCAGGATGCAGAAGAGTCTAGCCAAACATGGTCTAGACTGTATTTATGATTTCCTGCCCTGTTCTTAAGAAACATTTAGAGTCAAATGGAGTTGTTGTGTAAGCTGGGGGAAGCCCTCACTGGCCCTGATGTCTGCTATAATTACAGTCTGGGCACAGAATAAGACAACTAGGCCAAACCAGCATGTCCAGCATAGGAGTGAAAGAAGTGATGACCAACTTTGCTGGAAAAAAAAAAAAGTTCATGCTGGATAAAATTGCTCGACAAAAGCTGAAGATAATGAGTTTTGAAAATATTTTGTAAAACACTACATTTAAGGTCAGATAATGATCACATTATAACATTATAAACAAGGGCTTTAGTAAAAAAATAGTGTACCTGGGTATCATAATTTGCAATTTGGGCTTTGAATGGATGATGTGTGCTTAGTCAGTTTACTTCTAGTATCTCCTTGAAAGGCATTAAATTTTTTTAAAAACATTTACTGAGAAAGTAATCCACCTTGCTCTTGTTTATAACCTATTTCATGGTGATGATGTGTTATGGAAGTGCCATAAATAAATTAACCCCAATACATAATAAAGCTAGGGGGTGTTTCCCTGTGTCAACGATAGGCTGTCTCAATCTACTAGAGAGGAAATCAGCACCATCCTATACTTCAAATGTGCCTTTTTTCATACAGTAACGGCTTGTTTTTGGCTCCACAAAAATGAAAAAGAATCCAGTTATAGGCATTTTTAACAGCAAATAAGATGATGTTCATAGCATAAAGAGCCAAAAATATACATATTTCTACATACATATTTGCTTACTGGACATCTCTTGATCCTTTTTTTTAAGAAATCACCTAATTTCTCATGTCACACTGCCAAAACAAAGTGGCTTACAAGAGGCCATTCCACACAAAACAGACATAAATAAAGTTCTCAGTCATATCTGCACTAAAAAGGATAAAAGGCTTGACATATTTATAAGTAGCAGCAAACAAAAGGCATATTGCACACATAAATCTAAACCAAACCAAACATCATTGGAATACACAGTCAATAAACAATACATAGTCAATATTCAACTCTGAAACTACTCTAGCAATTATACAGTTAAAAATGACAGATGGTTTTATTTTTATTGTTTACAGAAACAAAGGATACTAATAAATATTTGAACTAGGTGACCATGTTCATATACTCTTACCACCTACATTTTCACATGAAAGTATCCTTTACTTTTAAACTATAAAAGTTTTATAACGGACAAACACAAAAAACCTCTACTGTCTTCCACCTGCACATCCAATGACCATAACTTCAACATCAACAAATGCAAAAGCCAGACTCCAGATGTCCATTGTCCCCAAAACATTCCTAATTTTGAATCTTGGCAACCAAGGCTTTTGGGACACACATCAATTGTGTTCAATCTCAGTGTCATGGAGTGCAGCCTGCAGCTCTTCCCAGGGGACATGCAGCAGCCCAAACGTAGTGTGGAAAACTAAAGCAAATGATATGACAGCTGATGAATGTAACTAATGAATCTGTGTTCCATCCAATTTCCACCATTCTAAAGACACAAAGACTATGGAGTAATGCAGAGGGGAAAAATGGAAATAAGCACAATTATACAGTACTTGATTTGTTCATCGCTTAAGATTTGTGCATGTGAGTTTACTTTCCAAGCCCTTATAAGTGACTATAACAGAAAAAATCAAAGCTGTTCAGTGGTCATTTCTGACATGAGAAGCACTGAAGGAAACCACGGGCAAAGCTGTGGGAACAGGTATAACTTTTACACAGTTTTAGTCTCTTGAAAATAGTGTAGTTTTGGCTGAATCAGAATATTTTCCCTCCAAATAGAGATCTGTTTGAACAGGATGTTCTAAAACATCCGATGGGATGGAAAACAGATGTATACATTAAAATATGTCATTTTGGTCACTAGTGTATTTTGGAAATAATTGTATATTTCACATTTGAGTGGTTTGGTTTCTTGACATTTGACCAAAATAGTCAAGTCAAGTCTGGGTGAAACATGATTTCATCTTGTTTGGCTTCTATTCTTACCTATCCGACCATGGAGTAATGATAAATAGATCCACTTTTTAATGTGAAGGTCATACTTAGCTGACCACGATTATACAGTAGGCCATAGCTTTTTATGTAAACATCTGGTTTAAGTGGAAAGGGGGCAGAAATTCTCTACTTTATTTAGCACATCCTTTTAACAGCTTTACATATGTGATTGTGGCCACCAGCAATCTTGCTGAAAACTGATATTTTCAAATGTGTTATTCTGTTCAAAAATATCAGTAAGCCCCACAAAAGAACGGAAATGTTCAGCGAAAACAAAAATGGTAGCGGTACATATTTGTGCATCCATGGAAAATGAGAGTGCCTTTAAAATTGCATGCAGGAAAAAATGAGCCCTGGAGATAATGCTTTGAAACTTTGAAGGAAAAGAAAAGGAAAAGCAGCTTTACACTTTGTGTGGTTTATACCACTCTCTTCTTGCTGGATTCTACTCTCACATTCTTGGCGATTTATACTTTCTTCATACCTTCAACAGGAACAACTTTACTAACTCAGACATACTTTCCCTGATAGTAGTCAGAAAGAAAAAAATCTAGTATTTCTGTTTTTCGTTATTTGTCCTAGACTCAGGCTTTGACTGGTGCTGCAAAACTATTTCAGCATATTTGTTTAGAGGCTTATCTCATTGATATTCTGAAAACAATTTGCCACTAGGAGTCCAAATCCTCCTTATGACTATAATCCAGATTCAAACATTTACTCAAAAGGCTTAGCCCATTGTGTTTTAGTTTTCATTTTGCCTGGTCTGGTTAAAAAATGGACTTGTGAAGACTCATGAGGCATACTGAACTTTTATATAAGTTCAGAGTAGTTTAGGATCAACATACAGGCTAGACATAATTCAAAGAGGGGAAGAGTGGAAAGCCTCACTACTACATAAAGATAAGGTATGAATACTATATTGAGTGAACTACACAAGGTGAACCTTTGAAATATATTTGTGAGAATCAGGTTCAATGCCCCACTTTTAGAAATATATCATCTTCAGTTCGGTCAATCCTGGGCATCACACAAACACATTCATAGGTAGGGGCAATTTAGAGTCAACAATCTACCCATCACCATGTTCTTTGGACAGTATTAGCACATGGAAGTACCCAGAGGAACCCCACATGGACATGCAAATCTCCACACTGGCAGTAACTGGAACCCAGAATCAAAATCAATGGCTCTTATTAGAGTAGAGCTAGCGCAACTGTAAAACTGTATATCAGCAACATCAGTGTTAAACCATCATGCATTCACTACTATGTGTAATATATCTTTGAGGATAGCTTGGAAAATATTAAGTATTTACAAATGGTTATTACATGGGGATCACAGTAGGAGACCTTCTCACGCAAGATTCAGGACAATTATTAAAGGTGTTACAATTATATCACAGGCCACACTCACTGAGCAGCATGCATAAAAGAAAACTACAAAAACATAATTAGCATAGAAAACTATGCTAACAGTGTAGAGATAAGTGTACATAACTGCACAGATTATACTTTTTGAACATGTAAGGAAAAAATAATATTAGAACAAATTTTCTGGACTGGACAAATCTCACTGTTTTTTTCCCCCTCTGACAGACAAGAATTGTGCTTGTATATGTATTTAATAAAGTCACATTTGTATGTCCACATTTAGAGAACACAAGTATGTTACAATTTTGCTGCTCTCCACATATACTAAATAATAGATGCTCCAGCATGGTACCTTGTGACACCCCAGCTTTAACATTGAGCTTCCCAGATAATAAACCATCTGAAATATTCCCTTGAGGTCTATTACTAAAATAATTCCCAAAACTAGCCCAAGGCCTTGTCAGACAATCCATTTAAAGATTTGCTATGTAAGGCACATATCATGACATTAATATTATAAAGTTCTATCTGGGTTAATAAAAAATGGGAAATAGAACTTTATAATACTAAGGTCACAATGCATCATACCTTCACAGTGTGATTTGTCTTACACTTGACAGAAAGTGTGACAGAAAGAATCTTATTTGTAAGATAAAGTCAAGTTGGCCCTCCTCCCTGGTCTGTTACACCTCATAAAAAGTCTGCTATTCTATTCTGCCTCCTACACGTTTGGTCTGATTCCCCAAGCCTAGTCAGAGGGCAAAATTCTCAGAGAACTTGGGAGGGTGTGTGAACATTACACAGAACTGTGTCATGAACACAGAAGAGGAAGTCTGGTCTTTGAATGACTTAAACAGAGTCATCAATAAAATATGTGAATGGTAAAGGCAGAAGGAAGGAAGATGGAAAGTCAGGAGATAAGTCTAGCTTTGGTTTAAAATCTCAAAATATTATGAGGCACTTTTTTTAGGTAGGCATTTATTTTTCAACTCATTATTTATGAAGAAATCATTAGAGACATGATGCTAAATTCTCACAGATGCTAAACAGTGAGCATAAAAGCTCACTGTTCTAAATAAAGATTATTGAATTAGTATTTATTATTGTAATAGTATTATTGTATTAGTTTGCAGCAATATCATTTGCTTGAATTTACATCAGTTGTCCCATCTAATAGGAAAAAAATGAAGTATACTATATACTTATATAGACTGATGGTACTCTTAGATCCTGACCTAGTTAACCAGTATGATGATGTGTTTATTGATAGGGACTTCCAAGCACTTCTATAAGTCACTCTGGATAAGGGCGTCTGCCAAATGTCGTTAATGTAAATGTAAATGTATATGCACCAAAGCATTTAAAGCACTGTATATCTGCATCAACATCAGAGATGTTGTCTTCGGACACTATGCTTAAATTTCTCCTTCTTACTCATTGCAATTATTGTATATGTAAATGAGCATTTACACAAGTCTATCCAGCAATAAAACAGATTTATTCCAACCTCCATAAAACCAACTGTTTAATCACAATTGCTCTAGATGCAGAGTAAGCCGAGATAAAATAAGACTCTTTAAGTTTAACCCCTGAGATTTGACTCCCCTGATAAGTGAAACATCACAAAGTTGTCCTGCATTGGAGATCCCCTCAGGAGCAGGTGAGAAATATGGAAAATGTACTTATGCTGGCACGCTCCAGCACGAAAAGACTGTGTATTTTGGAATTTTAAAAAAATAATAATAGAAAGCTGCACTTTGTGAAACTTGCCACGTGGCTGCCATATATTAAAATCTTTGCCTTTGGATCCATGATTTCAGGAGATGCCAGTTCCATGTTTGAAGGTTGTTTCTGTCCTGGACCAGCTTATCCAGAGCATTTTATAAACATGTCTCCATCAAAAACATGCTCATACAAATAGGTCAGGATTTAAGAATTAGAGAGATTAGAGAGAAATTAGTACAACAAGTGAGGGTTAGCCCTTTTTTGGCTTTGTAGGCAAGCATCAGTGTTAGAAATTTGTTGCAAGTTGAGGTGATGTGGGAGCATTTCAGGTGCTGTCAGAGTTTTCAAAACACCTATGAAAATCATTCCAGATTCATATGTCGATGGCTCATCTTTCTTTTATTAGGAAGAAAAAGACTGCTCTTTTAGCATATTTTTGGGTGATAACTCATCCGAGTATTCCAATGTTCCAACTCTATTCCAATGTTAAATCTCAAAATCTCTTACACAAAATGTATGAGTTGGCAGCTTTTAATATTATAATAATATAATCAGAGTAAATGTCATTAGATATCATGGTCATTTACAACTTTAACCAGGGATAAATAGGGATAAATACATTTATTAGGGATAAAATTAGTTCATATGTTTAAAGTCTTT
>JAOTRR010000010.1:19551080-19561252 GCA_028570945.1 Gogo arcuatus | reverse complement strand
ATACACACACACACACACATACATACACATACATACACACACATACAGTGGCATTTCTCATATATCCGGTTATTCAGACTTCAGTGGACTAGAAGGAAGGAAATTATTGCTTAACATTAACGGACAGGTGTTCATGACCATGCACGGTAACACTAAGGCTAATGATTTATGGCCTTTGGATCATAATGTATTTTAAGCAAAGATTTCAAGAGGAAACTTTGTTGGTTCTAAATGAAGTTAGGATTCTTTTGGGAATCATTTATTTGTCGCAGTCTGATCTCTTTGTGCTGATGGGTGTCTCGGGGTAGATGTGCTCGGATGGAGAACGCGCGGCGCTGGGCAGCTCGGGAAACGGCAAGCTGCGCCAGTGGCTCATCGAGCAGGTGGAAACTGGGAAATACCCAGGACTCGTGTGGGAGAACGAAGAGAAGAGTGTGTTCCGGATTCCGTGGAAGCACGCGGGGAAACAGGACTACAACCGGGACGAGGACGCAGCGCTCTTCAAGGTAGAATTAAAACGAGAGGAAATAATCACTAAAGAGAAAGCGCACATTGTGCATGAAACTTTAGACCAGGTTGGAGATTGATGAAGCTCGAGCACTTCGGTAGGACACTATAAAAATGATTATAGGCGGCTATGACGACTAGGTGATTTCTCACCTCACATTTTCGTCCTTCCCGCAGGCTTGGGCGCTGTTCAAAGGCAAATACCGGGAGGGCATCGACAAACCGGACCCACCCACGTGGAAAACGCGTCTCCGTTGCGCGCTTAACAAGAGCAACGACTTCGAGGAGCTGCTGGATCGCAGTCAGCTCGACATTTCAGACCCTTATAAAGTTTACCGGATCGTTCCCGAGGGCGCCAAAAAAGGCAAGTCACGTGCAAAGCGACGAGCGCGCACCCGCAACCTGCTATCTTATCTTCTGAGAACCAAACCCATGGATATATAACTACTATAAGTCCTTTAACGTGTCTTTTGGCACATTGCTTGTTACATATATGATTTCTGTATTACAGCCTCCAGATCTCTAGAGGATACGACATCAAACCCAAGCCCTCCTGGTTATCCACTACATACCTCCTATGCGCCCCTCCAGAGTCAGGTAAGAGTTAATGTTGTACTGCAAAACACTTACACGTGCTACTTTTATTGTGGTGACACGTGTGTGTGTATGGCGTATATCCCACACAGGTCTGCAGCTTCATTTCCCCTGCAGAGAGAAGTTGGCGGGATTATCTCTCAGAGAAGCCCCCTATGGCTGACATCCCTTACAACCAAAATCCATACACCTCTCGGTGGGATACAGGTACACTATGGATGTCTCTCAGTATTGCTGTGGAGAGGATGGTCTGAATAATTACTTTTTTGAATGTGTGCCTTGTTTGGCTAAAGCACATTTAATTATATTAATACACAGTAAATGTTAAAAAAGCCTGTTCCTCTGTTCAGGATATCAGTTCAGTGGTTCCTTCTACAGCTGCAGTGCCTCAGAGCCTCTGCCATCTGCCTTTACACTAGATGCCAGCATGAAGTCAGCAGAGGCCATGGCCCTCTCAGGTACACATGCATAAATACACATTCGTTGGTAGAGTGTGGCCCTTTAAGAGTTTCATGGCTCGATTTTTTTTTTTGTCAGCTTATGGCTAAAAAACATCACTTATAGGACAAAATTGCATTTGCAAAATGCAGGTGTATTGGCTTCCACAGATGCTCTATTGTTCCTAATACCTAAGATTTCTGTCAAAATACCAACAATGCAAGAAGGATGAATTAAACCAACATGAGCAAGATATTCATTAGGTCTGCATGAATTGTATAGAAGTAGTAGACCTCACAAAGAGTGGGTGGGCAAGTTTACTTAAAGGTTTGCACCTGCCATCCTTGCCTCCCATGTGGAATTACCCATATATGCCTAGTCATGTCAGACTTGACATCTAGCACACTGTTAATGTGGTTGTAGACCAAATGCTAACTGGCAACAAATGGACATTTTGAAGTGTAGGCAATGCCTTTAACTTATGGTGAATTGAGGTATGATTGTTGAACTCTGACAGAACTCTGAAAACTTGGGCTGAAACTCAGGTCTCTGCTTGTACTAGACAGCCATCTCTTATTTGTTTGAAAAGAGACAGAGTTGAATGGGGAGGGATGGGTGAGAAATTTTGGCATGAGGATGGGAATACATATAGCTGCTAATAGGAGGTAGGAGTTTCAGAGATGGTCTTCATCCCAAACTTGAATTATTTTGTAACTCCAATGAGTATTCAACTGGTGTACCCTATAGGCATGTTTTGTGCTTTTGGAAGCACAGATTTGGGGGGAATATTCAAAGGATGGGGTGTTTTTGATTGAATTTTGTTTTAAAACAGTTAGCTTCAGTTAAGTTCCACCAGAAAAGGCTGACCATACTTTAAGGCCAAGGATGTCATTTGTTCTCCATTAAAGGTGTACCCACCTGTTTAATCACTTGATCTTGGTTTTCATTTAATTAATTGACTGCGGCTCTTATTTGACTGCAGCCACACCAGCCCTTTGGATAAGTCAAGAACCCTGACACTGATGAAACTTGAAATGTTGATCTTCTGCCCTTCCTTTTCCTGGTTAGATTACCGGCTCCATGTGGCAGTATATTTCCGGGATGCCCTTGTGCGGGAGGTGACTGTGAGCAGTCTAGAAGGTTGTGTTCTGGGTGTGAGCAAAGATGATTCGCCATATGGAGCCTCTCAAGGTCCGGAGCTTGTGGAGCTTCCACAGATTGAACACAGCTCTCTGGAACATGGTGTCCTGCTGTGGATGGCACCAGATGGGCTGTATGCTCGCCGCTGTTGCCCCTGCAGGGTGTACTGGGAGGGAGGGCACACTTCGCCCAACAACAAAACCAACAAACTACAGAGGGATCAGACCTGCAAACTGCTGGACACTCAGCAATTCATCACAGGTTAGAATGAAAATCTTATGTTATAATAATTCTCTAATCTTGACAATGACAACAATTTTATTAATGAGTCCATTGAGCTACTGTAGGAAGTGCATTCCTTTTGTAATAGGTACATGAGAATGCTAGAACCATTTTAAGCATTTTTACTCATTTTATATAAGTGAACTACTTTTGGGTTTGCTCTTTTCTGAATTCTCTTGTTCCGTACTAGTAAAGAGTTCTTGATCAACTGCAGTATATTTTTCTCATCTCCACTTACAAAGCGCGTAGCCACATAAATCAGCTAAAAGCCCATAGATCATTCTTTTTCTGTGAATTCACCACTGATAAAAGACCACCAGGGAAATTATGTCCAATTATTACAGTAAATAAAGTCACCAAGACTTACAGTAAATATTTCACCACACTACACTCAGGATACAATGCACCACAACAGATAATCTCTGTGCTACAGCGGCCACCCACCTTTCTCACGGCACACTTGACTGGTTGCAGCACATTTGCATACATGCACACAGGACTTTCCAGGATATGATTAGTGCACAGATGAGAATCCCCATCATGCCTCCATCAAATGACTTCTTGTAAGACAGATGGAGATCAGGCCAGAAAGAGTGAGCAACTTATATGATATTTTAAATACAGTTGACCAGGTAATTTCAATGAACCAGCCGTTACCGTAATGCTACTCTGTCTTGAGGGGAAAAACCTCCCCCTCATTATAATGTTGATGAATGAGAATGTAGATCCATCAATGTTTCATGAATAACCACAGATTTGTTGCTGTGTTGGGCATTTTGCATCTCTAGTTTTTGAATTTTTGAGTTTCTGGGTTTTCTAGATTGCTTATCTGTAACAAGTTTGTGATCACATGTGGTGATATGTTTTCCTCATTCTCAGAGTTACAGAGTTATACTCGGCACATACGTCCTCCACCCACGTCTCAGGTGCTCCTTTTCTTTGAGGAAGACGGCACAGAGCCACAGAGACCAGGAAGGACCCTTACTGTCCAGGTAATCTATTTTGAAACATGACTTTTCACCTTATTTCAAATTGACCATTCAACACTGAGCTCTATATCAACCCCTACACACTGACAGGACACTGAGGACAAATATGAAAATGCTTTGGACCTGATTTGGGTTTGGATGTACACTGTGTATAAAGTGAAAATGTGCTTTCCGTTACGCTCTAGGTGGAGCCTCTGTTCGCTCGCCAGCTTCTCTACTTCACCCACCCGAGCAGCATGAACTACATCCACAACCTTTCACCTCTGAGCCCAGAGCACACAATTCCCCCAAGTCAGGACTTCCACAGAGTCATCAGCCTTCACCACAGCAACAGCCTGTAAAATTTTGGCTTCACCTGGGAAAGCTAGCATTTGGCAAATCGAACTGAAGCACAAAGATGGACGCAACAAATGCATGATGCAGAGTATCAACATTACCAACTATTTTCTCCAAACACACTCAAGCAGGACTTGTGTTTGCAGAATGGACAAAAAATTGCACTTTGCATATGTCTGACGAGCCCTTAGCATTCTTTTTCTTATAGGTTTATAGTTTTTTTTTTTTTTTTAATCATCTCAGGGAACTGTAATGAAACAGTATTAAAATGGTTATGACCAAAGTCTGATTTCATTGTGGTTTATATATAAATACATGCTTCCACATGCTTGTGAGACATCTGAAAAGAGATAAATTGATCACTCAGGTTGTTGGATGATAGCATTTTATATCATACATGCTGCTATTCTGAACAAGAAAGGAGTAAGCAATGTGCTGTGTGTGAATGTATATGTGAACACACAGGAAATGTGGTTTTTGAGACAGGATGGCGATGGTTGATAGACCTGCAGACTGATGACATCATGCAGGAAGAGGTGATTAACGTAAATATGTTTTTTTTCCTGATACTAGTCAAGTCCCTGGAAAGGAAACTATGTGTATCCAGTCATTATTCCACTTGTTAAAAATAACTGACATATTTGATTGTACTTAATACCAACAGGCCTTAGGACGAGGTAAACAACAACAACAAAATACAGATCTGTTTATGAGCCAGGTTGTTCAGTATATTTGTCCTATTTTATTAGGGCCACCTATTGTGTGCCTATATACACTGGCAATTTTATCAACACCTTCCATATTGCTGATATTTTGTAAGTACACAATTAATGACTGTAGCCAGTGTGTTGCACTGCAACTCCCTCTGCCTACCTATCAATTGCAAGGGACCAACATTGGCTTGGTAGTGTGTGTTGCACTGATATGAATGTATATGGATGGGGCAGTACTGTTACCTGCTTACACTTACTGGCAATTTCATTAGACACATACAGATATTTTTTCCATGCACAGTTTGTGCCAGTCATCATCTAGCCTTTAATTTGATATTAATGATTAGTATGATAGGTTTAATATAATGATAAAATATGATAAAATGCCACGTGGGTGTAGGTTAAAGGTAGTTGTACCTAATAAACTGGCAATAACACTAAATAGCTTTAAGAGAGGAAAATGTCATTTTAGAAGAAAACAGTGAGATTGAAAAGAATACTGGTCACCAGTAATAGTTCAGAATGCTCAGTATATTTACGAGAAGATCAGCCTCATGTGATCTGACACTACTGATGAGCCATATTCTTAATGACATTTACCAAAAGCTTTTTTTTTTTTTTTTTTTTACACACACATGAAATTGCTTTACCACCTTACATCCAAAACCCATAAAACTAAAAAAAAGAAGAAGACATAATTCAAACCAAAATTCAAACCCAAAACACCTTGAAACCTTTATGGAAAGCATACTGAGCTTTATATTAGAACTATACCTTAATTCAGAAAGAACAACCTACACTGAAATGGTCAGGGAATAAATAATAAGCACAAGTATATCTTGATATTTGACATCTGTAATCATCACCTCTGCGGGGATTATACAGAACTGTGTAAACATGTTTGGATCAACTTCCTTCTGCCTACGTATAATGGAAAGAAAATCAGAAAAACTTCCCTCAACATCTTAACCTACACCCACTAAGTTACCTGAAACCACACAAAGCTTTGAAGAAGTCCTCTATTAAACCTGTTCCTTTAAATAGGACCATGTGAAGTAGGTGAGTACTAATTATAGAAAAGTAAATAAACAAATCAGCCTTGTAGCATTGAGAAAAATAGATGGAATGTCATTTCACAGAACATCTGCAATTCCAGTAAGTAAATGTCATAAAAACATAAACAGGAAAAAGCCATCTGACTTGTCATTAGCTTTAAATGAAATTATTTTCAACGAAAGGCACACTTTTATGATCACTGGTGACTATGCACAGAGTTTCTGTAACAGTCTACCCCCCCCCCCCAAAAAAAAAACTTCATTTATATGGTGCTACATCATTAACATGTTTTTAAACATATTCATTTAAAGTTTAAACATCAATACTTTTCAGGCTGTCAAAAAGCTAAAATTAACAAAATATGTGGCAGATAAGAGAAATAACATTTCATTCATTTAGCAAAACGGATTATGAAGATCTTGGTGCTATTACCCTGAAATAATTTGAAAAGTCATTAATGGGTTGAAATTATTGGCAAGCTCTGAATGAATACATTTTTAAAATCAATTTCTGAATTAATTGTTTTTCTAGTAAGAGGACACAAAGGCCAATCTTATTGCAAATCTGTTTTCTATCCTTTTACATTTGTAAATTTTAATGACCAATTTCTTTCTCATTCACAGCTCAGCTGATCAATGGACATCTACTTCACTTTTGATTTCAGTTAGAAAATCCTTGCCCTAGTGATACAGTATGAATCTCATATGCTGGGGAGGGACAGGGTGTGAGGCTTTCAGTATGATACCAGACAGGGTGTGGATCCGTACTCACCAGACAGGGTGTGAGTGTGTGTGTATGTGTGTGTGGACGGTGGAGGCAGGCTAGATCAGTAAAGTTCAACTATACAGAATATTACTCACTGAACTATTAATGGACAATTTTATTAATATAACAAATATAATAATTTAATTAGTGTTTTAATATATCTTTATAATTTAATCCAGAATGATTGTCTCCACAGCCCTCCCTGGCAAGATTAACAGAATTGCACCTGTTACTGAAATGTAACATGGGTTAAAGACACTTGTGGGGGATCTTCGACACTCTCTATGCAGAACATTCTGGTTATTGAGTTATTTGAATGATATCAGCTGGGCATCTGCACGACCAATATTTCCACTGCATTTACACACATCACAGTTTAACACAAACCCAGACCACCTTCTGTATAACGACAAAAGAAAGACATTATTTGAATGTGGATCCTTTTAATGGAAACTGCAACCAGTAAACATAATCAATGTAGTAACCGTATAATCAACTTTTTAGTCAAGTACTAGCAATAGTAGGCTAAAATGCTTGGCATTGTTTATTACTGTTTAGGCACTGTGTAGATTCTTGTCTTATCTTTTGATGGGCTGAACAGATGACGGCTGGAAACAGGTGAGCTGAAAATGCATACTGCTCTTAAACTTATTCAACAACTCCTCCAACAGCCTGAGAGAGAGAGACAGAGAGAGAGATGTAAAAAGAAAATGCAAATACTGCTACTTTCAAAATGAGGCAACACAAGTGTAAAGGTAAACCCAAAAAACAAACAAACAAACAAAAAAAAAAACACCATTTCTCTACTCTGAGGCTGCACAACTTAAACAAGTAAAACTCAATGCCAACGACATCGATGCCTCTGCCACCAAGTCTAGTCCTTTCAGACATTTGACCTTGGTGTGAGCTTGACAATGTTCGGATCAATTCCAAAATCTACCCAGTTCATGATCTAGTTACAGCGCTAATTCCATACAAATCTTGCAAATATTCGACCACTTCTTGAGATATTGCACTAAGGAAAGTCTCACAAGGGACGGACAACCAACCAACATAATGCCTCCACCCAAGTCACATTTAATCAACATATTTTAAAAGCTAAATAACTGTGAATGTGGACTATGTCCTGGAAGAGAGCACTCCCAACAGGATAGAAAAGATGGTGATCAATATTTGTAGTGATTTCCAGTGACTCTTCCTTCTAAAGGGACAATGGGACACAAACCACACCAGCAAAATGTTTACAGCAAAACAGAGCCAATGTTTTTTCCTTTAATTTGTCTCCTGTTTGTAGATAGATTAAAAAAAAAAAAAAAAAAAACACCATGGTATGCAACAGACATGTAATACAAATGAATACAGAAAGAATCTGGTAATAATCTACAAACCTTACTAATTAATGAGGAGCTGTAACTTAATTCAACAATAATCCAATTTTAGGCAAGTTCACTAACATTGCAGTTGATTATGTTTAATTATATGACAGCTGTGGAATTCTCATATCTGAATGGTCAGAAGGTGTTGAGTTTTCTATAACAGCAGCTCTGACAATAGTGCTGGCTGCAATTCAAATCACAAGTTACATTAATGTGTTCAACAAATAATGTTATCGTTTCTATAGTAACAGCTCATTCACAGACACCTGTATGGTTGATGCTCCACATAAATCTATTCCAATAATAAACAAAATAAAATGTGTGATTGTCCATATGCTGATGTCATTTTAATAAATGTTTGTTCAACATTTATAGTGTCTCAGGTGTCAGGGCAGCAAGTTTCCCCCCACAGGTGAGTCTTTGCACGTTCATTCACTAGCTGTTTTTTTTTTTCCCCTTACTAACTTCAACAGAAGGAAAGAGAGGCTGGTGCTGCAGTGGAAGTGATAACAAGAACTAATTTGTTTTGTGTAAGTTCCACAACACTGAATCATACCGGTAAAAAAGTATGAGGTGTTGTTCTTTAAAATGTGAAAAATTGTACCCGTTAGTAATTTGCAGTGGTATACGAAGAATAATAAACATCTGGACTTGCCGTTATAGGAAAATAATCAACTTGGGGGCTGCTTCAGATGAGGCTGCATCACACCACCTTGTTACTGATTATTCGCCTATAATAGCACACCCTATTGTGTTTTATTTTTAGTAGAGGAAGCCAAAAATTATGAATACAATTAATTGTGTAGCCCTACTGCAAATGTTTTAATGTTTATTTTAAATGTCTTCTAATCATTCTTGTTGGGTTTAAGGAGGTAGATTTAAAACACAAACTCACTTCTTGTCAGCTCCACTCTGAAGCTGTGGCAGGGCCTCAATTGCTTGCTTAAAGCTAGCCCTGAAAAAAAAAAATACAAGGAAATAAAGAATCATCACATCTTTATGCTGATTAACTAAACCATGACACACTCCTCACTGGTTATGTTATTGTAAATGACATTTCTTTTATAGAAGAGGTGTGTGCGTGTGTGTGTGTGTGTGTATGACAGGGCTCTCACTGGCTCTCTGGGGTCAAGTAACAAACTACAGCATCCTTCAGTGCACAGATTTCCAAACGTGCCTAAAACAAAAAGCAGAGAGAAGTATGTGTAAGTCATCATATCTCATACCTACCAATATCTCAAGTCTTTACATTTATGTAATGTACCATTTTATTTTTTTGTGTGTACCTGCAGTGCGCCGTTCTTGCTAAAGGATGAAACACACTGCATTAGACGACTCATCTCTTCAGCCACAGATTCAACGATCTTCGACAGAACACGTGAAACTAGATCCTTAGAAATGGTGAACACCTGGCAGACAGAAAATGTACAGAGACAGAAATAATAAAAAAATACATATTAGAAAAGACTAGAGAAAAATAAATGGTATATAAAACACAGAAATTGCAGCAAAAATAAAACTGACAAGAATTTCTTAAAATATAGTTGATCAGTTAGGATATGCTTGGTTTACAAAGTCTACCTTTTCAGTTTTCCACTGGAACTGCAGATAATGAGGTACATCCATTATTTGATTTGTATATTAACATTCTTAAATACACACCTATTCTGCCATTTTATGAACCTGATCACATAGAAAATGTACTACCAAGTCAAATGCTGTCCAATTTGTTCATCAGCCAATTCCCTCCATGAGCCAGCTCTCCCCTACCACATGGCAGTTACCAGCTGGGGAGAGTCAGGGCTATCAAGTGCTTCCTCGGAGATAACACATTTGGAAGAAAGCACTATCAGTCCTCTTCCATATATATGAGCTCACAGACGCCCACGAATGATTTGTGTTGCATTGACTGACAGGGGAGAGAAGAAGAAGAAGAAGAAGAAGAACCAAGGCCGAAGCCTTTATTTTCGTCACAT
>JAOTRR010000010.1:19154808-19164892 GCA_028570945.1 Gogo arcuatus | reverse complement strand
CATGGTGGTTCTTGATGCACTGACACCAGCCTCAGTCCACTCCTTGTGAAGCTCTCCCAAGTTCTTTAATCGACTTTTCTTGACAATGTGCAAAAAGGAAGCCTTATGTTAACTGTGTCCAGAAGTGCTGTTGACTTCTCATAAAATTCATGAGGTAAAACATGAATTTGTATGTTTTACAAGGTTTGTATGAGCAGCAATGCTGCTTTGCTTTCATGCAAACACATACAAACCTTATTCCAGAACAAGAGCTTCACCCTGCATTAACTGAATATGTAGGATTAGTTAGTGGTATGCTGCTTTGTCAGTTGAAAAATTAGCATCTGTGCTGACACTTTTGTAAGTTACATATGATGAAATAAAAAGCAGTCTCACAGTGTTCAGCATTGCCACCTCACAACACCAAAATCCCAGGTTTGATCCTGAGCTCGGTTTACTGTCTCTGTGAGTTTCTGTGCATGTTCCCCCTTATGCCTGTGTGTTTTTTCCAAAAACATGCCAGTAGGTGGATTGTTTAAGAAAAGCTGCCCCTCAGTGTGAATGGGTGTGTGATTGCATGTGTGCATGGTGTCCTAGACTGGTGTCCTGTCCAGGGTGTATTCCGCCTAACACCCAGGGTTCCCAGGATAGGCACTGTGAGTGATTGTACTAAAGTACAATAGCACAGCTGATGTTGCTAGCAAGGATTAGTAGCTAACTATGCAATGCATGTCAAAATATTGTAATTAACACATTAATAAGAATGCATTACGCCAGAACTTAATAAGCAAAATAATCACCTTTCAACAATAGCAAAGTGGGCTCAGCATCAGTTTTAAAGTTTTTAAAATCAACCAGGTCTTTCACACTGAAAAGCCAGGCTGATGTTTCACATTTACATTTTGCTCATTTGGCTGACACTTTTATCCAAAGCAACTAAATACTGAGACAATTATTCATAACTCTTCCCATTTGTCCTTGTTTCCATTGTGCTCTATTTTACCAAGATGTTTTTTTTCCTCAGGCTATTTATTTTACTGATAGCAGTGTTACTAAAACTGCTTACAACACCTTTAAAGTAATGGATAAATTATGCATAATTCATTATATTCAGTAGGATTAACAAAGTTCCTCAGATGATGGTGAAATTTTCATTGCATGTCCAGTCACCAAGACTCCAAAAGAGCGATTCATATGGATTCATAAAAGTCTATGGTATGGAAATAATGTTCATCAGCACTCTGTCTTCTGCCAATTGTCCAAATGTATTATTTCTCAACACTGGATCACTGCAATATCATATAGGCCATCTGTTCACTTTGTTGGGGCAGATGGCTTAAAGAGATAATGCCAGCTGTCTCAAAAATCATTTAGTTATATGAAAAAAAAATCTTGTTTCATGTAAAATAGAAATGATCATAAACACAGTCCAAGCTTGAACCTCTTCCATCCTGTTTTTCAGATGCATCCTGCATACTCACCACAGATCAAATTAACATGGAAGATATTAACAGTTAAACACTGGATTAACAAAACATTAAAATAAAAAACAAAAACATCCTGTGAAATATTCCTGCATTCTGAGGTTTTTTTCCCCACAAAAAGAGCAAAATTACAGTAGGTTAAATTTCCAGAGCAGGTTAAGGCCAACTTTTAAGGGCATTATTTTAACGCTATCATATATTCATATGAAATTCCATTTAAGTGTTAATAGAAAGGTAAGGACCTATTTGCATAGTTAATGCAACAGCGCTGTGCATGCTGGCATGCTAACATAACACTCTTTTTGAAAACATGTGTTATTGCACTGGATTTGAAAATTGTGTTTCTTTCTTTTAAAGGATGATCCCTGCCTCAAGTAAGGCATTCTTAGTAAACAACTTGGTCTCTGGAACCCGCTACGATTTGTGCATCTTGGCAGCCTGGGATGACTCAGCCACTACGTTGACAGCCACCAGTGTTGTGGGTTGCGTCGAGTTCTTCACCATAGATGAGTACACACAATGTCATTCTTTGCATGGGCAGCTACTGGGAGGCACCATGATCCTGGTGGTGGGAGGTGTGATTGTGGCTACCTTGCTCGTCTTCATCGTCATCCTAATGGTGCGTTACAAGACTGGGGACAGTGGGACACTGACTGCAGTTGGGGCTGAGCTTCCAGTTAGCAAGTTAAGTGACATTGGTGATACCTATTCACAGACCAACGATGGGCGTCTGGGGCAAAATGGAGTCTTTATGCCCCCTTCAAATTCCGAAGCCAAACTCAAAGTCAAACCCAAGGTGAGTCTACGAGATGAGGTTGTGGAGTTCAAATGTGGCTCTCTCCAGAGTAGTATGAGCTCTTTATCCTCATCCTCGTCCTCCTCTTCTGCTGGTTCTGTGAATGCCTTGCACCCCTGCAGCCCCAACAGTGCTTTGGCCAACATCTGGAGGTCAGCGTCTCTCAAACCACGAGGAAATCTGGACCATCTGTTGGGTGCCATTAATTCTCTGGAGATTAAGGGCCAGACATCATCAGGAAACACCAAATATGGTCATGCAATGGCATCAACAGTGCCCCCTAATGATAAGGAGCCTCTGCTGGGCCGGACACTGGACTCCAAGTTCAGACGTAGTCACTCGTTTGACGCTGGTGAGTTTGCATCATCAATCAGCGGTGTCTGGACCAAACGTAGTCTCTCCATCAATGGTATGCTGCTCAAGGAAGACATGGCTAGCAGCAGGGGCACGTTGGAGGGCTCAGAGTGGGTGATGGAGAGCACTGTGTAGATTGTGTACAATACCTTCAAGCTGACATCCTGCCCTTGTGTCAAAGTAAAATCAAGGGAATAAAGCCTCTGTTTTCCCATGCATGGAATTACGTATCTGTTCATCAAATATTAAATCATATATCCACTATACAATGTGCTGTATTGGACAGGCAGTTATAAGCTTTATGTACTGGTGAATAAGTGCATTTCTGTGGGTGTGATGGGGTGTATTCGTGTGTGTCGCATCACAGGGTATGTGTTGAGCAGCTACTCAGCTCTCATGAATGAGAAAGTTCAGGTCATATACCCTTGGAATTCTGCCATTTATCAGGGTCATTATAGTGTGACCAGATACATGACTGTTAAATTACAGTTAATAAAAAATAAAAAATAAAAAAAAAAAAACCTGCCAATGCTTTCTCTACTGAAGAGTACTGCAAATTCAGTCTGTACAGAAATATATCGGTGGTACAAATAATATTTATACTTTCGATGAAGTTAAAGTTTTATATTTTTATCTCAACAGTATCATACCACCCTGTCTCAAAGGGAAGAGTTAAAAAAAAGTCACAGAACTTTCATACCTTTTTTTTGTTTCACTCCTTTTTATCCCACTCATGTCCTGAAGGAATCATCTGCAGAGAGCAAAATTTGATAGTTTCTGTTGAAAGATTTGCAAATCTTTAGTTCTTTTACTTAATAGTGTAAAGTCCCATTACATTTTCTGTCACATAGTATAAACCTTTCTCTGTGCCCATATGTACAAAGGAGCTGGAAAATACCAGATAAATTTTGCCATAATAAATAATGCCTATGTAAATTAGTGTTAAGGAAAAAGTGTTAAAAAGTGTTAAGAACCTCTAATGAAGTCCTGGCTTCTGGCCAAGAGATACGCATCAAGCCCTGGTACAGTACATACATTTTCTGTGATGTCCTGTAAAATAGAATTTCCTCTTATTTAAAACAGTACACTCATACAGTTACAAATGATGTCATATCCACCTGAGAAGTCTACATAACTTTGACAACACTTTAATGAAAGAAATCAGGACAATGATTTTGCTTTTGAATTACTGGATAATACTTGTAATGTTAAATGTCTTAGAGTTACCTTCAGGAGCCAGTGAGAGATAACTTCAATGCCAATCATCTCAATCTAATTAAATGTGTAATATGGATGTTTGAAAATGTCACAGTCCAAATCTGCTGGAAGTGGCAGACATTGGATTGGAGTCAAGCAGGACTGGACTGTGCACTGCTTCCTTGGAATGAGAATGCCATGCAAAAGCTTATATTGTCATTGCCATGATTCTCAGTCCGGGTACTGAGGACTGGATGCACTGCATATTTTAGCGTTCCTGTCCTAACATGTCATTCCTTTCATGAAGGACTTAAACAAACAGCTGGGACAAGTGTACCCAACAAGGGTACCCAACAAGTGTACACAATGTTCCCCTTACCTCAAACCTACTCAGGTTTGTTGTCCAAAGTTTGCTCTTTTAGGTTTGAGGATAAGTAATTAGAAATGGAAGTCATGGATGATAATGTAGTTCCAGTTCAGACTTCATTTTGCAAATATGGACTTTCTGTGCATGAACAAAATAGTTCATGTGTTCCTTTGCATGTTCAACAAACCATATTATCCAGAAACAACATGGGAAATGATTACGGTAGTACTTCAATTATAAGAATGAGAAGTAGAAGCATCCATTATTTCTCAGCTACATTGATGTTGTAGCTCCACTGAAAACCAGTGATACAAATGTCTGACACCTACCATATTTCAGCTGATCGACTGCATTCGGAGTAAGAGGATCATTGTGCAATTTTTTGTGATATTTCTTTAATTCTACTCATCAACTAATAATATTAATGTTTATCAAGATGGTGATTGAGAACAACTGTTTTTATTAAAAATAACTGTGAAGTCTGAAAACACACACCAGTCACCTACTTGGTTACTAATAAAACCTGCAGAGCGTCTGAAATGTTTAGGACTCATGTATAACAATTTGCATGGAAATTGTTATTAATATCATTGCTAACACTATTAAAGCCATACCACCTGATCTTATCCAACCAAAATGAGTTTGAATGTAACAAGCAAGTAATGTAATGAGAATGTAATGAACAATTTTGTTGCATACAAAAATGGGAGAATATCTACTCATGCCACCTTTTAACCATTTGTAACATTTCATGCAAGTTTGCTTTTTAAAATCACTTTAGCATTTCAAGTCTTTCAGCAGCTACAGTATAATCCACTTGAATAAAAAAAATAGCAGACCATTGCTTGTTACTTGACTGTAAATTTAATTGTTAGTGAAACTGATGTATTAAGATATTACTGGTTAAGGTTAGAGTGATGATTGGGGTTAGTACTTGTAGCTCTAGTTCTAACTTCATTCATACAACATACACAGGTATGCACTTGGTTTTTTTTTTTGTTTTTGTTTTTTTACAATCACTGACCATATCGCATCCTTTACTTTGCTTTCAAAGTAGGCGCACCAATAAACTGGAAATGTGACATGCACGGATCACTCTCATTCAGTAGAATTTCTACTAGGAATGTAACAGAATATTAATACATTATGCTGATTGAACAGATAATGTGTCCTAAACTCACACAAACAGAAATATGAATAGGAGCCGCACTACTTGTTTGTTTGTTTGTTTCTAAGGAAGCTTGCCAGAAAAGTTTACAAAGCCTGTGGTTGAGGACTAGAGGTGTGCCTCGTGACTGGGATCCTAGGGACACTAGGTGGTCATTACTTTCATGCAGGCACAAGCAAGCAGTCAGATATGAAGCTTGTGCGATAGTGGTCACTTTGGCTTACCTTCAGCTACTAGTTTGTTTATGTTATTGGGAAATAGAACCAACTAAGTTCACTAGAAAATATTACACAGTCCCACACACATCTCTAGTTGAAACAAATTATGAACCTGAGTGATGTAGCTGACGTTGAGGAACTGTCAGAGCTAGAATTCAGAGACCATGTTGACAGTGGTGCCATTTCTACCTCTGTTTTTCCAGTGTTTCCAGGGGTATAGTGGTAGGGTAGTTCATTTTTAGGCCATGACCACTTTGTCATGGCCTAAAGGTTTAAATACACTGTCACGTAGGTTTAAATACAAATACAGATACAGACATTTGTAGCACTAAACAAATACAAATAGTATTGTTGCTTTACACCTTTAATTCCTACAAATTCTGTAGAAGATTGGGATGCAGTGGTGTTATTTTCTCATTGAACTCATATGTAGACTTATCTTTTGGAGAATTAACGGTTTTTATCATCTTATCACACAATTACTCACACATTCACACATAATTCAGACTGCCTGCTTGACACAATAAAGAGTGGGTTTTTTTGTACACTTGGGTAAGAGTGTGTAAAGGGGAAATTGTACAGTAGCATTTTATTCTCATGGGACACAACATCTAAAGAAGGATAGTTTCACTGTGTCGTGTTGCTGTATCTATACAAGTCTTGCTAAATGTGAGACTGTGTTTCCTTGATCGATCAGATCTCATTTTGTTTTTGCTACAAAAAGGATAAATACCAATTTATGTAATAATATATTATTTGTCCCAAGCCTCATCACATTCTCTAATGTTTTGGAAATGAATTATACATTTGAATTCTCTATGAATAAAAAGTACTTATATGATTATAAAATGTTTTGGGAATCATTTTTGCGCAAAATGGTTGGTGTTTTTTTATTTTTGTTTTTTTTTTAATGTATCTGATTTGAGCAGAGAAAAAAGTGGGCTGTATAACAGAAAATAATATGAAACCTACATTTGTATGAGATTTGATGGTCTCTGGGCTGTTTGATCAAGCTCTAAGTATTCAAGATTTGTGTCCAAATGACTCGGTTTGACCAATCAGATCAGATTTAATTTGGGGGATTTTTTCAGCATTTGGTTTGTGGCATTTCTCTACATCTGATGTTTGTGACAAGAACAAGAAAACCGCCATGAAGGCAGGTAAGGGAAGACAGTCAGCAGTAAACATAGCTTACACCACCTTCTTAGGACCACCATCTTGGTCACTAGTGTGAACACTGAATATATTCAGAGGTGTGACAGAACGTCACTCATACTGCATATAATATATTATTCATCACAGTGTTGTTGGACTGAACTGTCAGATGAAAATGAGTCTTATTGAGTAACATTTGACTGAAAAAAATGTGTGTTTAAATCCATATAAATGCTAGAGATATAATCTGTAGGTTTTTTACACAAACTGAGCATATTTCAGAAGCACTGTTCTGTTAAGTGTTCTGAGGCCTCATGTTGTCAGTCTTCTCTACTGCACCATCTTGAGTTCTGATATCACTGTGACAAGCAAAGAAACACCTACAGTTTCCAAATGATCAGGACATGCTCGGTAAAATCAAGCATGTATTTTTCTGCAGTTTCCAAAGTAGTACTCAGTGTGATACATGCAACTTGTATTCAGCCAATTTCACCAACCAGCAATGGCCTTCATTTATCAACATGGATATGAATACATTTATTTGTAAATCATTCACAAGAGTGGTATTCATTAAATTCCAGTTCTTTTGGAGGAAAAAAGTTCATATTCAACAAGAGCTCAGTTTGTGTAAATTAAGATATAAGGGCACTAATGTGAACCTCAGTTCAGGCTTCAAATTTTATAATTGAGTAACTGAAAATGTGTGTATAAATGGCTTATTTATTTCAACTGCATACAAACTTAAGAAAAAAAATGTGAAACTTGTTTCACTCTTTTAAAGAAAGCAATCCAAAACAAATACATAAATTAAGACAAATAAGGACAATTAGGAGTCAGTATCCAAATCTTGACTGAGTGTACAGTGGGGTCCAAAAGTCTGAGACCATACTGTAAATCTGGGATTTATTTATTTATTGAAATATTTACAACACACAAAGCAAATATAGTACCTTGAACATTTAATATTCAAGATGCTGCACTATTTCTAGGTCTCTATTTAAATGTGAGCAAATGTGTGATATTGACCATGTTAACTGCTTCGTACAAAAGGTCAGATTTTCCTCATGTCTAATCTCTTCTATTGAAGCATGTGTTCGGATGACAGTCCAATGGATTTGATCTAAAATGGATTGTAAGGTTTTGTACAAACTTGCGGAGTCCATGCCAGCTCGAGTGTACAGTCGTTAAAGCAAAAAGGGGACATACCAAATTCTAAGAAACTTTGAAATTCATGTAAATATTTCAAAAATTCTACTTTTCACTCAAGGTGCTGTCAGTAATATAATTTGTCATGTAAATTGTTGTATTAAATTAGAAAAGATTGCAAAATAGAAGCGTTTTCACTAGTTATCTTTTGGACCCCACTGTGTCTCACTTTGTCTTCAATAACTCTACCCATAAAAGTAGACGTTGTCTCTGGAAGTTATTAGGAGCTGACTTGCTACAGTAGGGATGATTAATAAAATACTTGGCTACTAGAAATTCAAATAAATGATAACTATTCTGTGACAATATTTTGTTTGGCAAAAATAAAGAGAAAACCTTTACTTAATGGCTGCCTACACATTCAAACAAGCTTACCAAGTATGTCTTCCATACCAGACAATATTAAACACACATGGAAGTTTTATCTTATATCTTTTCTGAGGCTGAGGGCACTAGGTAATTTAAGGCATTTATGCCATAATTTATGGCATATAGTAGGCACCCTTATTTAGAGTGACTTATATTTACCTCATTTTGCTCAAGGGCCTAGCAGTGATATCTTGGCAGTGCTGGAATTTAAACTCATGACTTTCTGATCAGTCGTTCAACATTTTATCCACTGAACTAGTGAAATCTTATGTTATACCTTAATATGGCTCAAACAAAGTGAATAGACAGCCATTTTAGATTTGTCCTAGCAAGTAGATGTTGGATTTTACTTGAATCATAGACAAGAAATGTAAGATCAATAAGCTAAATAGTGATAGAAAACCTAGAACATCATAGAAAACATTATTGTGGGTAAAATAAGTAAAAATTGTGAAGGTTTGGGTGAGGGGTGACTGTTTTTTTGTTTGTTTGTTTTAATTGCTTGATTTATTTAAATTACAGGTTTCTTAAATTCACCAGAAAAAGGACATTTGAAAAAAGTGAAAACAGACATTATTCTCACCTTCTACTGAAGATGTTGTGCCAGTAGAGAAGTAACATAAGGCAGCGACATTAATCAAGATGTCTGTGCATTTGATCAGTCGATGGTCTATACTATATTTAGCTACACCCGTATGTCCTGTCTTGGCCAGCATGGTACCTGGGTAAAAACGGTAATCAAGTTTAGCATGGGTACTTAAGTATGGCATGGCTCACTGCTAGAAATAGCAGTGTAATTATGAGTAATTTGCTCAGCCATGCCACATTGGCTGGTGGAAAAGCACTATTAGTAAACAAGCTCCTGTGCAGTGAGCAGGATGCTGCTTTGAAAACTGCCAGAGAGACAGAAAAAGCAAGCTCTTTAAACTTTGCAGTCAGTGTTATTTTTAGACATTGGAGGAAAAATATACACGAAGGAAAATACACAGCTCTTTCTTCCTGGTCTTGCTGAGAAACTAAATAATACATCCATACAATTGCAGAGATTTGATGATTTTCTCAGGGATGCTTAGTGAAGCTGCAGCACTAAGAATCCAAGATACAGTGATGCATCTACTGACTCAATACTACTCAACTCAGATACTGACTCAACATCTACATGATCATTATAGCCATGACATGCTCCTTCATCTCTCAGAATAACACCTTTGATCCAAGTAAATCCATGGTGATGTCTACTTCATGATGTCTTCAATGTCTTTTATTCACAACCTCTAAAGCTGTTGTATCAGTGCATTCATACATAACCAAAAATCTGTCAGTGTCTGCTCTTATGTCTACTTATATATGTATCTATGTATATGTATAATTCAGTGCCTTTTAAGAGAGACAAACTCAGAATAGACCATGTTCAGCAGCTTCTTAAGAGCTGAGAAATGTGAGAGAAGGACAAATGTGAGAGGAAAGTGGAAAAAGTGCTAATCAAGAATATTCCTTCACTGAGCATCCTGTACCAGCCAAACTATCAGAACCCTTACTAATAATCTTATAGAAAGTTCACAGTAATTTTGGTTAGCAAGACTGATTTAGTTGGACTGTGTACTGGATAGTTATCTACTGATATGCTCAGTTCTCACCCAATCCAAAAATATACAGTGGATTTAAAAAGTGTACACCCCTCTGTTAAAATTGCAGGATTTTGTGATGTAAAAAATGAAACCAAGATACACTCACTTGCCACTTTATTAGGTACACCCATACACCTGCTGTTTTATGCAGTTATCTAATCAG
>JAOTRR010000010.1:19118121-19136775 GCA_028570945.1 Gogo arcuatus | reverse complement strand
GATAGATAGATAGATAGATAGATAGATAGATAGATAGATAGATAGATAGATCCAGTATTCATCCAGATCTCTTAATAAAAATATTTTGAACATGGAATATTGTAATGGTCAAATAAATATGCAAAAAGGATTCATCTTAGTTTCAACATTTGTAATAATAATAATAATAAATTAAAAAGGTCTTCCAGAATAAGCCCAATTAGCCCACATTCCACTTTTTTACAGATCAATCAGCCTGTACCAAGTGTCTAAATGGAACTTCTCTTCCTGCTTCAATGAAATGTGAGGAATGGAAGTTGGGGATTTTGGAGTGGTCTGCAGCACATTCTATTGTGGTGATGATTGGAACAGTAATAGGCATACTACTGCTAGTATTCTCAATTATATTTTTCATTGTATACAGAAGGCATGAAATAGTACAGAAAAACTTCAGTTTGTTATGCATCATGCAGGTAGGCCTGTTTGTAAGTTTTGGAAGTGTAATAGCTTTTTTAGGTAATCCAAGCTCACATCATTGCATGGTACAACAGGCCATGTATGGTCTTGGATTCACCCTCTCTGTATCATGCATTCTGGTTAAGGCCTTTGGCTCATTCTTAGCCTTCATGTCCTATGACCCAAATAGACAGCGTTACTTAAGCAAGTTTAATAAGTCTTTTGTCAATATAGGCCTCCTTACTGGTGCTCAAGGTCTCATTTGCCTCTTCTGGTTTAAATTTGATCCTCTTACAGTTGACGAAAGTCCGTCTGAAAAAGATCCTCTTACCATGAATCGTCTGTGCACTCAAGGGTCTATGATTGTTGGCTTTGCCATGATGCATATATACATTGCTGTTCTAGCAGTGCTTTGTTTCGTGTTGGCCTTCAAAGGGAGAGAGAACGAGACTGAGCCTATAGTCTTCAGTATGCTGTTTCATTTGTTTGCCTGGCTTTGTTTTATTCCACTCTTTATCACACAAAAGGAACAGCGGCCCATTATCCAGCTCTCTACCATTATGGTCTCCAACTACGGAGTCATCTTCTGCCACTTCACCCCAAAATGGTACAGGATATTATCAGAAAATGCAGAGAAGCAAACTGAATCCTCACAAGAAATGCAAGAGACTTCATCTGCAATAACCTCATAAACCCAGCTTAACTCTGCTGATTCTTGACAGGCAGATGGTCAGAAGTCAGTACTCTGCTTCTATTAGGCAAAATATTTAGATCAAACAGAAAATTTAATTTCATTTTTTTATATTAAAAGATATTTTTGACTATTCTGAGCACTAAGGGTCAACATAAGGATCACAGAAGGATCACATTCTGACCACCATAATGGACTGCTCACCTTCCAAAGGTCAACTCTTTGCTTGAATCTTCAATCTCCAAGACAAAGCTCTGCAGTTTGGATAATAAGAAACCAAGAGTGATCACCCAAACAGAGCCTCCTGAAGTACTGATGGACGACTCCTTTGAGAGAAATGAAGGAGTTGAATCAGAGGTGTTCAACACAAAGACAGAAGTGCTGTGTTTCTCAGTGTCCATGAGCATCAATGCAGGCAGTATCTTAACAGCTGGGATAGTATTTCAAGGGGCTCTCTGAAATAAATGTGATTTTTTTTAAAAATAATCACCTCTGTATTTATACTAAAACAATTATCTGCCTCAGGCTCAGTGAATATCGGTGAATAATAACCTCAACTTCGTCTCGGTTATTATTCACTGATATTCACTTTGTCTTCGCTGAATAATTGTCAATTATTAATTAATAATAAGTCACCATAGACTCACCATAGACTTTAATAGAAACACCTATACACCTGCTCATTTTATGCAGTTATCCAATCAGCCAATCATGTGGCAGCAGCACAATGCAAAAAAGAAATGCAGGCACGGGTAAAGAGCTTCAGTGAATGTTCACATCATACATCAGAATGAAAAAAAAAAAGTGTGATTTCTGTGACTTTAATTGTGCCATGGTTGTTGGTACCAGATGGACTGGTTTGAGTATTTCATAAACAGCTGATCTCCTGGGATTTTCACACACAACAATCTCTAGTGTTTACACAGAATGGTGCAAAAAAACAAAACAACATCCTGTGTACAGAAGGTCTGCAGGCTAAAACACCTTGCTCATGAGAGAGATCAGAGGAAAATGACCAGAATGGTCTGAACTGACAGGAAGTCTATAGTAACTCAAATAATCACTCTTTACAACTGTGGTAAGTATAAAAGCATCTCAGAATGCACAACACATCGAAAGATGAGGTGGATGGGCTACAACAGCAGAAGACCACATCAGGTTCCACTCCTGTCAGCCAAAAACAAGAATCGGAGGTTATCATGGGTACAGACTCACCGAAATTGTTGAAGACTGGAAAAAGACCAGGTGATTTTTTTTCTAATCCTCAACTGTCCAGTTTGGGTGAATCTGTGTGCATGATTGCCTCAGATTGCTGTTCTTCGCTGACAGAAGTGGAACCCAATGTGGTCTTTTGCTGTTGCTCACCACTGTTGTAAAAAGTGATTATATGAGTTACTATATCCTTCCTGGTAGCTCAAACCAATCTGGCCATTTTCCTCTGACCTCTCTTATCAACAAGGTGGTTCCACCCACAGAACTGTTGCTCACTCAACGTTTTTTGTTTTTGCACCATTCTGTGTAAATTATAGAGACTGTTGCATGTGAAAATCACAGGAGATCGGCAGTTTCTGAAATACTCAAACATACTTTCTCCATTCTGATGTTTGGTGTGAACATTAACTGAAGCTCTTGACCTGTATCTGCATGATTTTTTTTTTTTTTTTTACATTGTGCTGCTGCCACATGATTGGCTGATTAGATAACTTGCATGAATGTGCAGGTTCCTGATAAAGTGGATGGTGAGTGTATATTAGGATATGCATTAGTTATTACTAGTATTACATACTAGTAGTAATTAGGATGAAGAAAGTAAACCAAGTCACCTTGTTTTTTTCATGAGATTAGGCTCTTACGTGTGCAGTTTATTCTTTTAGCATGGCCATCTGTACATCCTAAGGACAAGGATCCCCGATCCTCCTTTATCCTTTCAACCACTTGACTATTCAAAGGCACAGCATAGATGAGAATGCACTGGTTCTATTCCTAGGTGAATACAAACTGGCTAAAATGTCAGCCTAAGGCATGGGAATTTTGGCAGATTTAAATAATTTAAAGGATCATCATCTTTTTTTTCAAAGGATAAAATCCAATAACAGCAAGGAGACAGAATCAGTAGGAATCATGGCAAAAGCATAAACATTATTACGGACTTGCTATTTTTGTCTTTGACTACTCTCAGCACTACGTAATCAACATAAGGATAACATTCTGATCATCATAATGGGCTGCTCACCTTCCAAAGGCCAACTGTTTGCTGGAATCTATAACCACCAAGACAAATCTCTGCAGTTTCGATCATATGAAAGCAACAGTCATCACTTCTCTGGTGGGACAGAAATTAAGAGCCAAACAGAAACAGAAATGGTTTCCAGTGAACTAAGTTTCTTACAGGAAGAAAACACTGCTGTACAACTCCAAGGTAAAAGACCCACGGTTTGTGATAACGTTAGGAGAAGTGTTGATATACAAGAGACAAATATGCATTCACAAGGGGAATTACTGACAAAAGAAAATACAGACAGAAAGGATGACCAAAGAATGAAAAATAATGGATGCAAAAGTAGCAGTCACGGAGAGAAACTGAGAAAAGCTGTCTGCAGGCAGTCAAATTTAGATCTTCCACAAGCCATGGTAAAAGCTTACCAGGCAGCCTGTGCTTATTTGAAAAATAATATCCCTAAATATGAGTCGCTCTTAAGGCTCTTGGAAAAAGCAACACAGACCCAACTTTCTTTACAGCCTATGGTCACCTTATTAGCATTACAGTATGAGGAGATAAATCAGGCTTTAGATGAAATTGCAACTGAAGGAGAGCAGATGCTAGAAATGCATGGAAAACACATGCCCTTGACAGCAGCACAAAATAATGTTCTGCTAAACCCAGACATACCAGAGGCTGAGATGAATTTAACTGAAAGTTCTCCAGACCTGCTGCAGCATATGCTTCATCACTCGATTAAAAAAATGAGGTTAGTAGGGAGTTCTGTAAAAAGGCTGGGGGACACATCCTTAGAAGAAACAGGTGACTACTTTGTCTCACTCTCCCAGTTGCTGGCAGGAAAACTGGGGGCAAAGAGAACAGCAGAGTTGCGCTTGAAACAAGTATTGGCTTGTGTGGAATCATATGCCTTGAGAAAGCCAAATTCAGAAGACACTGCTCTGCACAGTGAGGACAGTGGCATTGGTGTAGAGAACGAGTGCCACAATGGTTCCATGCGATGTTACAGCCACCAGGAGAGCTCTGGATTGGGAGCTAGCACTCATTCACCATATGGTTGTCCCGAGGGCAGTTTACCAAATCAGCCCTGTGTTAATGGGGATGAACATGATGATGTTGACAAAGATATTGATGCTGAAGGTAGCAAAGATTATGAAGCTCCAAAACATGAGCAGGGAAGCAAAACTGATTTGATAGACAGAAAGATGTCTAATTGGTCACAGGCACACCCTAGTCAGTATCCACTCCAAGTCAATCTGCAGAACAAGAGGACAACCAATAGTACCTTGGACTGGAGTGATCAAATACAGAGAAACATCAGACGGCCCAAAACTGCAGATGATTCATCTGTATCTTGTAGAAGAAAACATAGACATTCTCATTTATGGGGTGCACAGCGGTCACGATCAGCAGATTGTTTATGTAGAAGAGTGAATGACTATATGTTACAAGGGCAGAACAGATTCACAAATGATAACCAAAAACCTGAATGGATTACCAAAAGACAGACTCCATCACAATTCTATTGTCTCCAAGATGGAAACAATGGGCCATATAAGCCTGGGGTAACATCTAGCTTGACTCCTGCCTTTGCACCTGTACCCCCTGGCAAAAATGCTGTCAGACAACTCATTAATACATTTAGCCAGGGGGTTTGTGACAGTTCCAACCAAAAACCTCTTAATGGGCCCACAGAATTTAGAGGAAGGAAAAGGAGCTTTTTGCCTATAATAACCAATTGTATGGCAGATGTTTCCACCACTGGCAAGAACAATACCAACAATTATCCACTTGATCAACAATTCTCAGAGAAACCTGATGAGGTAGATGTGCACTGCCTTCCACCTCCTCCTCCTGAAGTACTGATGGACAACTCCTTTAAGAAAAATGTAGGTCCTATGAGTGATGAATATGGCAGTGTAACCCAAAATCAGAGGTGTTCAACACAAAGACAGAAGTGCTGTGTTTCTCAGTGTCCACGAGCATCAATGCAGGCAGTATCTTTACTCCCCAGCTGGGACAGTATTTCCAGGGGCTCCCTGAATATCTCAGAAATCTGTCCCAATGGACAGGATTTTGTGGATGAAAGCCACCCAGATCAGGACAGTGACAAGCCAATTGGGGATAAAGGCAAAGTGAAAGATGAAGCAATTGGACTTTTCCAGCACCCTCAAACAATCAATCATTTGTGTCATTCCACTGACATTTTAGCCAAGTTATGCCCAAGGGATGAGGGTAATATCGAGTCTTTATCTGAGAGTGTGGGAGAAACAGTAAAACTGGGAAACAGGAACTCAGGTGAAGAAGCATCAATGCTTTATGCTAACAGCCACCCTCCAACTACTCCACCAGTCTCCAGAGTCCGAATCCCACCCTCAAGTTATTCTACATACCATAGAGTTCCAAGTCCTACTGCTTTACCTCCATCCCCTACCTGTCCTGGCAATGGTCAGGGGGAAACATCCACAGCCTCATTTACTTCCCAAATCCAGAGATGGACCAGGAAAGACAGTAATGATGAAAATAGCTTCATCACTGCCTCTAGTTCAATGTCATTTTATGATGCTCGCTCTGTGTTTTGTCAAGAGAACCAATCAGCCTCCCAGTCTGTCAAGCCTTCCTGTAGGTCTACACTACCAAGACCATGGGGAGAGCCAAAGGTCTTCAGAGGGAAACTACAAGCTACTTGCCTAGCCCAGACCTTCAGAAGAAGCATCCCTTACATGCCCACTCTTACTGACCATCAACTATTGTTACCTAGTGTCACAGAATCCCACTACCAGGACAGTGAATCTACCATGTTAAACAATAAGAGGTAAATGCCACACTTACTACTATCATACCATTAGCTTCTAATGTTTCCATAACACAGTGTGAATTGTATTTATTTGTGTGATAGGATGTACACAGTATCAAATTATCTATAAAAATGCAAATGAAATATTATGTGCTTACACAAATTCTAGCTCTCAGTTAGCTGTTTCATGATCCGACTGTGTAACATTAGTATGCATATCAAGTCAAGTGGATTTTTATTGTCATTCGTCTATATAATGTAGCTTGTATACATTGGAAATGTCATTTCTCCAGGGCCATGGTGCAACACTTAACAGTACAATAGCACAGTGCACAGAACTACATAATAGTGCAGGTACATGACAGTGTGAGATGAGTGCAAAAAAAGACATAAGTTTTAATATTTAGGTACAGTGCACGTGTTTATAAGAATTTTAAAGTAATCATTTAAATAATTAATTAAAACAAATAATTAAAATGAAAACAATTTATTTACAGTATTTCTATAAACAAATTATGTGATTGTGGTTGAAATACTGTACCTGTTATTCACTAGGAGGAATATATGTAAAACAACCTTTGTGTACTAATTAGAGTATTATCACTTGCTGTTATGTGTCTTGTGATTCCATTTACTCATTTACAGCCAGCTAATAAAGCATTATTACTACCTTAAAAGAAAATGGGCTCCTGGGAATTTCTAAAGCCAGTTTGATGGGAATTGGTATGAGGAAGTAAAGGCTAAACAAGACTCTTTAGCCTTACAGAAAGTTGTCCCAAGTATGACAGTTAATCTTCATAATAGTACAAGTGAATTCCAAACCATGCATTTTCATGTTGGTTTACTTTAAATTTCTATTGAAAAACTGTTACAAAATGGCCCAAATATTATCTTTATTAGCAAGCTCAAAACTTTGCATCTCCATTGACACTGACAAGTTTAATTTTTCAAAATGTAATTGGAAAAATTGGAAATTTTCCAGACCAATAAATGATGTTTATTGTCATGGGTCCCTGTGCAGCATCTTGGTCAACTTCCTTTCCATGATTCAAAACACCTGAAAGCTTAGACATAAAAAAAAAAAAAACTATGACTAAACAGGCTGCCTGTTATTCATACTAACTACTGTAGTGTACTAGCTTTAAGCAGTAACCTAGGTAATAACAGATAAATTATCTGTCAAAGGATGACTTAAGATAATTGTTTGAGATACATACACATCATAAGAGATGAATATGAAAAGTTAATTTATAATGATAACTGCAGATATATTCCTATTGTATTCTGATTATACAAAAGTCAGTTTCAGTTATTAAAATTCTCTGCATAACTGAAAACTTTTATAGACACAATGCTCTGAGATACATACTTTCATGATGCTTTCAAAATTGCCGGTAAACAGTTTTGAACTTGCTAACTGAATGTGCAGTATAGATGTACAGCAGTGGAGCAACAAAACTCCCCTTAAGCTAATCTTGTTAATAGCATTAAGATGAGTGCTGTTCGGTCTAATCCCACAAAATTAAAATATCTCTCTCTCTCTCTCTCTCTCTCTCTCTCTCTCTCTCTCTCTCTCTTAAAAATGGCAAGACAGTACAACTAAGACACCCACAATCTTGTAATAATAATAATAATAATAATAATAATAATAATAATAATAATAACCCTGAAATGCCTTGTGGCTATGAAGGTGTCTGTGAATGTTATTTCAAATTTTGAGTCAGTACTGAATCAAGGAAGCTAGACTGGTGTTCATTTGTGTATGGTGGGAACTTCCTCTGTCATTTACACCTCTGTGTTTGACCCACACCTATAACAGATAATCTGAACAACTGATGAAGCATTTGGATGAGTGGAGAAACATCTTCAAAATTATATCACAAATATGGTTGCCCTGATCTACTACTGATAAATATCAACACCACATATCTTCACATTCCAGTCTCACTATTGTCTCTGCTCTCTTCCAGGAAAGAACATGTAACTGAAACAGCCCAGTGCTTGAGGCAGGACATCCCACTAAGCTGCTCAGTGTCTGGTCCACAGGAGGCCGAGGCCAAGATTACAGATAAAAGGGATTAAAGCATTTACTTTTTTTTTTTAACCTCTCTTCAGAAGAGAGAGCTAATTCTGAGAGGACACTGGAAAATACTTCTAAATTAATCTGGAGACAGCTTATAGGTGAAACAATGTCCAGATTTAAACATACACTTTGCTAACAATTAAACTATGCATATATAAATTATTGTTTATATTTTAAACTTTTTCAACCTTGTGAGATTTTCTTTTCAAGTTATATTAACATACTGCATTTATCTAAATGTTGACAGTTATATTTAGTTGAATAGTTCAAATACATCATGATGTAGATATTGAACTGTGTTGCAGTAACTTGTTTAGGTGATACTTAAAATTCTTAGAAATTTCAGATGTTTTGTTTCCATGTTATGATATTGCATTTGTATATTTTTATGAAATTTTGAATCATGTAGAAATGTCAGTCACAATTGTGCATCACTGTGTATCATTTATCAGTACTTTGTGGCTTTAGCGTTGTCGTGTAGAAAGCATATCTAAATCAGGTGTCTGCTAGAATAAGAAGAAGAAGAAGAAGAAGAAGAAGAAGAAGAAGAAGAAGAAGAATGCTGCTTAAAATTCCAGGAACCCCAACATAAGCATAAAGAACCTCTATGAAGCAATTGCCAATAGTGGACAAACTAAAATAAAATATAAGGAAAACTCCATATGTTCAAAATCTTTTGACTTGTAAGCTGCATTAGAGGTGTGTGGGGGATTGTTTTTCAAATCCCACTCCTAAAGAAATTCTGACCAATCCCAAATACTCCCAGGGTCACTCCTGACCAGCTCTTGATCCTAGCCTCTTCTGCAGTTTTTGTTTTTGTTTGTTTGTTTGTTTTTTAACTTGGTTGGTTCTATTTCCCAAAACCACAGCAAACCTAACGAGGATAAAGCATTTACTGAAGCTGAAACAATTAACATGGTAAAAAGCACGGTTTTGTATATAATACACTCCTATTCCTTTGTTTGTATCTGTTTGCCCACGAGACCAAAAACTGCCAGCTCCCACAACTATGCACACCTCTGCAGACAATGCTAAAAAATGTCAGAGTGCCACCTAGTGGTCAACTCAAACAAACAAACAAACAAAAAAATAATTAGGCAGCAGGGTGTGATATAATAGGCTGCCTATAATAGGCTGTGGTACACTAACAAAAATTCTCTCTAGGTTTTACACTTGTGAAGTGGAGACTTTCATTATAAAGTGCAGGCCCTTCTATCTACTTCCATATTCTGATTGCTGTCCACAATCCACCCCAAACCTTTGCACCTGCTGCCTCTTTGCAGTTCTCAGAAGCCTTCCCTGACTTGGTGGTCATAGTTTTCAGGTTTTTTGATTACATGAACAAACCTAAGCAGAATGAAGGCATGAAAAACTGGGCTGAGCCTCTCAAAAGCATTGAAGCACAAAAATCGTACTGTAAAATGGTAGAGCCAGCATCACACTGACCTCTTTTTTAGGAAACTGGGCCCTGATGTCAACACATAGTTCCACAAAGAAGCCCTTTCAGAGAGCATTCCACAAAAGAGCTACCAAACATCATAAGAACTAGCACTGGTATTGTGTTTGGGCAAGTGCATACACAGAAAATCCCCCATAGCTACTGTAATATATGGCAGTGGATCACTGATGATTCAGGGCTATCTTTTGCAGCTGGTGGTCCAGGAGTTCTTGTGTAGATTGATAGCATCATGAATTGTGTACCAGGATATTTCAGCCCAAAACCTGCCTGCCAGAGGTTAAGACCTAGTAATAGATAGCACTTTCCTCAAGATAACAACCCCAAAAAACTGCTTTGCAACAGTAATCTCAGTCTCCAGATTTGACTCCTAATGAAAATATTTGAGGATAGGACCATGATGCAGTGGACACTGTTGTTGCCTCACAGCTCCAGAGTCCCTGGTTTGATCAAAACCTCAGATTGTTGTGTCGAATTTTAAATGAATGTGGATATGTGTGTGCACATGGTGCCCTACCCCAGCCTGGGATGCCATCCAGGGTGTATTCCTATCTCATGCTCAGAATAGGCTCTGGATCCACCAGTAATCAAAAGTAAACTCATTAGGATAATGAGGTTACTCAATGAATGGCTGAATGATAATCTTTATCATAGGAATATAGATGAAAGGTGAAAACCTCAGAATATAAATGAACCTTAAATGTTGTGCAAGGTTTAAGATCCCTCCAACACCTTTTTAAACAGCATTAAGATCAGCACTGTTATTCAATATTAACATTAATTGGACAGAAAATTCCAAAGGCCTGCTAACCATTTTTAACCAGCTGCCTCTAACTGTAGTCACATTTATACTTACAAGTTTTTCAACATTTTTTTTACTCAGGAATGTACATGAGAACATACATTTCATCGCTTGACTGTACCAATGATTCAACTGTTGAATTTCCCAAAAAAAAGTACAACAGTTTTGCTGCAAAATTAAACAAAATTGTCATGTTAAAGAAAACAGGATACAGTACATGCTGTCATGATTTATTGTCACATTAGCTCCTATATGCTATTATAAATACAGTACATTACTGCTCTTATGATTGAACACAAAGATAGGTTCCTTAGAACAATCACCATTGTGGGTCACCCATAGCTTAGCTGAAAGAAGGTTTCTTCATTAAGACTCAAGAAAGACGTAATGCTTGAGCAACACCATTTACTTTATTAAGATCAAATGAACACATTTTTCATCATGTTTTAGGAAAAGAAAAAATAATACAATCACTCAACTAAAAACAAGAAAAAGAATAATGCTAATTAAAATGGTGCTAGACTGAGTTTATCATTAACATAGGGTACTTACTATCCACCAATTCCAAAACAATGCGTATAAATAGCAAGGGACCATCAACACTATCTTCCCCTTGTGTCACTCTCTACACTTGAGGGCTAAAATAGGACATGCTCTGAGAAAGTGGAATCAGAGACTTCAGCATCTTAGCAAAAACTGACATTGCATTCTGCTGAACTAGCAAATACATCCCTCACAAAAAGATAACCTCTACCTGCTCTAATTATTAATAGCTTAGCTCAGATCCAGATCTATAAAGCCTAAATTGCAAGTGTATACCTGAATAAACTTTGACCAGCTGCCAGATTTTTTTTGTTTGTTTGATTTAATGATCTACAGAGTGGCTGCTGGATTGAGGATCTGGGCTTGCTGTTTTGTAGAGCCCTACAGAGGTGGCTGGATTGTTTTGTTTTGTTTTTTGCTTTACAGATCTGTAGAGAGGACGCAGGTGTGGTTTTGTTGCTTTATAAAGCCATGGATGGGCTGCTGAATCGGTTTTGTTGTTTATTAGCAGTCTCTAAACAAGGCTGGACCAGCTCGTGAGAAGCAGACACATTGTTCAGATGTTCAGATCGTGTTCGGACACAGCAGTGACTGAGATGAGCAGCATAACAGAGAGAGAGATTGAGAGACAGAGTTAAAAGAGAAGAGAGATTCAGGAGGCATCAGATGGCACATGTTCCTCAAATCCCTCACTCTCTCTTACTAGTGCCCTCTCTAGGATTACACGCCCTTCTTTGTAGCGTTGGCTGTCCTCAGTGGCAAACTCATAGATCCAGCCCAGCTTACTGTTGCAGTTTTTACAACTGACATCACGCACCATGTGCCTCCCTGTGAGCATCACCCGGTCCTGCACATCGCTGTACTGCAGGTTCACCACCTGGAGAGAGAGAAAAAAAAAAAAGGTTTTCAGAAATTCAGAACCCCAAAGTCCACATTTGTGGTTTTGTTCATACATTTATTTGATTTATAAAAAAGTGTCTTGCTTCTCAAATCTCCAACAGTAGTGTGTAACATCACGTTATATATCCTCTATTTGAATCCTATAGTTCTCTTTCATCTGTTTGAAAATGCTGGAAAACTATTTTTATGAAAACATGTACGATGCAAAGAACTGTAAATATTTATGTATAAGGTCATAGTATCTCATTTTAGACACAGCTTTTCAGAACCAGAACAACTGAAATGTTTCAAACAGAAGTTAACAGAATTTCTTCACATTTGTAGGACAGCTTCACAGAGACAAATACACAATCCAGAACAAGTGGACTGGAGTCGCTAACATTCTCCAGGTTAGCTATTGGCTTTTAATTTTCCAGATACACAAAAGGTATGTGGGCATGTATGTGAACAACGCTGTATGCATAGCAGCAGTTCACATACACACAGTTTTATAGTAAGTATAACACTGGCTAACTGACTGTTCTGACTGCCTCAGTTGGTCTTGTGCTTGCATGCAGCTTTGTCTCATTGTATTTAGCTTGTTCTGGCACCATATGGGGTCCTGTAGAACACCTTCACTTTTTTTGGGGGGGGGGGGGGGGGTGTTTCTGATCTGTAACTTGCTCACCCCTAATGTTGAGAATATCACACGAGTCTCTGCATGTTGTACATTTTTGAGTTCAGCTCAGCTGTAATATTACGCGATTATCAAGAAGAAAAAAAAAAGTGATTTCTTCTTGAAACAAACTGTCCTCAGACTACCTCCTGAAATGGTCGGAGTTCATTTGGAGCATTCACATATGTTGCAGACTGAGGCAGAAAAGTACCGAGTCCACTTATATTGCTGAAATGAGCCCTGTCTGAAAACAAACTTAATCACTTTTACAGTGTTATGCCCAAGGTTAATAGGATTTTTTCTCGGTGGTGGGCAGGAGGAAAAACACTTTGCTGACTGTATTACATACAGCCTACTAAATCTGCTGGGAAGCTACCAATAAAAACCTGCCAGCCCATAAAGTAGTCTTGTCCCACAATGTTTTGTTTTAGGTTCCCTATTAATCTCTCCTTATATCTAGCCCCTTGGGCATGCAGTGATGGCTTTCCAGCTATCGAATCAGTATAGTTTTGTAGTTCACCATACCAGACTATACCCCAGGTGGGTGGCAAGTACTTTAGTGCCATGGCCCCCAAACTGTGGAATGTCCTAACCCCAAGCTCTCTGACTGCACTTCTATTGCTTCCTTCAAATCTCAGCTGAAAACTTCTATTTACACAATATTACTTTTCTGACTCTTTTTTTTTTAAACTCCTTAAATATTTTAATTGATGTTACTTTTTCTACTCCTTATTTAATTCATTTGCAATTTATATTGGTTACTAACAAGCTTTATTATAAATACCTTCTTCATTCATTCATCAGTAACCACTTTAATCCTGATCAGAGTTACAGTGGATCTGAAGCCTGTAGTGGGAACACTAGGAGCAAGGTGTAAAAATTCACCTCAGATGGGACACCAATCCATCGCAGGGCACCAGGCACACACACAGACACTCATTCAGACCTAGGGGCAATTTAGTGTAGCCAATCTGCCCAGCTGCAAGGTTTTTTTGCTTGTCTGTTTTGTTTTTTTGTTTGTGTTTTTATAGACAGTAGGAGTAAAAATGCAGAACCTGGAGGAAACATATGGACATGGGGAGAATATGCAAAACTCCATACAGACCGTAACCTGAGCTCAGCACCAAATTCAGGACTGTGAAGCTGCAATGCTACACACTGCACCATCCAAATACTTTCTTTTGCCCTTCTAAACTGTAATATGAGATTATGAATTCAAAATATAATGTATACAGCTAAATAAAGATTAGTTCTTATCTAGTTTTGGTGAAAAATATCAAAGCTTATAAAAAAAAAAAAAAAAAAAAAAAACTGATCAACTTTTTGATCAGTTTTTTTTTAAAACATTTTTTAACATTGTGTTACAATTATTGGCACCCCTGCATTAATTACTTTGTGCAACCTCTCTTTGCCAATATAATAGAGCTCTCTTCTATAATGCCTGGTGAGACCAGAGAATACAGAGCAAGGAACCTGAGACTCCTTGAGTCTCTCAGGATCCTCGAGGGTCATAGGTTCTCTCTTTCGAACTCTCTTCTCAGGTTTTCAATTGGGAATTGAGACAGCCATGATAAAAGTTTAATTCTGTGGACATTGGACCATATGTTTTGGATCATTGCCCTGCTGGAAGATCCAACTCCAGCCCAGTTGTAGCTTCTTGGCAGAGACAGACAGTTTTTACTCCATCACACTTAACAGTAGGGAGTGGGTTCTTTTCTTTTTAACATTAAACCCATCTTGAGATTTGCCAAAAAGCTCCATTTGTGTGTCATATTACAGTATAACATGCTTTGGAAAATAATTTTGTTGAGCAGTCACACTACAAGAGAAACAGACAGTACACCATGTACCCTTTACCAGAAATTAGGTCAATCAGGTAAAGCTTATTAGGTGTCTGAAGTTTGCTCCTTTGGCTTATAATCTAGAAAACAAAGTAATAAACTTTTACAGCTACCAGTTCGTTATATCTCTTTGCAGGCAACATACTTGGGTAGGAAATGTGATGCAAAGTTTGAAGATGTTTGAACTGCACCTTTCAACTAATCTGAAGTTCTGATTTGAAATGTGCATTCACTTTTTTGTGATATGAATGCATTCTGCTACTTTAGGAAACAAATGATTTAACATATGATTGCATGCATTTGACAAATTCAGAATATCATGTGTACTTAAGCAAAACTAAAAAAAAAGTGAACTTGGAGAACACCCTGTGTGAACTTTGGGACAGGAGGTTTCTTGATACCATTTGTAACAGAATGCTTTGTTAATTCACAAACTATCCTCTTGTATCACTTGCTTTACAAAAACAAACAAACTGGAGGTAATCGTTTGACCTTGTTGAAGAGGAAAGCACGGCCTGTTGCTCCTGTGAAGCGTGTGGAGATGAGCTCAGAGCGATTGGTCAGGATTGTGTCACAGTTAGCACAGGAGAAGAGGCGAGTGCCTCCAATGTGGTCCAGGAAGATACGGCCCATCGTTCTGCAACAATTTAGAATGTGTAATATTATCAGTACGTTTACTGTAGGTGAGTGAGAGGACAGGATAAACTCATTTATATGATTCAGAGGACTCCACTAGATGTTAGATGCCTTCAGTCTTTAAAAGAAACAACAAAAAATTAATAATAATAATAATAATAATAATAATAAAGGGGGTTGACTGGTAATGTAGACATTCAATGTTAGCGAGCTGCACTTACTCCCGATGGATGTTGGTATTTCACAGATATCTCTAAGAATTTCGACTGAAAGGTTTTGGCGTCATTAGAACATTAAGTGATAGGAGAAAATTTGGAAAATTGTGGGTTTTGGATATCAAGTTTTACTCCAATTTCAAAAACATCAGCTGCCAATTTATCGTTTGATATGTTTTTTTTACGCACAGGCATGTCTTTCCGGCCTGCTGCAGACAGATACACAGCTAACCAAGTTTACAAACAAGTTGTTTTTCAGTCAGCAAAGTCGACAATAACATGTTATCCAACATAGACAATGAAACAAATAACTGGACATAAGTAAACCTAGACGAATCCAATAAACAACAGTAGTGACATTTGAGTCTTTTAAATAGTTTTACGACAGTAAAAACACATATTTGCGAGTAGGTTTGCTAACAGCTAGCGTTAAGCTAGCCAGTTGTTTGTATATGACGACATCTCACCGCTTTTTGTTCTTCTTGTAACTTAATCCGTTCGTTTAAAACAGAACTGTTTTTGGCTGACAAGGCTCTTTCACCGATTTTTTTTCTCGATGGTTCTTCTTTCACTGTTGTCTATGCCAATGGTTTTTTTGTTTTCCCCCAAGCCTTTTTTCAAAGCGTCCGTCAGTTTTCGTGCTGTGTCGATATGCTCTCAGCTGTTCCGCAGTCTATAGCAACATCCGGTGTTTCGTGAGAAAATATCCCCGTGCAAAATGTGACCCGAATCACATTGTGCGCATGCGTATTTCAATGCAATCGATCGACTGCGTGTTGCGTCGGAAGTTGTTTCAATGTGGAAAAAGAACCACATCTGCGCGTGCGTATGGTTACGCTTCGGTTTAAGGTACTACAGCATAAAAGGTCAAATATTTCACTTTTACTCACTTTGCTAAATGAGGTTGTTACTGGACTAAGAAATTTAATCAGAATGGATAAAGGGGAATTTCAGAGATGAGTTAATATAAATTAACATTGTAAACAGCGCCGTTGCCATGACACTAGCGCAGTAAGCCATCACCTTGTGTTTACATACAACATGTCAGAAGAAAACACAAGACGCAAACCACACACTTGGGCTGTAACTTTTTGTCGAGGGCGCAACCAACGTTCCAAAATCACGTAGAAAGCCTTCACAGAAGAGTGGAGCCTGTTAATATTAATGTAATTAATGTCCATGGTTTTGGAATGGGATGTTCAATGACCAGGTGTCTACATGAAGTACTTTTGGCCATTTAGTGAGTGTGCTGTCAGTGTGAGTGAGTGTGTACTTTGCACCTATAAAACGCATTCACACCTGTTCCCACTGCCATAATTTGTGTAGAAAGCAGGAATAGTATGTTTTTTTAATGAAGCAGACTGATTGTCCTCATGCAGTTTTTCCGTAATAATAAACTTTATTTATGTAGTGCCTTGCTTTTCCAATAAAATCTGAATGTATTTAAATAATAAGAAAAAATACATTGGCTAGAGATGTAAAAGGATATTTAAAATAAAATTTTAAACAATACACAGTGGGGTACTCAGAGAAGCTGAGTAAAATTACCTTTAAATACATATCCAAATAGAAAGTGTTTATGGGCTTCTAACCTTTTTTCTTTGTTGCCATGCTGAATTGGTTGCCATCTTGTAGTCCTTATTAGAAACACCACCAGCTTTCCTTCTTTTTACTTCATTGACTGTAAAAGATAAAACTGGATAAACTGTCAATGCAGTGCTCTACGTGTAGTGACTCATAGTAATTTCATGACCCTGAGATCTCTGCATCCTCAGCTAAAATGCATATCTGCGCTTGCTATTATGATTTGCTAACTGCTTATCTGCAGCAAGAGTGAAAAGGACAATGAGCAATAAACATGATCAGACTGTGTTGAATATAATACTCATTCAGCAGTATTGTTTTAGTCACTAATAATGCACTCAGTCCTATTATGAGCTTTTTCCTTACTAATTGTGATGCAAAGATTATGTTGTATATATTTGGTAAAATTATATAGTTTGTCTATATTATTTTGCAAGAATAATTTGAGTTTCAATAATCCTATTTCATTCAACATTAATAATCATTATACTGGAGTGTACAATATTATTATTTACTGCAGATCAACATTCAACTATATACACCTGGTGTAGTAGCTCATTGTGATTCTATAGCTCAGCATAATTGTACATATGAGAAAATATTAATAGCAGGGTTTACAGAGAAATTTGCTGATTTCAAAATGCACATTTGATAAATATTTTGATTGCTGAGTTATTGTTATCTGCATTGCTAACTTTTGAAACTGTGATTATTATAATATCTGATACAATAAATTGAGTCAAGTGGGTTTGACATTCCTCTATATAGCTGTTAGACAATGGAACAAAATGATGTTTCTCTAGGACCATAGTGCAACACACGCAAGACTACATAAAGTGCAAATACACAACAGCATGAGACGAGTGCAGGACAAAAATACATGAAACAATTTGTATATAACAACAATAATAATATGAAAATACATGTTATGGGTTATTTATAGAGGATAGAACTGAATATTAAGTGACATATATGCATAAACTGTGGAATTGGATATAAAGAGGCAATTTGATTTATACTGTAACATACAGCAAGGTAAAGGTAAAGCATGTTTGCACTTTAATAACAGCATACTGATAAACCAGCCATGAAAAATGCACAAAGCTGACAGAAACCCAAAACCTGAGATAATAGGTGACCAGAATGAGATCTTCACAAAAGAACTGCATCTCCATGACACTTTTCTCCAAAAGCCATACTTTTCTTTTGGCCTTTAGTCCTTTATATAATGCTGCTAGGTAGCTTGCACTCCCTGGATTGTCCTGCCCATCCATGAGGTCTGACTGGTGGCAAGGTGGATTGGTAATGGTCAGAATGAGTAAACTCAAGATGGCAGTGATGTGGCAGCAGGCTGTCCCAGTGTACCACAACTATACACCAGCCCTGTCCATCACCAGCTGGGAGACTGCTAGCAGCTAACCAATATGTTGAGGTCTGGGCATTTATCATGTACATGTTATGTATAAATGCTTCTGACATAACCTTGAATCCACCTGTTGAGGCCTCTGTCCACTCTGTAACTAGCTCTACTGCACTGCACACTTTGCCTCTCCATTGCATTAATCTTGTAGAGGTTAGCTCTTGTCTACTCTGATTCTTCTGTCTGGCCCCTCATGGCTCCCAGCTACAGGCATCCTTGGTGCAGGGATGTCATGATAAGGCATCAGAATTGGAATACAAAAGCCATGTATCGTGATGAAGAGTGAAGCAGAAGCCCTAAAACACTTACAAATACACTGCCCAGCCAAAAAAAAGTTGCCATTTGGATTTAAATAAGCAAATACATAAGAGCCTTTGA
>JAOTRR010000010.1:19048573-19058875 GCA_028570945.1 Gogo arcuatus | reverse complement strand
TTCTGTTGTTAAAAGCGCTATATAAATAAACTTGACTTGACTTGACTTGACTATTATCCAGATCTTAAGCCTTAAAAGTCTTTTCGCATTGCTAACACCACCACTACTTCACTTAAATACAAACTAAAACAGGTATTTTTGTAATTATTTTATCTGTTACAAACTGGAAAAACAACACAGTTTGTAGCTACTTAAAAGCTTTTATGAACCGAACAATATTATGCTTTTTTTTCAACTGGAATACCAGGACATACCCACCTGCACTACCCTGCTCTGTTTGTTATGCACATATAAACTCCATTGAACCCCCACCCCACCCCCTCCAAATATATCATCACTCTATCAAAGTAAAATACATTTGTATTATATATAAACAGGGAAAGCAACAAAACTTTGTCAGCTTTTACACAGAGCCCATGAAGAGGGAAAAGGAAAAAAAACAACCTTGTGAAAACAGACAATCTTGTGCACACATGAAAATTAGTTGTTTTCATGAAGAAAAACCCCTTGTTATTGCGTGAGCCATGAGCCTGACATAACTTTTCTTCTCATGAAAAATCTTCTGAAAGTGACAAATTTTCATGTGCACAAGAGTAAATGGAAGGTGGCATGTCAGTTATTGTCAATGGACAATGTTGATGCCCCTGAAACAATGAATCTCTGAGACAGTTTGCATAGTCATCTTCTTCTTTTTACATCTTTTTTCCCAATTCTATGTGGGGTCAGTGTGGATACATTGAGCTGAGAGGGTAAAGGGCCTTGCCCAAGGGCCAAACAGTGGCAGCTTGGCAGCACTGGGGCTTGGACTCCGACCCTCCTATCAGTAACCCTGAGCCTTAACCCGTTGTGCCCCTGATACATTTTGCGCAGCATGTGGCAGTAAAAAAAAAGGCCACTCCAGGAAGCGTGTAAAGTGACCCTATAGCATGTAGCATGTAGCATATCATGGCAGTTCATCAGCTTGTAGAATTATATTTTAAACTTGGCCTTAAGTATAACAGTGCTTACACTGTGACACAGATATATTATAACAGAAAGACATTAGATCAAGAAGTCTGTTCTGCAAAAAGAGATACTGAAGAAGCCATCTTATTTATTCAGGATCATCCTGGGCGTCTTCATGGATATTGGTGGATGCTTACAAAATGCAAAAAGGTTTGCACGTACAGAAAAAAGAGAAACGTGCCATGTTGAGCATGTTGAGCCAGGTGGAGTAGAAGGCTGATAATCATATTGATACTTTTTCAGCATCAATATTTTCTAAAATGGCCTAATTAAAAAAAAAAAAATTATGATAAACTTAGGCGACATGGTGGTGCAGCGGTTATCACTGTCACCTCACAGCAAGAAGTTTCTGGGTTCAAACGTGCTGGTCGACTGGGGCCTTTCTGTGTGGAGTTCGCATGTTCTCTTCATGCCTGTGTGGAGGTGGATTCGGTCACCTGGTGACTCTAAATTGCCCATAGATATGAATGTGAGTGTGAATGGTTGTTCATCTCTGTGTAAGCCCTGCAAACACAACCCAGTGACCTGTCCAAAGTATACCCTGCCTCTTGCCTGAAGTCAGCTGGGATTGGCTCCAAGTCACCTGTGACCCACAATGGATAATGAATGAATGACTGCTACACTTAAACCTTATGATGTTTGTATTAGCAGCTGTATGGATGATAATTTGGCTGAATGTATATACAACAAGTACTGACCCTTATATAGTTAGGGGTGTTTCCTCATACAAAAGCTATATGAATTCACAGTGCCATGTGATCAAGATATGTACAGCATTTGCAACATTGCCATGGCTGAGTCACGGATGGATTTCCCAAAAGACTCTTATGAGGCAGTAGACTTATACTTAGTCCTATATAATCTTAAAGAGTTTAAATCATCACTGATGCTTTCCTCTTTGGGATGGTGATTGTGATTGAACTTCACAGCACTGTTTACTGTTACCTACCTATATGACATCATGACTATAAGTGTAGTCAATCGTTTTTCTATATCTATATATTTGTTTACAGATGTGCCACATGGTAATTGAGGGGAATAAAGTTGTGGAAAAGTTCCTTATATTTGCTGTTGTATTGGACCTGAGGCTGAAAGCATGCAATTGAGTATCCAGGTGTTTTTTTTACTCAATATAATGAAATAGTCCTACTGTGGTATGTCATGAGAAAAGGATATTTACATTGAGTTTTTATTAACTGTCATAAGAAATAGGCCTAAATGTAGACAACGAGCAAGCTACAAGAAACATGCGCAAAAGTATACTAACTCTCTACAAGAAACCTGCGCAAAAGTATACTAACTCTTTTCAATTGATCAAACCGTATACTCTTAATGTGGGTATGCAAGGTTATTTGGTGTATCACTATTGTCTTTGCAACACCTAGATGCTTGGGTTACAAGCCTTTTCTAAATGAGCATTTCATTTGACACAGTGAAGACAATAAAACACAATACTGTAACAAAAGTTTTCATTTTAATTGGTCAGTCATCAATCTCTCAACTTACATAATAGTAAATATACTGGTTACATGTTTTATGTCTTAAAAGTATGACTGGAATATAATGTTCATACTTGTTCAGCTTCATACTTTTGACACTTTACATTTGATTCTATGCTTGAGCTTCTACCTGTTGATTACAATCCTGAAGTCATCAAAGCTGCCAGTATGCTTCACCAACACTTTTTTTTTTGCCTTGACAGTCAAAAAAAGGTCAAGTAATCCTGTGCACCATGTTGTTAAAAAGGAGGTGGTATGAGTACCAAAATTTCATGTTTCAACAGCTCACTATATAGCTACATCTAGCTCACTAGATAGATTCTGCGTACCACATCTCAGCATCTGAAATACGAACCATATGAACAAAACTACTTCCTATGCGTCAAGTCCCAGTGTCGCTTCTCTCATTTTGAACTGGGGCTCAATTAAAGTGTCACGTATGTTTGTTGTTCATTTCTTGGAGAAGCGCATCTACATATCGACAGACCAATTCAAGCAGAATATTAAAATCCTGACTGAAAATCTTCAGTCATGAATGACGTGGCAGCCAGTAGTGTTGTTTTGAAATGCCCTTTAAAATCAACTTAGAAATCGTTATACACAGCTGCAACAGCAGTGCAGTCGGAACGAACACATTTTGGCAGAATGCTGTAGGATCAGGAATTAGGTTTAACTGTTATATCAATACCAATGAATGCTTTTATTCTTAGACATTGCGATGACAAGTGTGAAAGAATATGCTGCAGTTTAACAGATGGTACAGTGTAAAGACAAGGTGTCAAGGCAAACAGTTCACAAATGCTACAGCGGACTAGTTGTGGCTTTTACTGTGTAGAAACCCCTGTGTGACCTTTCCAGCTTGCATGTATAAGACATTAGAAGACATGGCAGTTTTCCAGGGGCTCTGTAAGCGTATCTTTATTTATTTGCCCTTATTTGTCCATTCTAAGTGAGCAACTGTAAGTAGCCATTAAACAGATCTATAGTCGGTCCTAACTAGCCTCCTGGATCTTCACCCTGCTGATTTTAAAAAGCTAAGTTAGTCAAGTTAGTGTTGCATCTTCTATTCCCAGCTGGGACTTAAATAATGTATCAAGCATGTTTGTTGTTCATTTCTTGGAGAAGCGCATCCACATGTTGATAGATCAATTCAAGTAGAGTACTAAATGCGTATCTTTACGCTTTACTGATTAGGCCTTTTTTTTGTTTGGCAGAATACTGTAGGATCTAGGATTGAGCTTGCAAATCACCTAACTAAAGTGTCAATTACATTAATGTGCATTAGTTTCAGACATTGTTGAGACGTGAATATGCTTGTATGTTACAGCATTATGCACGCGCGACTATAATCAATCAACCAAACAAGAAGCTCGAGAGTGTAAAGAGAACAATGCATGAAAGCTACATTTGGCTAGCAATGGCTTTTAATATGCTTCGAGACCCTTGTGTGACTTTTCCAGAAGTCTTGTGTATGTTTGTTTGTCTGCCCTTCTCTTGCTCTCTGTCTTGTTCATGCTATGCAAATGTCTGTAAATAGCAATGAATGAAACACGTCTATAGGAGATCAGGCAAGTGGCTGTACACGGAGTCAAGCAGCGTCTGGCTGGCCTCTTGGCTCTTGACTCCAGCAATCTCAAACAGACGGTCCAGCTTGTCCTCGGCCATAGGTATCTCCTCAATCACGTGCAGCTCCTCTTGGTTAAGGATGTGCAGCATGTCGTCAAAAATGGGCTGCAAGTCGCATGGGTCGAGTCGCACCTGCCGCAAAACCGTGTCCTTCTTTTCTGTTGGAAAATATAAGTAAGAGATCAAGTGGCTGTTGAGATAGTAAGTGAATTGTGGTATTATTATTATTATTATTATTATTATATTTGCAAGGAAACTATATCTAAATAGTACTGCTGAATTTATGTCTGAAAACAGTGCAATAGAAAAAGCATGTAAGAGCACAAAGCATCCACATGGAGGAAGCATAATCAAAGCAAGTTCACTTTTAGGTAAATCCTTTTAGGTATGTGCTTGTTCCGTACATGGAACATTAGAGTCATTTTGTCCTTTTTGTGGGTCAGGAATGTCTGTGTTTTACTCCCTACATCCTTGACAAAAACCCACAGTGCAAATCATTATAAATCAAATAATATTCAGCCTGTTTTTAGATGCTTTTCTTCAATCCAAGCTTTATATTTTCTATTTCTATTGGCATTCTTCTTCTTCTTCTTCCTAGAATTAATTGCTTCAAATTAGGGAATACTACATACATTTGACAATATTCAAGATATTTTCACTTGGGAAGATGACATTTTTTTCAATCCAGCCCATAATATTTTTTTTTTAACTATTAGCTTTAACCCCATCTAGGTAGGAAACTCTACAAGAGTAATGAGCATACATTTTTAGGAAAAATATTACATCTTGCTTCCTCAAAGTTTTTTTTTTCTGGTTTGTTCATTTTGTGAAAACTGTAAATGTAGAAGCCAACCACAGAGTGTTTCTCTTTCACAAAGGTTTGAAGGTATAACCACTTTAGAAAGCTACATCCCTTAAACATCCAAAACCCCTTAAAGTGTATTAATTTAAAAAGAAGCAGAAGAAAGACTGCTGTAACCTCCAGATAATACAGTTCTGTTGTGGTGACAACACTTTAAATCCATGCATATGCATAATAATAACACTACATAACTTTTTTTTGTTCCTGGGTAACATTATTTCCTAATTGCTTATACCGCAAAAGTATAGAAAATGGCTATTAATCCCCTGAACTTTGCTTTTGTGACCAGGACAGCAGAAAAAAATTTGAAATTGACATATTTTCATTGTGAAAATGGCCGAATTTGGTCCTATTGTTCACAAAGTCAGAAAGCCAGGTAAATTTCAAAATATGTTATTTGTTCTGACTTTATGTGAATGAAAAGATGCAAATTCACCCATTATAATAAAAAAAAATAGCAGATGAAAGTTCTAGAAAGTTTTAGAAGTCTGGAAATGTTCAGGAAAATTTCAAAATATGTTATTTTCCAGAACATTCCAGATCTATTTTCCTGAAAATTTCCAGACTTCTAGAATTTTCCAGTAATATAAATAACTTAAGTCCACCAGTTTAGTTTAGTTCCAGCAGCCTAAATGGAAACATTTCAGCATTTTTCTTAGATGGCATGAAAAAGCTGTAAGCATCCAACAGACGCATTTTACTACATCTGTGGCGAATTTATCAAGACAAGAGCGAGAAAGTATTCCTGCTAAGCTGTTAGGCCTACAAGACATATTTCGACATGTCTGTCAGAGATCAAGACAAACCGTTTTCATTTCACCTGTGAGCACTGCAAAAGGGGAAAAAAATCCTCTGGAAGGTAAGATGGACATTTGGTTTCAATGTATGGAAAAAATATATCGTATAAGAAAATGTTGCGAGAATCTCTCACGCATAAGTCATGTGTGAAGTAAACATATCTTTTCATACAGTTTTACCTTATTCTTTTGTAGGATGGTACAGAGGAGAAAAGAGAGACATTCAAAGAATTTGACGGGAACCCACTGACCACTCAAGTAACTGCTATTTCTGCATAGTGAACCCTTCCAAACATTGGAGTGGCAAGAATGCAATTGCTAACACGTATCCGGACCTTCCTTCAACCATCGCCCCAGTGCCTCGGTGCCCTGAACTGCCCATACCCACTCCTTCGGACAAAGAGCTACAAGTCAGAGAGCAAGGAAGACGCTGTAGATCCAGATTACAATTTCAGAGGTTGAGCTGATACCCATACTACCCCATACTACCCCATCCAAAAAGACCTCAACAACATGATCAGAGATCCTGGTCTTACCAAGTCCAATGCCAAACTTTTGACATTAGGCTCAAGCAGTGGAACTTATTGTGCAAGTTGCAGGTCATAGGAATTTACACCAAGCTTTTTCCATTTTCTTCACCCATTAAGATGGGCTCTGCTTCTGCCACAATGTGGCCAGACTGTTCGAGGCAATCAGAATCGCCTGTAGCCCAAACAAATGGGGCCTCTTCATTGACCGCTCATCCAAGAGCCTCAAAGCCGTGCTGTTCCATAACAGGAACAAGTAAATGTCTCTTCCCCTGGCTCACTCAGTGTACCTCAAAGAGGATTATAACAGCATCAAGACATTGCTGGACTCCTTGAAGTATGATGAGTACGACTAGAAGGTCATTAGAGACAAAATGATGGCGTTCCTGATGGTTCGCTGTGGGGAGGAACAAGGTCAGGTGGGAAACATTGGTGGACCCCTGGAAGGTGCTGATGCCACCACTGAACATCAACCTGGGACGAATTAAACAATTTGTCACAGCTCTAGATAAGGGGTCAGCAGCCTTCAAGTACCTTCAAGACTTCTTTCCTAAGCCGTCTGAGGCAAAAGTCAAGCTTGTATCTTTGTCGGACCACTGATAAAGAAGATCCTGGAGTGCATGAATTCCACAAGAAGCTAACTAGGATGGAGAAAGTGGCTTGGGACAGCTTTGTAGCAGTGGTTTGAGGCTTCATGGGCAAACACAAAGCCAAAAACCATGCAGAGCTGGTTGAGAGTCTGGTGAAGAACTACGGCACAATGGGCTGCAGGATGTCTCTCAAAGTCCATATCCTTGATGCTCATCTTGATAAATTCAAGAAGAACACGGAAGCATACACAAAGGGGTAAGGCAAGCACTTCCACTGGGATATACCGGACTTTGAACACCGCTACCAAAGACAATATAATGAGAACATGATGGGAGATTACATTTGGGGGCTGCTTTGTGAAAGTGATTTACAATATAATCGTAAATCTCAAAAATCTACTCACTTCTAAATCCTTTGTGGTCATATTTGTATAACTTTAGCATAAATACATGTTAATTTTGATTCATATGTTGTTTTTTTCTGACTTTAAGTGAACGAAAAGATGCAAATTCGGCTTTTTTCTCAATGTAAATAGGTTAATTCCAAAATACCAATCTCCTGGTCACAAAAGAAAAAAAAGTTTGAGTGGATTAATAGCCATTTTCTATACTTTTGAGGTATAGGATTTACTATTTACTTTTAGGATTTCCATTACTATAACACACCTAAAGTACCTCCATAATGGGTAGTAGAGAATCCGGCATCAAATCATATTAAGTTATCCTGAACTTTGTAGAAATACTAGCACAGAATTCAACAAAAGGCCCAGACACACTTTAGCAAATCAACTGTAACATCCTTAGATGCCTTTAAGTGGCATTCAAAGTCCTTTACCAGTCTTATTTAACAAATCTAGTACACTTACCTTTGGTAATGAAAGAGCCAGTGCGGCTCAGGGCTGAGTCTTTGCTTGAGGTGGAGTCACAGCGCAGCAGTGGCTCAGACTCATCGATGAAGAAGCCTTTGGTGCGGTCAAGGGGAGAGTGCTCCACTATCAATCCCAGTGTATCCAGAGGTTTATGGCTGGGGCTGGTGCCTTGGTTTACATTCACAGATATCATCAACTGGTTCAGGTCAAACTGCAGTGGCACAAAGATAGCATTTAGCCTTAATAAGGTGCATTAATTGTGAATTTCAATGATGTGTTTATTCCTCATGGACAATTTATCATTAATTTCTCCAAGCACGCATAGACATGCCTTGGGTGTTGCCCCAGGGTAATGATATTGAGTAAAGCTGAATGTCACATGTGAGTAAGAAAACAAACAGCAGTTGAGGAGTGTAAGAATTAGAACAAATCTTGTAAAACAAGCAACGGCGACAAGGATGCCTCCCAGGAAAGGGGGGATGGGGTGCCGATTTGTCCTTGTTACTAATCTGTAAACCTTGCTGTGACCCTGTTTGGATTGATTTCAAAATTGAATCAAATCTAATCTGCTGGTTACAAGGAAAATTTCACATAAATCCTACAAACATCTCACAACCACAAACGAGAATCTCGGACAGATGCTCGGATAACCTGAAAACGTATACTGCCACCTAGTATCAGAGGCATAATTTGTTACCTCCACCAACTTTGTTGGAGGTCATGTTTTTGCCTCCGATTGTTTGTTGGTCTGTTCCCAACGTAACTCAAAGTAGGGAATGGATTTTGATAAAATTTTGAGAGTTGCTGCCAAATGGCGAAATGTAAATGAAACAAACAAACAAACAAACAAACAAAAACCCTACACAGTAGTTTAGTGTTTAGAATGGTTGAGAATGGTTAGGGAAAGAAACTCTAACCGAAGTGATTCCACCAACGTAGTCCTACTCCAACCTTGGCCCTGTGCGTCAGAGCAGACTTACACATGACAAGCAAATGAAAGAGATTCTGTCCACTCTCACACCCTTGGAATTCACTGCCCACACGTCACATGGTCTAAGCCATTCATATAGGGTAAAATTTGCCCAGAGTACTGGTAAAATCAGCTCCTGCTGATAGGTCACTGTCTTGCAAAATCAATGATGCAGTTTAGTGAATGTGTGCCATCTGACAAATGTTCTCATTTCCTTCAGGAAATATTATTTCAAAAATATCCTTACCATCCAAACTGATTTCCGTTGGACATTATGTTAATTAGTTTGAACATAATTTATTAAGTTCAAACACCCATGCTGTAAATTAGGGGTGGGAAATCTGGCAAAAATAATCATATCACGACTTTTCAGGCTGGATCATGGTCCACAATTTTTTTATGTTGTTTTTTTTAAAGACTATTTTGTAAACTACTGAAACAAATTTTTGCAAACTTAGTGCTCTGAGGTGTTGTAGCTTCTAGCTTATAGAAAAAAAAAATTGTGCAAGTTATGAGGAATCTGTAAAGAACAATCAATGCCAGGATACTGACTGAGAACTTTGGGTTAAAGCAAGAAGCAAAAACATGTCACCATGTAGGGCTAAAGGAATGCATTAATATAGACCCTAATAAAGACATAAAGAAATTTTTTGAGTACACAGAAGCTAGACACAAGCATGGCACTGCTAACAATGGCACAGAAATGTGTATAAAATATAAATGTTCCAGCAAAGTATTAAAATGAGCAAACCTGATGCTGATTCAATGAATACATTTTACACTTTTGAAGGAGAAAAAGTTGTACAGCAGCACTACAGACAAGTTTTTACCATGTTTTAGCCTCTATGCATTTTCTTTTTATTTTTTACAGAAATCTTGTTCCACATTTATGGTATTATGGGGGAACATAAAGCTTTTTCATGCAATTTGAAGGCAGTGCCTTTGGATTATCAGAGTTGTTACCATGTCACATGATATTTGAAACTCAGGTTATTGGCTCAATTTAGATTTGAAATGAATAGGGGCTAATACTTTCAACCTAATACCTCCAGGGCTCTCATGCCCAAGGAGCTTCCCCATGTGTAGTTGACATGAACATCAAAGAAAGCTGAGCCTCGTTACTATAATTTGATGGAAGTCCAAATCTGTAGTCAATTAAATTTAACACAGAAACAGATGTTATTGACATGTGGAGTTTTTCTGCTATCAGTTTTAAAAATTAGAATAAAATAAATGATAAAAAATTATCTGAAAAGCATTGTACCCATGTAAAAAGTAGGGATTCCCCACTTCCTAAATTCTACTAAAATTTACCACTCTGATGGCAAGTTCGGGAGACGGTCAGTTCGATTCCTGACGATGCTACACCTCAATCATGTATGCGGCAGAGGGCGGATAGCACCAAATGTCTACAAAATGTATATACAGTATGTTTTTCAGTAACCAGAAGATATATACAGCAGCCAAATTTACTACAACCATGTGGCTTATTTTCCTACTGCTCAGATAGATAGATAGATAGATAGATAGATAGATAGATAGATAGATAGATAGATA
>JAOTRR010000010.1:18822834-18837856 GCA_028570945.1 Gogo arcuatus | reverse complement strand
CACTTAAATGTGTTTTTTGAGCTGTAAACTAAATGATATGACTGTACTGTGATGATTAACATTAATGCTGGTGTTAATATTGACATAATTAGCATTTTTTTTAAAAAATGGCTCAAAGCCCCATCAATTTGTTAAAATCATCCTAAACCTTGCAAGGCTGATGCTGATGAGCTAAAGTTGATCATTTTGTACTTCTCTACAGCTGTATGAAGTTGGCACCCTATATATAATATCTTTAATACTTTTTTATTTCTTTCACATATATCTAGCAACACTGAGGCTAAATTTACTGTATACAGTCATATACAGTGGCGGCTGGTGGTAATTTTTTGGGGGGGCATGGTAAATAACATACAGTATATCACTAATACATAATTTCAGAGTTTCGTGTGAATAACAAACACGGTACACAGAAAAGTTTTAACCCTTTTGTTCAAACAAAAAACCCCCCCACTAATCTTACAGATTTATCATCTGTCCTTTTGTGTAATTTGTACTTTGATTAGATGTGTGCGCAGCCTATCAATTTTCTGTTTCTCCTCCAAACATATTTTAGCAGAAAAATAATGATGGAGTAAATAATCCACTTCATTCATGCTCATTACACCTGCAGCTGAGTCCATAACATGCCTACTGGTGACGTATTATGGAAATGTCACCAAATTGGGCTAGAATAAATTAGCCCATTGGAGCTCAAAACTAGGTGGTCGTGTCACGCTGTGTAGTCACGTGACACGACTGTCACTGATTGGCTGCATGAACCTACAGCAGAGAGTCTGCCTGCCTACAGCATTGGGGTTGTTACAGTTATTACGGTTATTAACTCACAGCCTCTGTGTAGTTTTTTGTATGACCGCTAGTGGTGCTGTTACACTCAGTCTCAAAAAAATCTTCTTTAAAACATTTGTTAACCACAGATAAGATGATGTGGATGCCCAAAATTAAACCTTATATTGATTTTTGTTTTACCTTTGAAAGGCCCTGCTAGCCCATTGATACGAGCGACCCCGGTCATATAATATTGTAGCAGGGCCATACCAGTGGTGGGTGCATGGCTTTTGAACTCGATTTGTATATAGTCCTGAGGAACTTTAAACTGATTTCATTTGATGTGTTTTTTTACAAGTTGTTTTAAAACTTCTTGTTTTGTGTTGAGTTTAAGGCCTGTAGTTATTGTGCTAGGAAATGTTGTGCAATATCAATTCTTCTTAAAGTTGTCTTAGTTCACCCCCTTCATGTTTCTCAGTCAGTTGCTGTGTGTGCGTGTGAGTGTGTACACATGCATACATGTACATCTACATATGTGTACGTGTGCAGCTGTGTTAAGTATTCTTTAAAATAGAGGAAGCACAGGTGTCTGTTACTGGAGTATATATTATTTGTGTGTGTTCTGTTTCATCTGTTGGTCTGGTCGTCTGATACTCAATATCACGGAGAGTGATGAATAGTATAGACACTGGTGACACTGCATTCATCCTGCAAAGATCATGTTGGGACAGGAGGCAGGTAAAAAAAAGCAGTGGTCAGCCTAAAGATGTCCAGATGTCGTGCTAGCTAGGTGTGAGTTTCTCACAAAGAGAATGTCAGTCTTTGATCAAGTTGTTGGATAGTTACATGGCATAGCAAAACAGACATATGTTTGTAATCATACAGGCTACAGTGGGCAGAGATTAACTGAAACTGGACAGTTCAAAATCAGAAAAAGACCAGGTGACATTTTTCCAATCTTAATCTGTCCAGTTTGGGTGAGTCTGTGCCCACCGTATCTTCAGATTCTTGTTCTTGGCTGACAGGAGTGAAAGCTGATGTGGTCTTCTGCTGTTGTAGCTTATCCACCTCAAGGTTTGGCAAGCTGTGCTTTCTGATAAGATTTTTAGCTCACCATGGGTGTAAAGAGTGGTTATTTGGATTTGTCATAGCCTTCCTGTCAGTTTGAACCAGTCTGTCCATTTTCCTCTGACCTCTATCATCTCCAAGAAATTCCTGCCCACAGAATTGGATGATTGTTTGCTTTTTTGCACCATTCTGTGTATCTAGAGACCATCAGCAGTTCGTGGAATACTCAACAACCATGCCACAAAGTCACAGAGATCACATTTTCCCTCATTCTGATGTTTGATGTGAACATTACCTGAAGCTCTTCACCTGTATCTACATGATTTGATGCATTGTGCTGCTGCCACATAATTGGCTGATTGAATAACTGCAAGTGTGCAGGTGTTCCTAATAAAGTGAATGATGAGTGTGTATTATTAGTAATTAAGCTGAATTGTGTATTATAGAATGAAAGTGTAAATACTGTAAGACCACTGTAAGTGGTCAAGTTTAAAGTCTGCATGGTGCTTCTAAATATCTGAGTTGTAAATCAAACAACCAAATAAATAACAAAGTTCGATTCACTGAATCCTAATGCCTAATGCCTAAATAACAAAGTTCGATTCACTGAATCCTAATGCCTAATCATCACAGACATCTGGAGGCACACTGTTTATAAACTGTTATAGAGCACCACCTAATGATCAGTTCCAAGCCACTACATTTACCATCCACTAAAGCCACTGATTCCCAGTCCTAGTCCTGGAGTACCCTCTGTCCTGCACATTTTAGTGTTTTCCCTGCTCTAACATGCACACTTCAACTCAGGAAGGACTGTTAATTCACTGATTAGATGTGTTAGGAACAAGGAAATCAGGGGGCACTCCAGAACCAGGGATGGGAAGTTGTACATTAAGCCATCTTTGTTGATGCTGATGATACAACTTCTTCTAATGCCATACAAGTAACTGTGTATGAGCTGTTACTATAGAAACAATAACATATATGAATGAGCACATTAATATAAACCTGTCTTCATGTTACAGCCAGAACTACTGTGTGATATGTGATGTTATACAGAAATAATGCACATCTTCTGACCAATCAGATTCCTGAATTCAACTCTGCTGTGGTATAAAAGCTGAGAACTCAGTTTCTCCTCATGTGAAACATTAGGTCAATAATGCTGAATGCTAATGCCATTCTCAGTATTCTTAATATGTGACTCCTGAAAAGATTTGATCAATCAGTCACAGTTTATATAAAGTCAGGTCAGAGTTGAGATTAGGTGAAGGCCTGTCATGTGGCTAACTTGGTTGAGGAAGTCAACAAAGTTTAATATCTTTGTTGGTTTGAGAAATGCTTTATGCGCCACACTTTTCTGTCCTGAAACTATATCCTTACAGGATGGCCAGTCATTTTTTAATGGACTCTACAGAGAAACCAGAAAGCATAAAACTCATACTCATAAGTTGAATGAGAATGACAAGTGTAATAATAGTGGTGTATCCAAGCTGTATTCCTAGTATGTGTCATGTGATCTATGTGCACAGTCATGTCTGGAAAACATTGTGGGCAACATTGAAATTAGCATTAAAAACTTAAAATAGGCCCTTTCAAAAAAAAAAAAAGTAACATGACAGGAAAATTTCAAGCTCAGCAGCCCAAAATCCATAAGATACACCCAAAATAAATATTTTCAGATAACAAAATATTTGTTGTCTAGTGTAATCAGACAGAAAGACATTTATATGCAATACAGCCAAAAGTAGGTGGTGGGATCTTTATGTGATCTAACAGGAAAGACGAAATGATCATTACAAGGCTAAGAATAGGGACATACAAGATTTAATAAATTGCTGAACTTAATAATTAAACATCCAGCAAGAAACTGTGAGCACTGTCCAGCAACTGAATCAGTTCAGCATTACTGAGTCATACAGCAGTGTAGACAAATAAGAATAAACATCTCAAATTTAAAAGTACAGCTATCAGCAGTAGAAGGAAGAATTATTATAATAATTAAAAAAACTCCCCCACAAAGGATTAGGATTTTGGACCTGCCTGATCTATCCTGATGCCCTACTTCTGGTTGGAGTGCTGATAACTTGGAAATCACTCACTGCTGCTAAGGATGGCCCCACAGTAGAGGAGCACCACAACCAACTGTGCTTTCCTGTTTCCTCTTCATCCTATACACATTGGACTTTAAGTACAACTTGGAGATGTGCAACTTTATAATAATCTATATAATGAGTTATAGTAATCATTTTAATAAGATCTCAGATGCCATTGTGGAGGAGGGAGAATACAGGGACATGGTGGAAGACTTCATTGTATGGTGCTGGTCGAACAAATGCAGCTGAATACATCGAAGACCAAGGAGATGGTGCTGGACTATCATAGGTCTGGGCCATTCCTGTAACCAGTATCCATTAAGGTGGTTGATGTGGAGGTGATCAGGAGCTATAAATACCTTGGACTGCAGCTGGATGACAAACTGGACTGGTCAGAGAACATGGAAACTCTATACAGGAAGGAGCAGAGCTGGCTATTTCCTGAGGAGGCTGGGGTCCTTTAACATCTGTAAGAAACTCATGCAAATGTTTTACCAGTCTGTGGTTGCCAGCATTCTTTTCTATGCTGTGGTGTGCTGGGGAGGCAGCACTAAGGAGAGAGACACTATGCGGCTGGACAAGCTGAGGCAGAGGAGTATGTTCAGTGGCAGCGTACTGTCACAGAGCTGCTCAATTGACAGACTTAGGAGATCCTTAGTCCCCAGAGCCATTAGGCTCTTCAGCTGTTCCCAATTAGGGTGAGGGGAAGTTGAGTACTGGGCCTGATGCTCTGTTCTCTGTTTTTGCTCTATTTCACTGGCTATGTTAGCTCTGATTTCTGTATACTTCAAGTCACTTTATTTACTGCTCTTGCACAATCATTTTGCACTTTGGAATTATTTATCTACTGCTTCAGCAATCTCCATATGTACAGGAACTTGTAGTTCAAGGTTTTTTAGTATCTTATGTTTCCGGATTGTGCAGTTATTTTATACAGGCTAATTTTTATTGTGTGTATTGCTAAATTTTTATTATGTGTGTGTTGTATTAAACTACTGGATGCCTACTTTTCCTTCAGGAGCAATAAAATATCTATCTCTCAATCAATCAATCAATCAGTCTGTCTATTTGTCTATCTATCTACATGAACAGCCCATTCAATTCTATAGAAATGAAGCCAAAATTCCTCTGTCATGGTGTTTAATTTGGAGCCAGAGTTTGCACAGTCAGGACTTTCTTCTGCTATCTGGAGCCACACGAATGTCGAAGTCAGGTACACCTACTCATTTATTAGGCCTGACCCCTTCTTCCAATACCAAAGTCCAGCGCATTACCAATTACACATTATTTCAAAGCGAGATCTTAGAAGCTGAAAAAAATTATATAAATATGAATTTTGTATATTTTAATTAAGTACATGTCATATTAAATACAACTTTTTTTTTCCTGTGGTGAATTTTATACATTTACATGTTTACCCATTTTTTAATGCTGGAGATAAGAATTCATATAAAAAAATCACTCCCCCCCAAAGATTTAATATTTGAATAATTCAGAATCCTAAATACAAATCCAAAAAAATACAAATCTCAAAAACACAGATTTTGTGTAAATTAGGTTAAAAGTGAATCATCTTGGGTTCCCAGGGAAAAGAAGACACTTTCAGAGTGGTGTAACATTTAGCCGATCACAGTAATCTCCCACGCTCGCTCCATGACCATGATGTGAAGTGAAGAGCTGTGGAGTAGAGAAAACAAACAAACAAACAAATAGAAAATGAACCGAAATGAGGTAAGTGCATCTAAAGCATTACGTTCTTCTCAAATAGCTAGTTTTCTATAGTGATGTTAAGCACTTAGTATATGGCAAGTGTAACTGTTTAGGTAATGTTCTAGCTCTTTGGCTATGCTAATATTAGCTTAGTGGCAATCAGTAGCAGCTAACAGCCTAAGTTAGCAGCTTTGTCATCAGAAATGCTTAGACATAGAATGTCTCTGAGAGCCCAGTGCTCTTTTACCACTAACTTAAAGTGTATTGACTAGACATTCAGCCACAATTCATACAATCTCTAAGTTCATACTCAGGCCTGGAGGGCATCAAAACACTACAGAGGTTTGTGTTTACCTTTCTTTTCTAACACATCAAATTCTGTGTACTGCAGCCTTCCATGACTATAGTTTATGCTGTTAGATGATAACGATTGCTGTTATCGATGACAATGGCGTTAACGATGATAAACGATAACGATTAAATGATGATAATGCCGTTAACATTGATAATGCCGTTAATGATGATAATGATAAAATATGATGACAAAACATGCCGTTAATGATGATAATGATAACGATTAAAGTTCAAAACAAGCTAATGTTATTGTAACCTATCTAGCTAGAACATTACCTAAATGGTTACACTGGACATATTGTATACTAAGCACCAAGTGCTTCACAACACTGAAGAAAACTAGCCAAGAAGAACATGCACTGTAGAGGCACATACCTCATCTTATGTCTAGGAAGTTCAAAACAAAGGGGAAATACATAGATAAAATGCAAATGTATTAAATACATTACAAGAAATTAAAAAAAAATTTTTTTATTGAATGTGTGTAATTCAAATACTTGTGTGAGCTCTTGGGCTCCACAGACCTGCTACATACTCGACCATATTGTTATAGCCAAAGTGCCCTGAAGATGGCGCTAACACAACGAGAAGGACGTAAAGCGCCACAAAAGGACTAAAGAAGAAGGAAGAAGCCGGAGCGCAAACAGAACGGGGGAAAAAATGGCGGCAGTGCTGCAACAAATCTTAGAGCGGGCCGAGTTATCTAAACTCTCCAAGGCAGCGCAGGGAAAACTGGAGAAATACTTGGCGGAGCAGCAGAGTGAGACTGATTACTTTAAGGCGCAGTATGAGCAGCTTCGAGTTGACAGCGGTAAATATGATCCTTCTTTCCTCATCCTGACCATTCAGTGGCTAGTTAACTGGTTAAACAGGCTAGTTAGCCAGCTAAGAGCAGGGAAATGTGAGTGTAGCCTTTTAGCATACAGAAAAATAAGTTTGCTGTCCTCAGACAGTTCCGCAGGCAGTTTGTAAACAGCAGCAGGAGTCGTGGCTACTGACAGCTTTATGTTGTTAGCTGTAGCTACGGTGTAGCCTCATATCTTACGACGCGCACCTCCCCAGAAATGTAACTATGCACCGCTTGGTAAAATCACATTTCCGGCTGCTCCTTCGTCTCCGCAAAAAAAAAAAAAAAATGGAAATGTACTATCACGATATTGTGTTAGTATAAATATATAAAGTGTGAGGCTCTATAGCGGCTGTACTTCATTATAACGGCCAGTTTAATCCTGCAGGATCACACACTCTTCTTTTTTGTTGGTGGTGTAAATCATGACAACTCAATAAAAATAATAAAACATCCGTCAGTCAGTGATTTGAAAGAACTGTGGATATAAACACTAGTTACACTGAAGTGCTTCAAGCCGCTCAAACAGACGAGTTAAAACTCTTCAGAAACGCTTTCAGTTAGAATTCACTTTATTTATAATTAATCATGCGGGTGGGTTTCTTTTCTCTCTGTAAAACTGTTTCAAAACATTTTGTTTCTGTTTATTATTCCGACAGCGAAACACGGGACTCGCGTTGCGTTTTCGCTCTTCTTCTGTGTGTAAAAGCAGTAAATTCTGGTGTGTTTCATGCGACAGCGCCTCCTAGAGGACACGCGCATCTTACGTGCAAGTATAAATACTTCACCCTGCGCGAGCGCCGACTCCGCACCTCATTTATGGGGACAAGGTAATAACTTGTGATAAGATAAATATCACCCTTCTGGACTTTAGGGGCTCTGTAGAATTCTCCATTCAGAAGGTGTTGATTTAATTTTCTATAGAGGCACAGATCTGACCGTAGTTATGACTGTAACATAATTAAATAATAACAGATGGCACAGTTATATGATGATGATCCACGCCAGGGTGGTGATACAGCTCAACGCTGAGCGGAGTTACTGTCCCCACCGCGTGGTGGAGTATTTGGATTATTTTCCTATAACCACATGGTATGGAGTCTGTTATTTCACTCATCACTATGATTTATTAATATATGACACATTTAATGGTGTATAATTAGATTTGACGATGTGGGACATTTGAGAGACAAATTAGTTCCTGTTCTCACTTATAGTACAGCCGCGATAAACAGTCATTCCCTCGCCACCTTTCTGTCTCTAGCTGGGGTTCCGTTAACCTGCTTAATGCGCAATTTAAAATTGCGAACTAAAAACGAGTAAGGGAAACACATGAATTTTGGAAAAAACTCTCATATCGTAAAGAAGGTTTTACACTCGCATGAGGTGAATTTTCAGATCATTCAATAAAGCAGTATTTTGCAAAACTGAAATGGAAACACATTTTCGTCTTTAAGTCACATGACATGAAGAGCAAATGGAAATGCTACCTTTCTGAAAAAAGAGTGCTCTGTAAGAGCTATCGTGAGTGGAGGAAATCAGCTTTAATCACATAACATCACTCAGTGGAAACACAGACCACTCGCAATTGTGTTTTGTTGAAATTTTGAAAATATCGCTTCTATTTTGCGCAAAACTGCAATAGAAACCTGGCTTCTGTCCCCCTCCTCCCAGACTATAGAAACAATAACCTATTAGAACTAGTGCATTAATATAAACCTATTGTTTATGTTACAGCTGGAACTACTCTCAAGGCCGCGCCGCTGTACAAATGCGTTGTTTCTATAGCAGCAGCTCATACACAGGGACTTGTACAGAAGACGCTTCACATAATTCAAGACTAAAAAATAAAACTCATTAACAAACAGTTTTTTAACAAATGAAAACATATGATCTACGGCCCTGGCAAAAACATTTTCAGTTTAACTTGCTTTATTTAATTTTGTCAGAATGCTAAAAAAAGACCATTACGTATTGAGTAGGCCATGACTCTTGCTTTATTTCACTTCACTATGTTTAAAGAAGAAACTGTGGGTAGTTACCATGCAAACTTGGCTAACCTCCACCGAGACTGTAATTAATGTTCAGATACAAATTTTTGTACGAAATAAGAGGCAAATGGTTGGCAAACTTTGAAAAATCGCTTATGTGCCTTGGATTCAAGTTTTACATCTTCTATCTGTTTGGTACGTGTTGGTGGCCGATTGACAGATTTCTGTTGTAATAATACGAGTCGTCGTACTTTTATAGTAGCAACAGAGCCAGTGCTTTGGATTAAGCTGCTGAATGTTCAGTTATATTTTATTCTGTAATTATCACATAAATAAGGGTAAATTTGGCTACTCATTTTTTTGTTTTGTTTTTTTAAAAATTGTGTTTTTTTTTTGTTTGTTTTTTTTGGGGGGGGGTTTCATTTAGAGCAACAGTATTCTGACCTGGAGAAGCGGTACACAGAGAGCCAGGATCAGTGTCTGTCTGTAACAAAAGATCATCAAAAACTCCACGAAGAATTCACATCACTTGGTAAGCACTTGTAAAACTTTTTGCCTTATTTAAAAAAAAAAAAAAAAAAAAAAAAGGCCACTGCCCATAACAGGAATGAGCACTACAGGGAAACTGTGTCACATTTTCTTCATAGGTAATATACACTTGCTGGGCACCTTATGTCCCACATAGTTATAGCTACACTTATTAACCGTTTAGTAAGAGTAACTTAGTCGTAACTGTAGTAAATGCAACAGAAAATCATTTGTCCTGTCATTTGAATCGCTACCTAAAGGGACCAATGCAATGGTGCTTGAGTCTTAAGTTTGTCCAGGTCTCTCACCTCATCATCTGTACATTCCACTCAAACAGATAAATATCGCAGTCATCCTGTAGATTGATAACTATCCCAATTTGTTGATGTCCAGTCTTTGTTTGCTCCACAGCCTCAGATACCTTGACTGTAACCAGATTACCCATGCTAATACTGTTTTACAGATGAAGAGCTAAAATCTCTCCGTGAGAAAACGAAGGAGCGTGAATCCTCGTATGCAAAGCTGGAGTCAGAGCAGGTAAAAACAAGTTCTTAAAATATATTGAGTCTATGGATGAGTTTTAGTGAGTCAGCTGGAGGCAGATGTGCTCTATCATCTTGGCTATGAGTCATGTATGGGCTGTGATGTACTCGCGTGTTCTGTATCACCATGTAGAAGGAGCTGTCCAAATTAAAGGATGATCTGGAGGCTGAAAAACGAGACCTGGTGCGCACACTGGAAAGGACGTCAAAGGAGGTCGAGGGCCAGAGTGGTAAAGGAGACAGATGTTCGCTTTATGAAATCACTAAATCCACTGTGCACCTGGAAAACTGTAATTGGTTTAAAATGTTGGATTTATTTCTCCTTCAGAGGATTTGAAACGGCTCAGTGACAGGCTGGTGGAAGTCAACGCTACAAATATGCAGTTGCAGTTGAAGCTAGATGAGCTCGAGGCTTTGGAAGTCTCAATCAAGGTACAACTTGACAAGACATGGAGGTTTTGTGAATATGACAGTCTCCACCACTAGGTGGCATTGTGTTTTCCACTTGTCCATCTGTGTGTCTGTCCAAGATTCTCATTGGCGTGATATGTTGAATGTTTGTAGGATTTATAAGGAATTATTACTGTATCCAGGAGATAAACTGATTATATTTCGGAAGTGATACAAACAACGTCAAGGACAGATATGTAAAATAGTTTTTCTTCAATCACTTTGTCCTTGTTTGAAGTATATTTTAAGGATATTTCAGACATACACATTAGTAACAAGAAAGACTAGACTTGCTGATCGTGGAGTTCTGGTCCTTCTGGAGTTCTGAACCTTCTGTTCTGTACACTTTAGTGTTTTCTGCTCTAACACACCTGTTTCTACTAATAATCACCCAAATAACAGCCCTTTCTGCTTTGAAGTGTGTTTCCACGCAGGAAAAAACCTAAAATGTACAGGACAGGGGGCACCCCATGACCAGGGGTCTAATTTATCAGGCGTATGTATGCGTAGTTTTATGTGTAACCTGTGTCTACACACTTTTCTACATGTAGAATCTGATTTATCAAGTACATTTACACTCACTCTTCACCATGTGTATGCAGGAATCCCTAGTGCTTATTCATGACACAGATGAAACGTAAAATACAATTGTATAAAATGCATATATAAAGGTTCAATAGTATGATACAAACAGTGATTTTCTTGAAGATTCGTGAACTTGTTTTTAAGGAGAGCAGGAAACTCTTTGAGAGTGATGAGTGAATAACGGTCAATTTTGTTTGCCCAGTGTGATTTTAGTTCATCTCTGTTCTACAGTTTTTAGCCACGGGCACATTTCATATCGTACATGCTGCATTATGTTTTATTTCGTCTTTAATAACCTCTGCTTTATTGTCGGTGAAATTCATCTTCTTAGATCTTTTGGCATGTTCCAAGTTGACCACAACAACCAGTACCATGCGCAGGCTGGTGGGATTTTAAAAGGAAAGTTGTTTACTTTGTGCAAATGCAGAGCTTTGTTGTCAGTAACCATTTTGCTGGAGCGATGAGAGATGGGAAACGTATTCTTGACAACTGTAGCTGAATTTACCCTTCTGTCATGTCATTAGCATGTGTCTGATGTCCTATACGTAAACCTGGCACTTGAATTTGAAGTGCCTGGTATTCTGTTAGAAAAGCCCACTGCAGCTAACTGTGTGTCTGCAGTATAAAGAGAAACGGCTGGAGCAGGAGAAGGATCTGCTCCAGGGGCAAGTGACCTGGCTGAGCGAGGAACTGAAGACTAAAAGCGAGGAGCTTCTCTCGCTATCACGGGAGAAAGGCAGTGAGATTCTAGAACTCAAATGCAGCCTGAACAACAAAGAAGATGAGGTATGATGGTGCCGGGTTCAGTTTGACTTTCTGAATGAGAACTGAACACTGCATCACTGTTAGAGAACTAAGAAGGTTTGCTGTCTTGGCCATGACACTCTTGTAAAACCAGCTTATAATTTTATAAAATTTGTGATAGTCTAGGCACATAAAGGGAAAAACAGTAGCATACTGGGAACCGAACTATTTCATAACACTTTTAGACATTGTCATAAAGCAGCTTTATAGATATCTGTATGTAGAATTGAATCTGTTAGTAAGCAGTGGTGAGGAAAATGCTTGTGTATATTTTTCGTGAAGTGTACCAGAGTACAGGACCAGCTGGCCAGTCTGAAATCCTCCAATGAGAACCTTCAGAAGCAAACCGAGGACTTGATCAGCAAACTGAAAGAGGTGAATCACTGTTCCTTCACTTTACTGTGTCACAATTACTGCAGCACATCGATTAATACCAACTTCTCTTGTTTAGGCCAAAGAACAGCAAAACAGTTCAGAAGAGAAGTTCCGCAATGAGCTTAATGCTAACATCAAGCTGTCGAACTTGTACAAGGTGACGTACTTGCCATACTGGGAATGAGCGTGGGCCGATCTAACATTTTCATTTAAAAAAAAAAAATACAACTTAACTGAAATGTCAAATGTCAATATTGAATAGTGGCTGGCTATTTCTGGTTTTAAACGTGGACAGTATTAGCATTGGCCTGTTAAAAAAAAAAAAAAAAAAAAAAAAAAGGGTTTATATCTAAAAAGAGTTCGGTGTTGTGTTTTTCCTGGATGATGTGTGGATGTTTCATCAGGGAGCAGCAGCAGATGCAGAGGCAAAGAGTGAAGAGCTGAGCCGGGCCGTGGAAGAGCTGCATAAGCTGCTGAAGGAGGCGGGAGAGGGTGAGAGGAGACACACACTGTTCTCTGACTGTTACACAAGTCCAGGATTAACATGCAGTGAAATTCTGTGCGCCTGTGTGTATGTTTTTCTAAGAAATCATGCAAGAGTAAAACCTGCTGGCAGCAACATAAGTGTACATTTATCAGTAACCATTTCGATCAGTGTTTTCAGTTCTTGAGAAAGAGGAGAGTTGAGCATGGCTTTTGCCTAATTGCTCAAGCGCAGGTCACTTAGAAACATTCAGATGTTTAATGTACTACAGAATAGTACACACATTAGCACTTTATTATTTGAAGTGCACTGGCTCTGAGTAAAATCCAATGTGATCTTTTTAAATGGGATAAATAAATACACATAATATAAATGAAGGGCATTTATGTACTTTGAGCATCTTCATATCAAAGGTAATCAGACAACATGCTCATTCTATTAAATATAGACTTTAAAGAAACTAATAGCCATTAGTGAATATGTGGAGACAGGCATTTTGTGGAATGAACGACGTGCTGTGTTTTGTTGGCAGCTCACAAAGCTATGGAGATGAAGCTGGTTGAGGCGGACAACTGCAAACAGAAGGAAGTGGCTGAACTGAAGGAGCGTATTGGTATCCTGGAGAAAGAACTGGACAACGCCAATGATCTTCTGTCAGACACTACGCGCAGAGGTCAGCAATAATGTCTGTGCCCTCTGCTTACGGTCAGAAATTATGTATGTACAGTAATTTGTTCTTTATTGACAGTTGGCACCAAATCTGCCCCAGTTCTCCCAGATGAACAGCTTAGCACCATGTCTCCCACCGCAGCAACTGTCACCAAGATAAGGCCAGGCATGAAGCTCACAGAGGTACTTTACCTAGGAGCTGATTATTTTAAAAGGACATACCAACAATGCTAACGCTATTAGTAGCCACCAGTTAATGTTATGCTATTGGTACTAGCATAATTAGCATGTTTGGAATCCTCTGAGCTAAACCAAGCAAAGAGTAAAATGCGAAATGATGTTACAATAATTTTCAGAGGTTTGCATGGCACCATGCTGCGTGGACGTAGCTCTTAAAATATGTTGTGTACATTTTCACATGCTTGCCGTACAGATCTACACAGCATACGTAGAGTCACAGGAGCAGCTGCAACTGGAGAAACTGGAGAACAAACGTGTGAACAAGTACCTGGATGACATTGTGCAGGAGGTTGAGGCTAAAGCACCCATACTGAAGAAGCAGAGGGAGGAGCTGGAGCATGCACAGAAATCTGTGGCAAGTCTGTCAGCTAAGCTGGAGCATGCTGTGCAGGTAAGAAAGAAGAAAGAAAAGTAGTGAGTCTTCTTTGCTCAGCTATGTACTTGCCCAGCTAGGAGCAGGTCTACCTTTATCTACAATATGTACCATCTTTGGTTTAACTTGTTGTTAGCATTGAATAATCTTGTGTCTTGTTTTATCAGGAGGTACAGCGCTTGCAGAAGGAGGCAGACGAAGCCAGCAAGCATTCATCCATGCTGGAGAGAGACAATCAGAGGTTTGAGGTGCAGCTGAATGACATGGCTCACCAGGTGAGGCTTGATGGAGAAAAGGCCATTTGTACAAATGACTATAAATGGGTAGGGATCATCACGGGTAGAAAAGTGAAGCCAAAGTGTCTCTGAGGCCCTCTAGTGGCTGGCTGTAGCACAATTTCCAACCCTGCCCATTGGTCCTCTCGGTAGCATCGCATTTTCTTCTACTCCATGAAAATTGGCAATCTTATCAGGTTAATGTGTTAATATAAATGTATAAAGTGGGAGGCTCTATAGTGGCAGTATATCATTATAACATCCAGTTCAATCCTGTGGATTTAAACCCTGTGGGCTCACAACTGGCAGGGGGAACCGTAAGGGTCCAGTGCAATGTGGATTGAGTGGCAGTACGGGGCGGGTGCCTTGGCGGTCCAATCCCTGGCTGACAAAACTGGCTCTTGGAACATGGAACATAACCTCTGTGGTGGGAAAGGAGCCTCAGCTGGTGTGGGAGGTAGAGAGGTACCGGTTAGATATAGTTGGGCTCACCTCAACGGACGGTATGGGCTCCAGAACCAAACTCCTGGAGAGAGGCTGGATTCTACTCTGTTTTGGAGTTGACCTCGGTGAGAGGTGGCTAGCAGGTGTGGAATTTCTCATAGTCCCCCAGTTCGGTGCCAGTACGTTGGAGTTCACACCAGTGGACAAGAGAATTGCCTCCCTGAGGCTTTAAGTTGGGGCACATTCTCTGACTGTTGTCTGTGCTTATGTACTGAACACCATTTCAGAGTATTTGGCCTTCTTGGAGGCCTTGGGTGGGGTGCTGGAAGGTACCCCTTTGGGCGAATCTATCATTCTGCTAGGGCAGTGTTTCTCAATCCTCCTCCTGGAGCCCCCCTGTCCTACATATCTTCTATCTA
>JAOTRR010000010.1:18792500-18802552 GCA_028570945.1 Gogo arcuatus | reverse complement strand
TCCCCCCCCCCCCCCCCCCCCCCCAACTAACTGAAATGAAATTGTACTAAGAAAAACATTTCCTTCCATAACGTTGTTACCTGCTTCCTTTCTGAATCTCTTCTTTATTATGACTGCGGCTGACTTGCTGCCACAGTCAGGTGTGTTAAGGTAGGTGTATCTCTGAGCCAGTCCACCTACAGACAATGCAACAATGTGAGAAGTTTGGAAAACCAAATAATTTGATGCAAAATATATCGACTTTATAAAGAAAATCTTACCAGAGCCTAAACTTATTTCAAAACTAAATTTTCCAGAAATGAATAAAATGTACAAAATTACACATTGTAGTAGATTTTACTAATCACTGACCTGCCAACTATCTCACATTTTGCATAGAAACTCCACGTTAACACTGGACTACGCTGGAGTTATCATTTAAAAATGTCTTTTTTTCTCTGCAGATGAGCTAATCAACAAACTAACTGGAATGATTGTCAGTTGTGCAGGTGTTTTGAACTCTGGTATTAGCTGACACCCCCTGGAAGCCCTGCCCCCTTCCCCCATCTTGCATTCATAGTCTTCCTGTTGAGTTTTGAGTTAAATTGAAATGAAATCTATTCGATCAAAAAAATAGATGCTAAAAATTCAGTCACAGAAAGTTTGAAAAAAGCTGAAATGGGGCCACAACAGAGTAACAAAATGTTTTTAACCATTAGTGATTTAAAACCCTGCTTTATTTGTTCCCTTTTTCCTGTCAGCACAGATACATTAAGAAGGTTTAGGCAGCAGATAAACCTGAAAAATTTACTCAGTCATCTATGGAGTTTGCAGATCTGTTATTGTTATAAATATTCTTAATACTGGGAGAAGTTCAGCAGAACATTGAGGGAATTAAAAGCAAGATCACACTGTTTCAACCTCTTTTAAAGAATAACACAGATTCCTTCCTGCTTCTGTATTGGGGCATGGATAAAGCTGCGACAATGTGACCCCCAAGTCCAAAGCCCTCACTGATGGGTCTGGGGAAGCCAGCATCCATAACGTCATTTTCAAATCTCCAGTATTTATCCCCCTATGGGACACACATGATGCACATACAACAAATCTGGAAATTACTTGTATATGATTTTACATGATTATTAGCACTTTAACAGTTATTAGTAACAGTACCCTGAAGATGTAGGTCTTGCCGTGACAGTTACAGCGTGTGAAGACAGTGTCAATAGGAGAAGGGATTCCCCAAGTGTCTGTGATTAAGTGAGCAGGCCCAGCGTTTCTTCTAGAGTCCAGCATCCAAAAGTAGTGGCCTAGTATATAACAGTGGGGGAGAGGCATATATGGTACTTGAGCAGTCACAATTCCTTGCAAGTATGTTATTTTTGTGAATAAATCATGTTTTCCCTTTGAATGAACTCAAACTGTCCATAAAGAGTAGAGTGACTAATGAAATACATTCATTCATCCTGGTCAGGGTCACTGTGGCACTTATCCCAGGAAAACTGGGCTCAAGGTGAAAGAATACACCCTATATGGGAAGCCAGCCCATTGCAGGCCACAATGCACATACACATTCACACACGTATTCACTCTAAAGTACCAGTAGAGCATTTAATGGCATGTTTCTGAGAGGTGGGGAAGAAACCAGGAACATAGAGGAAACCCATGCAGACATGGGAAGTAACTTGAGCTCAGGATCTAACCAGGAACCTTGGAGCTGTGAGGCAGCAATGGTACCCACTGCGCCATTGTGCTTAATGCTGTACATCAACCATAAATTATTGGCCATTGTTTTAAAACTGGGTTAGAGAGAAAACTGTTTTTAGGACTCCTTCAGTTTCAGAAAGGGCTAAAGACCTGAGTTATGCCATTTGCACATAATGTTCTAAGAAAATTCAAAACTTTGCTGGAAATAAAGACCGGGCATTTAGTCCTGACCTCGAAAAACCACAATGGTGCCATTCCTAAGCATAGTCAAGCCATTAACTGGAAGACCACTGCAGAGATTTGTGTCACTGTTGGCATCTGTGAAAAGGAAAGCAAATGTGCAGACATTTTTAATGATGTGCCATGTTCCTCAGAAAGAGCTACTAATACTTTTTTCATTTTAAATATTACAGGGATTTGAAAAATGTACACATGGCAATGTACATCATGCATGTGGTTCTTAATAAATGAAGGCATTGTTGGCACAGTGTATATTAAGTAAAAGTAAAGTAAATCTGGTATCCTTACCTGCCTGATAATCCTGAAGGTCCTGTAGATTGTTGTTAGCATCTTTTGGTTTAGTGGATTTTTCTTGTGCCTTAGTTGGAGAAGGGCTAACTATCACAGAACCATGGGTGCTTTCTATTAAGGCAGGGTAAGTTGGAGAATCTGTAGAGACCATTTTCTGGATTTCCAGTCTTTCCGACGTTGTGTTTTCATTTGGTTCCAACTGAGCCTCAGTCTGATTTTCAAGGTTTACCTCTGGGTCCTGTCTGTCTTCAGATTGGAAAGGGTTAGAAGGCTTAAGGTTTGGATTATTAGCCTGAGCAGTGGCTGAAGGTGTGAGTTTGGGCTCTGAGGTGCTCTGAGAGTTTGTTGTAGTACTTTGGTCAGATGTTGGTGTGGAATTTATTTTAGTTGAGGCCATCTCAGGAGGAACAGTGGGAACTGAGGCATTGTAAGAAAGTTCCTCTACTTCAAAGACAGGCTGAGGATTTTTAGCAGTTGATTTAGAAGCAGGTATTTCAGGATTATCATATGCATCAGTGCTTTTGGGCTCTGTGATAAGTGGAGTGGTTGTTGTGGTTGTTTCTGCATTCAGGTCAGTCTGTTCAGATGCAAGCATGGTGTCTGTTGGGCTTGTGGTATTTGGATACTGTTCTGAAGGTTGTTGGGTGACAGCCAGCCTAGTTGAGGCTGGAGGAAAATTAGGAGCTGAATTGTGAGGAGAAAGCTGCTCAGGTTCATAGTTATCCTGATGTTTTTCAGAGTCCTTGTCAGGCACAGGAGAACCAATTATACCTGAAAGGAATAGCACCGTAAGAGTTAAATTATGGGAAGAAACGTACTGAAAAGGAAACTGTTTCATTTTATTTTAAAGCTCTGAAGACATATTCATGGCCTCACTTGGCACTGTTACAAAATCAGGCAGGTCAGTGAGAGGTGCCACTTGGTTTTCAACTGGGTCCAAAAGCTCAGCAATATCATAAGGTGAGGGCTTACTACCGCTTACAGCATCTAGGGGGGGAGGCACACACAAAACATGACAGGTCAATGAGCATAATAAATATTCTTGATCTACTACTAGTAGATCATCAACCATACTTAAAGGAAAAAGGAAAGCAAAACATAATAGGCACCCAATGATCATAGCAAGCTGCATGCTTTATTTGATGAGTACTAGCTTTTTGCACTGGTAGCCATTTAAACATTTTATTTTCATTCAAGTGTCTCAACTTCTCACTTTTTTACTTTTCCCAAAAATAGTCACATAAAATACTTTTTAAAAAGAAAAGTAAACATTACCTTCAGTCACCATGTCATCCAGAGGAGTAGTCACCTCAAGCTCACTATATTCTTCTTCCATTGAGGAATCTATCAGTCATTCATATAAGAAACCATGGAGTAATTACAGCATTGCTGCACCCAGTTGTTTTACTTGTGTCTACAGTAATTGTACCTGTAGCTGTTACTCTGAGTATTTAAAGCAGTGGCTGACAGTTACCCGTACACCAACAAATTTACAATCAATACTCTAAGCAATCAACAAAACATGGCTTTAAACTATAGTGATTTGGTCTGCATGCACACTGTCCATAGTGTGTCCATAGTACACATATTCCTAATCCTGTCCTTGGGGGGACAGCATTTTCAGTCAATTTCAGCTCCCTACACATTTGAACCAAGGTTCACGAAGTTTATACTAATTATTAGGCTTTATTATTATATGGAATTATTAGGAAACCTATAAAACATGCTGTTTGGGATAAAGTACACGTTGCATCGTAAAAACAAAAACTTGTGTTAAATCAAGGTAGCTAATTATTGATTCTCACTTTAATCCTTTAATGGCCACACCCAGATGGCCACACCAAGAAAAAAGCAATAAGATATAGGGACTCAAATGTGCTCTACCGAATGGTTGACCAGAACATTAAAGGGTTAAACAAATAATAGTATATACAGTAATTTATAAGAGTTTACTCATTTTGTAGTCAGATACAAATTCATGGTATATTCAGTGTGTAACCAATTGAATTGTTATTCCTGTCTAGACCTTAAATGCTAAGTAATATGCTTTCTGATTTGCCTACATGTTACAGATGCATATATCAGACCTTCATGACATCAGAGACCATTAGACTCCTGTAGAAAACCAACAGATTGAGTGTAGTGAACCATTGGGGCACTATACACAGTGATATCAATCCATATGAACACTACATTAGTAACAATTACTCACCATCCAGTGACCAACAGAAACTGGCATGGTTTCCAAGTATTTTCCAGCAGATGTAGATAATTTTACACTTGATAACACAACTAATTGAATTTTGTAAATGAAATTTACACTGCTATTGCTATTTCTCAGCGTTAACAAAACCATAAACTCAATGCATTATGGGAATACAGGCCACTGCTCAGCCACACATAATATTTTAAAATGGCCTATGTTCCAACAAGAACACAAAGATGAATTTCAGAGTTTGGGACAGAGCTGCTGAGTGTCTGAGCTGCCCTGGTGCTGGTTTTAGATAAACTCATTTAGGAAAGTCTGGCAGGAAACAGCAGCGAGGTACTTGTCTGCACAGTAATAATAAATATAGTCAAATAATGCATTTATTCAAGCAGTTAGTATGCATTAGACCTGTAAAAAAATAAACTGCCTTCCAGATTTATTGGCACGCCATAAAAATGAGCAAATAAATGCATTATTTGCATTCCCATAATGCACTCATTAAAACTACTTACAAAATAATAGTGTTATGCTGTACATTGACATGCCTAAACAATATTTTAAATAAATGGAAACAAACTGTCATTCATGAAAAACTTGTTGCAGATGTGTAAAATGCCTCTTTGATCCACTGCTATGGGGTCAAAGTTTCACATAATTTCCAACAAACAGTTACAAATTTGCCAGGAATTGATCCAATATCCATTGTGAAATCCCAATATATGCCCCATGAGAACACTGTCCCTCTAGGAGGAGGGTGGTGAAGAAGGGGAAAAGAGTGTAAATATTACTTGTAAAATTTAATTTATTCTCGTGGTTGTCAAGTTGTGTGATCAACCATTAATCAACAAAGCATTGCAAGAAAGAAACCTTTCTGAGAGCATCTTACAAAAATTTCAATTAAAAGAATCTTAGAAAAACTTCACCAGGCATCATTAGAGCCACAACTGGCATCGTGTGTTGTGGTCAGATGACACTAAAGTCACATTTTTTGCGTCACGCACACCATCAGCATGTTTGACGACAAAACAGTGCTGCAAAAAAGTGATGCTTTGTGGCTGTTCTGAAAATGGATGACATGAATTCTGCTAAATAACCAGGACATTGCAGCCCAAAGCCTGTTTCCCCTGCCATAAGGTTTAGATGTGGCTATAGATAATGAGCCAAACATATTTCCAAGTCAACACAGAACCTGTGGTCTGAATCAAAGAAGGAAGTCCAAAAAATTGTTGTGTTTGGGGAAAAAACTATACAATGTTCCTGTGTTTGTTCTCAAACTATCAGTTTCTTTTAGTATATTAATTTTTGTGCATTTTTATGAAGGGAGGCAACAATTCTGAAAGACACTGTATCCTGCACTTCCAGAACTAAAGTTTGAGAAGATGTTGTGAACTTACCCTCGATGTTGCACTGAGTCTCATAGTCTGGACAGCACTGGTTGTATTTAATACACTCAATATCGCATTGACACTGTCTCCCTCTCTTAAAACGCTCACCACATCGGCCTGTACAGGAGTCTCCTATAGCGCAATACAGAAAGTCTTTATCAGTCATGGTCGACATTAAAGTTTTAATCAGGCATTTGTGTTTTCACTGAACTTGTGAAGTGACATTTTCTCTGCTTCTTACAGTGTTTTCTGCTTCTTCTTCAGTCCAATTCCAGCAATGTGATTATTTACCAAAGAATTTTTATTGACTGCAGATTTCATTTGTTCATTTGTTTTCATTTGTGTGTGCTGATTGATTACATTGCTCCTGATTAGTTTACACACAGGGTTATACATAGTAATAATATAATAATAATAATAATAATAATAATAATAATAATAATAATAATAATGTTAAATTTCTATAGAGCCATTCACTATCCCAAGGTCGCTTTACAATAAAAAAAAAAAAAGACTAAGCAGTAAGAGAGGAAGAGAAATGTTCATGGAAAAAATAAGTCTTCAATTGAGATTTAAAAGTAGAGAAAGAAGAGCAGTCAAGGAGAGATTGAGGAAGAGAATTCCAGAGTTTGGGGGTAATGGCACTGAAGGACCTGCCCCAGAAACTCTGGTGCGTGGGACATAGTAATGTGTATGTGGGATTTCAGTTTAATGATTAACATTATGCATTACCAGTATAATCATAGCATAACAACTGTCCATTTTAAAACAACGTAGCCCAAAGCAATACCTTTACCAGTAGAGAGCAGAGCAGACTTACTTGAAGTGCAAAGAGATTCATAGTTTTTGCAGCACTCATTGTGCGAGAGGCACTCGTAGTCGCACTGACACTCATTGCCTCGGAAATAAGCTTCTCCACATCGACCTCTGCAGCTTTCTGCAAAATCACATAAACTAACGTGAGATGACATGCTCACCTGCATCAGTGCAATGCCATACTATCACAACTTTGGAGTGATGTGATCTTGGCTGTTACAGATTTTTCAGTGTTTTTGTATATAGTTTGTAACATGTACATTGATAGTTAAAATAATACAGGTTCATTTTTTCTGATTTTAAAAATCATAATATGTAGCAGTGAAAAGTTCAAAACAACCTTAAATGATGAGGATTCCATTTTATCAGGTACGCTGTTCGTAAAGTTGCATTTTGTTGGTAAATGATGACTCACTTTAGTATCTGTTGCTATGGATAATTTATCAGCTCCCTTCTATCCTATTCATCAGTGGATAGGTACCACCATAGATAGGACCATCACTGCTCAGAGTATTATTATTATTATTATTATTATTATTATTATTATTAGCACTGCTTGACTGGTCCCACCATCTCTCAGGGTACAAGGAAAACATGAATCAAGGCTCTTCTCTGTTCTGGTGTCCAAGTGGTAGAATGAACTTCCTTAACATGAGCCCTATTACTATACTATACTAACCTCCTCAACCGGGTTTTCAGATTGATAGTACTCTTAGTCCTTGACCTACTGAACCTGAATAAGGTTTTTTTATTTATTTATAGAGTATTCAAAGCACTTCTGTAAGTTGCTCTGGAGAAGGACATTTGATAAATTTCATGAATGTGAAATGTTAGTGTATTTGTGTGGTGTTAGTATGAGTGCAGCAGTGTGGCAGAGATTACACAACCTCAGTGTCACTGCTGGGTTGAGAAACAGTCCACCAGCCAACGGCATCCAGTGATCGGAAACTTACCCTCGATGACAATTGACACAAACTATGCATGGAAAAATTAGTCTCTAACTTCAAGATGATCCAAGAAAGTAGAAGTAGCTACAGAAGCTTGAATCAACCCATTTCTGAGGAGCACACTTTGCAGTTTATATGTTTCATGCAGTCTGCATCTGACTCTCATACAATTTCATCACACAATTTCACATGTACTCACTCTGGGCTGAGGAGCACGTGAACAGGACACACACTGATAGCAGGAGGAGAGACACACAGCTGTTCATCTCGACAGGAACCTGGTTGGATTCATGAAAATGGTGAGTTCTTCCCTAAATGTGCAGAACAGATCACCGAAGTAAAAACCACAGCAAAGTATTTGTACCTTACCTGTAACACGAGCTTATGTGTGAACTGTCAGTGTCTGTGCGAGTGTGTGTGTGAGAGAGTGTGTGAAGTAGCTCTGATTTTATAGACGCTAGAAGCGGAGGTGTTGGAGTCATGGGCCAGTCTCATCCGGTCTCTTAGATCAAAACTGAGAGATTTGTAAGCGTCTGGCGGTGAGGGGAGAACATCAGGGTTTCCACCCTCTCTGAGTAAAGGCCAGAGTGCAGTTTAAAAAAACAAACAAACAGTTATTTATATAGAGAGCACTGAGGGTACTTTTCTTTGACCATTAAAGACAAAATGTTCTGACTTAACCTGAAGATTCTCAATTTTTTCCCCAGGATTTTACAATAAATGAGGGGAAATGTATAGTACAATAAATCCATGTTCAAACAGCCATACAGTGCTTATTTATGCTTTTCAATATTAAGGTTCTATACAAATAAAATATTTGCAAACTTCATACTGTTTTTACTGTTGTGTGATTTTATGTTAAATACTTGATATCAGAAATATACTGTATACGTGTTAGAAAATTCTGAGAATGTGCTTGCTGCTCTGAGGACACAATGCACTATAATGGAATCACACTACAAAACAACTATTAGGTGTCTATGTAAGTATTGCATGTGTATGCAACATTTAGAATGATCTGAAAGTTTTTGCATTATAGCCATGAATTAATGATTTTTACTGATATACATTCATTTTATATATTATAGTAGTTATACATTATACATACATTAGACAAGTATACACTATTCCCTTATATATGAGATAAATCTGTTTTGTTCCACTGAACAAAGACAGAGGGAGCAGTCCCAGTGGATAACAGTGAAGATGAGATGGCCTTTTGTGATGAGGAAGATGATGAGCACTACTACAGGGAGAAAATGAGTGATGATGATGATGATGATGGTGGTGATGGTGGTGGTGGTGATGGTGGTGGTGGTGGATAAGGAGGTAGAGTGGCAGCCATGATTAAAACAGAATGATTAAACAATGCATTTGTAATACATTTCACTTTGTATGTATTTAATCTTGTTCTTATTGCTAGTTTAAGTTGCTGTTTATGTAGATTGAAGGTTTTTCTTCCACGTTTTGCATGAAAACATCCATTGTTTCAGTATTTCACTTTATGGTACATTGTTGCCTTAAGGCAACAAAATCCTAAATTAAAATAATTTTGAAAATAATATTGATAATGTAATTCTCTTTTTTAATATAGAAAAAAAAACCCAGCACAAACATTTCTTTCTTGCTTCCTTACTCTCTCGCGCGCGCACTCGCATTGCAGCCAGCGCGCGCTGGTCGCCTTGTGCTGATCAACCTGTCGCCTGCTCGGACCACCAAGGAGTGAACCATTCTTGTCATTTGAGGGTAAATACATACATCCACATTTACAAAACTTCTTAAATATTCATGTAAGGAAGCTAAATATAAAGTCATTATTTATTCAGACAGAAAGTTTTTGTGAAGAGAGGATTAGTTGTTGTTATATTCACAATGTAACCGACTGTATTATTTAAATCTATAACCCCCATGACACAGAAATACTTGGTCTCGTCTCAACCGTGGGTGAACAGCGAATGGCTTCACTTTCCTAAAGTAGTGCACTACATAGGACACAAATCTATGACTTTATTTCCTGTTTGTAGCGCTAATGTAAAGTAGCATTTAGAGATTTGGGATTGAGCCAGTGTTCGTACTTGGCAAACAGGAAGTGCACAGTGTTTTGGAGAGTGTACGGTTATTGATGCAGTCGATGAAAACAGTAATTTTTCTAACTGTCCAGATGACTCGCCGGATGTCGTTGTAAAGGAAGCGCTGTGCAGAAAAGTGTTTATTATGCGCTAACCGATTTTCTTACCGATTAGCTAACTAGCATTGAGGTGTGGAGGTGATCCTGCCATCCAGGTAGGTAGCAAAGCTAGCTATGCTAATCAGTCATCTAGGCTAATCAGTTGGACGTGTCGTATTAGGACATATCCGGGCAGCTCTCTCTCTAACACACACACACACACACACACGGACAAGTCAAGTCAATTTATTTGCATAGCGCTTTTAACAATAGGCATTGTCGCAAAGCAGCTTTACAGAAAAATAAAGATT
>JAOTRR010000010.1:18634127-18645132 GCA_028570945.1 Gogo arcuatus | reverse complement strand
GTAAATAATAAAAATACAGTAAATAGCCCTATTCGACAACTGTAGTAATCCATATATCAAGACCCGCTCAACTAAGTAAAGAGAAGTGACAGTCCATCATTACTTTAAGACATGAAGTATATTTTAATTAATAAAAATAAAGAAAAACCATTGCTTTAGAAGGTGTGTCCAAACTTTTGACTGGTACTGTACTTCAAGTTATTGTTAATAACACCTTTTGTCTCCTGTTGTTCAGGTGTCCCTGAATAAAGATGCACTCCTGCAAGTCTTAGTGATTGTTGCTTTTCAGTGCCATAGTTGGGTACTTTAGAGACAAAACAGCTGTTACTGTTCATATACTTATTAATTACACTGTATATTTGCAGCAGGCTAAACAGTTTCCTTCTCTTCTGGGTGTAGGATGGCCAGTGAGCTGAGGGGATGGGTCCACCGCCATGAAGCAGAGCGCACTAAGAACCAGCGCAACAACAGCACCCACTCCAGAGCCAGAACCATCATGGTATGAGTGATCAGAGGAACTAATCCACCATCTTTATTCTGCTTCCATACATTCCCAATTACACAGTGAAAGCTCTCAGGAGTTTCTACATCTACACAGATCCTTAAAACAGTGTATTGTATTAAATATTGTATAAAACAGTTGTTGGGTGTATTGTATTGGGTGTGCTAGTCTCTATTTGACCTATTTTTAATTTCCATGTTATTCCATGTACTATTTAACAATAATGTACATTCTTGAGTAGTAGGCACATGTTCAGGGTAGTCATTTTGACTAGGTATTATTTAGGAAACCCTATCAGTCAGGGTGCATTGGGGTGACACACGCATGGATTTGAACCAGTGTGTGTTTGCTGTAGTTCGACACTGGTTGGGTTGTTTTTTGTTTTTTCTTCTTCTTTAGATAGATCTAGAGGTACATATACTTTGGAGATCAGAAAGTTAAGGACAAGCTAATGTGAGGCTTTACTTAGGCTGGAATGCCTACAAGGGAGAGTTTATTATTTCTCAAATCTTTTATCACCAGCTTTTATCAGTGGGGTTCTATCTCGCTTAAAAGAAGTAAGGATGCGAGTGCAAGGAGTTAAATCTTTAAAAGGTAATCATAAATAACATAGTGTGGTGGTACTTATTTTACTTTTGTATGCTGTAGTGTGTACTTTCAGGGCCACCATAACAGCTCTGGTTAGTTTCCACTCAGAGAGAGAAAGAGTTGAAGTGGTTGCACATAGATTAGCGTGCTCACACTCGGGTCTTTCCCTGAACTTAAACAAACTTAAACTTGTATGGCAAGGGCTTTACGTCAACCAAACGTAATCATCATGGTGAAGCTTTGAGTAGATGTTTATTTAACATTTATGAAAGGAGTCTCCAGTGTTAAAGCTGTAAGGTAAATCTTTAACTTGAAGTTTTCAGACATAGTCTTAAGAATAGATCAGTTACACTTTGTGGTTTCTTGGTAACACTTCAAGCTGCATTTTTGTTTTATTACTTTCAAGATACAGGAAAAAGGCACTAACAAAGCTTGTAATAAGCAAATTGCTTTGATATAAAAAGTAAAGAACACATTGGGACATGCTGTTATTGGAAAGCAACTGCATGGTGGTAATGACACCTCCCCAACATTGATTATTTTCCTATAACGCTAACCCGCTGTCATGTTTTATTTATTACATAAAAACTACTTAACTAATGCAAAAGGGTTCTTTTAAAGTTTTTACTCTTGCTAATAAACACTTCATTACCACTTTTTCAAAACTTTCCATACATTTCTCCACTTGGCATAAAACTTTATTTCAATTTAATTTTGTGTATATATTGCTTTTAACAGTAGATCTTATCAAAAAGCAGCTTCACAGAAATTCAGATATAGATTTATTTCACATCCAAAATGCACAATACAGAACTACTAACACACTTAATAGAATGGTACATCTTTACTGCATGGAGTGTACCATGAGCAGATTCCTTACTCTGTCTGATTTATTTGGCCAGATCTTATTTAACACCTTATGAACCTGCTATACACAGCGAGGAAGGTTCTTTCTGTGCCTTATCCATTCCTACAAACTTTAGCTGCTAAGTGCAGCATTTGCATTCCAGGGAGAAAGAGTGAATTTTAAAAGCATAACACTTTTAATCAAGAGTACTACTTTTTTAATGAAGTGTTGGATTTTTCAGCTACTTGAGAAATGTGCAATCTCAAAATCCTGTTTGCATGTTTACTCGATGAACACAGTGCAGTGCCACATATTTTATATAGAAGTAAACACATGTATGCTCTTAACACAGGATTGCTTGTATTCTGTATTTAGTAAATAATACTGTTTTAAAGTAAAATATCTTGTTTGATAATGAATGGTTTGAGTTATGTATATTCTGAAATATACTCCTAGGTGATTCATTACGTTTTTCTTTTTTTTTAAGAAAATGGCCAATAAGAAGGCAGAAGTGGCACAGATTGTGACTGTACAGTACACAGACTCTTCTGACAAGTGAGTGCTGCTCATTTGAAGCTACTAGCTCATAGTTCTTTTTAGCAGTGTTTGGAGTATTCATTAACCTGGTGCTTTAAGATATTGTAAACCCATCACAGGCCTCTTAGGATCCATAATTATATAAATTATACAGATAGACATTCCTGTGTAATAAACATAACAGCAGGCAATGACTTTTATTCCTTTGTGTAAAGATTCAGCTTTGTAAATATTGTATGAATTTGTATAAAATCTAGCTGTTCTGAAATTAGAGTAGTTTAGATATTAACATGGTAAAAATTCTTAGTCTTAAAAATACTGACCATAAATCTACTACAGCTACAATGTCCTGAACTCAACTAGTAAATATCAGCTTGGGTGATCAAGTCATGTGTAATGGAATGACACCATTCTTCAGTTCTTTTAAAAGAATGTTTACGTATTTGTTTAAATGCACATTTTTTAGCATAAATGTTGTGCGACTGCATGCAGATTGACTGAAATTCACTGCCCTGCATTGTCATGTAATGTGGGGTTTTGTTTTTTTTTAACGCTGCTTTTTTAAATGTTTTGTTTTGAGTAAATGGTCTAGAGATAAGCCGTTGTACTGTTTTTTGATTGAGCATGGCTTTAATTTTTGTGGTCTAAATGTAGTGAAGGGTTCGGTTTCCTGTTGTTCTGGCCATTCCAGGGTAAAGGCTCTTTATGAGAATTATTTTTTTTAGAGGGGTTTTTTTTTTGTGCAGCTACTTAATTCCTTACATAAACACTGGTGGTTTTAAATTATTTTGGCATCCTTCTCCTAAAGCTATAATGTTTCCAGTAACAAATAAAGCCAATTAGGGGAAACTTTAATCATTTAAATAATATCCTGCCGTAGCTTGCACTGATTTCCCTGGATTTTATTCTGTTGTAGCTGTGTTAATGTTTTTAAATGCAGTTTAATTTCACCTGGTGACACTCTGATTTATTTTAAATAAGGGAAATTTAAATGGAAATAAGGCTGCTTATTATTAGCAGTTGTGTCTGTGCCTAGTTTTTGTTTTTGAAGGTTGAACATTTCCCTGTCTTTAGGCATTCAAGCAATGAGCTGCAGGTTTACTACGCCCCTCACCGCACTTACAGCGATTTCTTTGATGAGATCAACCGAAGAGGAGACACCTTCTATGTGATCTCTTTCCGCAGAGTGAGTAGCTTTGTTGGACACCCCCCCCCCCCCCCCCCCCCCCCCCCCCGGCAAACTGCTGTGTGTATTTGGACATGTGCAGGGGCCATTCTTGATGTAAATAAATCTTTTTGTGGGACATAAGCTTTAAAATGTCATGCAGTCATAGAAATGCTACAGAAATATACCTCAAAACCAGGTGCACTGCAGGTAACTGGATGCTCAGCTTAGTGCTACCTACATTAGTGGCCACAGGCTGTATGTGACACAAGCACTGTAGCTATAACAGCATTAGTGCTTCTGTCTTCTGATGGTACTGGATAATGAGCTAGTGTGTATATCTGGATTTATCCAAAAAAAATATTAGATTCAGCTCTCAGAATGAACCTAATTATGGCAAGGAGGAATATCTTCATTCTATGTTGAAATGTCTTTGATAAGACGTTTGATAAGATGCATGTCATAAATCCCCTGTACTGATTGACCAGGACAGAAAAAAAGCACCAGCACTTTTCTCAGAAATGATGGGAAAAAGTTTAAAATTTTCTGTGGTGAAAAAAATGCAGGCAGCAAGATTGTGCTTCCATAGAAACTCACCTAGGACCTCCCAGTTCATGTCATGGATTTTCTTCAAATATTCACATCATAACTTCTGGTAAGTTTATAGGACCTTGCAAAATCCTATCGTTCTACTCCAAATAGTTTCTTAGTTATGAATTTTTGAAGTTTGGCCCTCAGAGCTAAATTTAATCTTTTTTGCGATTCTATTCCAGGCTCCATTAATTGCTTATTTTTCACTGGATTGGGTTGAAATTTGTACTGAACCTCCAAGAAACCCTAAGGAACGAAGAATCTTTAATTTTCAGAAACTGATATCTCCACTAGTTTTCATGTTCTTTCATGTTCAACCAAATTTTGATTGTGTAGTATTAATATAGTTCTGTCACGCCTAGAAGTTATTTGGTCCTACATTAAAAAAAAAAAAAAAAAAAACCCTGACTGTCACAGCTCTTACTAAATGTAGCTTTGGAGCTGAAAAACACACTTTTTAAAATATATTTTCCCAAGAAGGATTATTTTATTATAAGGATTATTTTCCTTGAAACTTTTTATGGGAAAGTGTTAATTTTGATTAGATATATTAAAAAATTTAAAGATATTAAATTACTCCTTAAATTAGTCATTTAATATTTTTTGAAAATATTCAATTCAACTTTATTTGTATAGCACCTTTAACAATGAACATTGTCACAAAGCCATCCTCAGGAGGAGCGAGGTGATGAGAACTCCAACCAGAAGTAGGGCATCAGGATGGATCAGCCAGGTCACTGGTATCAAATGAGCTAATTTTTCATACTTTTCACTGGCTGTAATATTACATTCAGTGGTTTTATTATTTAGATATTTGTACTATGTTGACTGTCTGTGTGATACCTATTGAGCCTGTTTGTCATTGGGTTCAGGATATTTGCAAGTTACAGCTCATAAAGGCTTGGTTTGTTGCATACTAGATGCCATCTTGTTCTGTGTGTCTGGACAAAATATTGATCTTGGTTCATTAGCTCAGTACACATACAGTATATTATTTTGCAATTTCATGATCATGTCAAACTGCTTAAATTTATGCATTTATGCAAGAATTGGTATGTTTTGCTCCTGGTTTCCCCCTACAGTTGAGGAGCATAATTCACTTTACCACCCTTGTCGTAAATATAAGTCACGCTTTGAGCTCCTCTGTACATGTGCATTTGTTGACAAACTGAAGGATACTGACATGGTGTAACACCGAATTCTGTGATCATCGTATCCATCGTAGCCACTGGGCAGCTTGAACTCACTCACATGAGTTCGTTACGCAAACAGTGTTAGCTTGTAAAGCTGGTTTGATATTGGACAATCACTGCACATTTGAGATTCTCTCAAAAAGGACAATGTGTATTTGTGTACTCTGGAGTGGACAGGCAAAGACAATGTCAGAAGCCAGAGAACCATGTTGACTGACAAGGTAGAGCAATATTACAGGATTTAACACAAATGTGACGCATAGTTTTATTTATTGTGGCATCGGAGATGAACACTAACATAACAAAAAGAATGACAGTTTTAGTTTGCTGCAATACCGTGTTTGAATTTTCAGGCCATATACATTGTTTGCTAAGTGTCTGAATGTGAAGTTTGTGTGTAATCGACATATGGTTTCTGTAACAGTTTTTCAGATGTACGTGCTAACCACAAAAAGAACTCGGTGGCGTCATAAAGTTATGTCTTAAACTTATGTCTTGAAGTAAATATGCAGTAGCTAAGGGTTGCTGTTATGTTAGCTTAGCATGCTACTATTCTGAGTCGTGTGCAATACTTGTGCAAACTTTGAAATAAACACACACAAAAAACACAAACAAACCACAACATATCTACTTAGTCAACTAAATTAACCTTACAAAACTTGGATGCCCCTGACACAAAGTGATGCAGATTTAGGTGGCAAGCTCACCAACAAAACTAGACAGCAACCGACGCAAGACCACTTATTGCCAGTACCGATGACCGAGTGTTATCTAGCAAGTTTTCTAACATCACCTTGAGATGTAGCTAAACCTCTGTCGAAATGTACCGACTTGGTTTATGATCAAAAGCTAGCGATTTGACAGCTTTGCTAACAGCCAAACATCAAGCAAGTGGAACAACACAACACACAAAAGGCAGCTAATGTAATATTACTTACTAGTCTAGCAGAAAGATGCCCAGCTCAGCATCAGTCTTGCAGCCTTTTATCTCTATCTCTCGCCAACAAAGAAAAATCCAGTCCAAGATTTACTCTTGTTCTTGCTCTTGTTTCTCTTGCTCAGTCACTCTTTCTTTTGTCATGATGTCCATACTGAGAACACCGACCTAGCTTCTCTTTTTATAGTTATTAGCTAGCTGAATACTCCATAGTTGTTGGTGTGTTACTTGGTGCCATAAAGCATTACGCAGTTCTCGTGGGAGATTAGTTCTCACAAGTCTCTCTGGGACGTTCAGAGTTACATAGTGCTATAACTGGAGAACCAGGGGTGGAGTCGGGATGGGAAGACAAACAATTCATAAGTCAATGCACCATCAAAATTTGATGCTGATATTTTAAGGTAAAAATCCTACCTAATGTTGCTTTAATGATGGAATGAAGTATGATTGCACTGTTTTATATACTTCTGGGTTTATTGTGATCCATTTTGCAATAATCCACCCAAATCTGTTGTCAGAAATTAGTTAAGAAAAATTTGAAAATGTGTATTGAGCTAATACAATAAGAAAAACAAACTCAATAGTATGCAACAAACTATTACAAGCTGTAACTTGTAAATGTCCTGAACCCACTGAAAAACAGGCTCAGTAGGTATCACACAGAAAACACCTACCTATGAAATAAAACCACTGAATGTAATATTACTGCCAGTGAAATGTATGAAAAATTAGCTATTTTCAAAAAATTATGAAATGTGTGTATTTTATATATATAAATATCTGCAATGAATAATAACACTTCCCCATAAAGTTTCAAGGAAATTAAAATAATTCTTTTTGGGGAGAATATACCATCAAAATATTTTTAAAAAGTGTGTTTTTCAGCTCCAAAGCTATATTTAGGTAGATCTGTGACAGTTTTTATGTAGGACCAAATAACTGTAACAGAACTATATTAATGTGACACAGAATCAAAATTTGGTTGCAAAAAAAAAAGTGAGAACTAGCAGTAGCAGCTAGTATTAATTTTTTAAATTAAAGATTATTCTTTCATTAAAATATTTTTGTTTGTATTAATTTGATTTATAAAACATATAAAACATTCAGCAACAACTATTTACATGAATACATGTTGAAAATTGTCCTTAGGTAATTTTCTTGGAGGTTCAGGACAGAATTTCAACCCAATCCAGGGAAAAATAAGCAATTGGTGAGGTTTAGAATAGAATTGTAAAAATGATGAAAATATAGGTCAGTGGGCCAAACGTCAAAAATTCATAACAAAAAAAGTATTTGGAGTAGAGCGATAGGATTTTCCGTGGTCCCATGAATTTAATAGATGTTTTTACATGGGTTTTTTGTTTGTTTTGAGCAAGTCCATGACATGAACTGGGGAAAGTTCCGAATTCTGAGCGAGTTGTCATGGTATGACTCATTAGGGATGTAACTGCATAAGAATACAGTACTTGGATTGAACAATTTTTTTTTAATTACTGGTGTATTCCACGCCACTTCTGGTTTAAATACAAAAACTGTTTGTTGCCCTTTCACAAGCTCTGTAGCGGTGAAACACTGTTTTAGACACCGTAATTCCACTATCACACCCAGGTTCACCCTGTAAACAATGAATTTTATTAATGAAGAGCATATGAAGAGGTTGGAACAGGAGTTCTATGCTTTGGGACTGGCTCTCTCCAGTGTCCTGCCCTCTTTAAGTAAGAGAGGAACCATATGGTCTCACTCAGAGAAAGAAACTTTGAGGTCTGCCTCTGACAAACATCTCTGCGATTCAGAGGTGCACAAATGTGTCCAAGAAGAAATGAGGTTCGAGATATGCGCACACAAACACAGGCAACTGTAGATTTAGAGAACAGGAGGCCCACAACGAAGAGTTTGGGTGTTGATTGATTAGGGTTTAAAGCTTACTTTAAATTTTTGTGTGTGTCGAGACCAATTTATTCCTCTGCTTTTGCTGTGAATTTAGACCTGTTTTCATTTTCTCCCAACACAGCAGGTGCTGCCAGATTTTGATTATACACTCAGATGGTGCAATTGAAAAGTTGTGTTTTCATGTCTCACCCCTCCTAAAGTCTAGTGTAAAGCTGCTGTTTCAGGTTTTTTGCTCTACTTTTAAATTGTAAGTAGGCAGCAGGCAAGTTTGTGATTTTTCAAGAGTTACAACACTAGACAGTGAGTTATATAAAAACATTGTTGCTTCTGTCTCTCCCTAGTCTGATTTGTTTTTTTTCTTTATTTCTTTCAAAAGATGAGTAATGCATCTGAAAACAATTCTGAGACCTGTTTGCTTTTCCTTGTGTAAATAGATGCCCTCTCCAAACACTGCTACGAAATTTCAAAAAGCATCTTGACTTCAAACTGTTTTCGGGTTTAAGAGTCTTGTCCAGAAATGGGTTGTGGCTATCATGAGTCAGGTCAGAAAACCTTGGACCTGTTTATTCAGGGTGAAGTTGTATCTGAGATCACTTTCCTCAGTCTGTTTTCTGAGGTGCGTCTGGCTTGTTGACTCTGTGATAACAGCAACACCTATGAAGACCACTGCCTGCGCACTGATGGATGGCCTGATGGCCTCTAACATGACCTTTTGTTCAGGTGTAGGCAGGTTGGAGAAATCATGTTATTACTGAATAGCTGAGAAATGTGGTATTGAAATCCCCTTTATACTCCGATATCACTTAATGCTTGAAATTGAGGAAATGGATGCAAATGTCTTACAGCATTTGATCAAGATTAAAGGCTTATCAGTAGGTTACATGGCCTTAAGTGTTCAATATGCAATCGTTTTTCAAATTAAACAGACCTCAATTTCTAATCAAAAACAGGCAGTATGTTCATTCTTGGAACACTTTCAGAACTACAAGATTGGACTGATTTTTAGACGTTTACACCAAAAACTTCCATCCAACAGCAACTTGGTTGAGTTTTCTGAGACATGGAATGCCAGAAAATGGGAGAGAGTGCTGAAGATGGAGTTTATTAGCTTATTTATTTCCATGTATTTTGTTTCCTGGGATTTTAGGGTGTGGGTCTCTATGGAGTTTTGTTGGTCCCACCCTCTCTGCTGTGTTCTATTCCTTCCAGACCTCTGCATTATGTGCTGGACTCCAGTTAAAATCTCTTTGAATATTTAAATTTTTCATTTCTCTTGTTTTTTTTAGCCCCAACTCCCATGTTGCGCTTTTAACATTTCCAACATGTATCGTCAATGTTTCCATTCCCCTTTTCCTTATGTAAGCAGATTGCAACATTATTGGCTTACAGAGAACCTGGAGCCCTGGGAAAGCTTTGAGTTGGAAGACCTCATCCCTGCCCATATGAGAATATAGCTGTTTCAATGCTGGCCTCCATACCCCCAGGGAGAGGTTTTCTCTCTCTTCTCTTTAGTGGAGCTAATAGGTCTTAAAGATCTCAGATTTGGTTCCACAAGTTTCAGAGGTGCTCCAGGTTGCACACTGGAGATGGATATAACATGCCACTTTGCTTCTATCTGTTTTTCTAATATCTTTTACTGTCTTCAGATGCACACATTTTCCACAAGTGTTTTGGCAGCTCTCAGGACAGTTGAAAGTGATTATGGAGTTTTCCAGTGATACAGTAGAATCAGATAACTATGCATAAATCTGATGATGGAAAGCACCGTAGAAAGGTTAAAGTGACTCCTAAAAGCAGTGGGACAATAGCCTTAGTAAGAGTGATATGATTTTATATGATGCTAACTGAACACATTTATGCTTTAAAGCATTATATTTTAGGCGTCTTGAGCCTGATGTACCAAATTAAGTATTTCCTTTAAACTAAATCATTTTGGCTTCCCTTTAACAAAATCTAATAAATTAAATATTTAAGTCTGCAGTTCAGTCCCTCAATTGAACTGCTTCAAGTAGGAGTGTGTGTGGCTGTAGGGAGGGGGTTGAGACTGTCTCACACAAGTTTGTCTTCCAATTCAGATACAGATGGAATGCTATTTTTGTATCCAGGATCGAGTATTAATAAGATTTAACTTTTAATTTTTAGTATGTAAACTATGGTATGGTTTGAAGAATATCATGGTAACATTGGGATTTCTTTGAACTGTTCTTTTTCTGTGGCCGAATGATTGTACAACATACAGTCTTTCTTTAATAATCTTTAACATTCTATCTTTAATTTTAAAAAAAACCCAATAATTTGGTGCACAAGTTTAAATTTATTATTTTCTAAAATCAACACAGGGTCAAAATTATACATACAGCACACCTAATATTTGGGTAAATTTCACCTTGACCAGATGCTTTTGGTAGCCATCAAAACAAGCTTCCAGCAGAATTCTGGTTGGATTTTTGACCACTGCTCTTGCCAGAATTGGTAGACTTCAATTCAATTTGCTTGTTTCCTGACACATACCTGACTTTTCAGCACAGTCCACATATTTTCGATAGGGTTGAGGTCAGGACTTATTTTTAAGCTTACTGTTAGCCTGCTTTATCCATTCCACAACCAGCTTTGATGTGTGTTTGCGGTCATTGTCCTGTTAGAACACACAATTGTGTCCAAGTTTCTGATGGTTTGAGTTTATGCTGAAAAATTCTGAGGTTCTTCATTATTCCATCCACTTTGTGCAGTGCACCAGTTCCACTGGCAGCAAAAC
>JAOTRR010000010.1:18573939-18584508 GCA_028570945.1 Gogo arcuatus | reverse complement strand
ATATATAAAATACACACTAATTTATTCTTAAGAGCAGTCGAAGTGACTGTAGTGAGACTCTGAAGTGGCGTAGTGAGATGTTTGAACCACAGACTAATAATAGTTGAGAAGAAGCTGTTGAGAGCTTGTTTCTTGGTGGTTTTCACAACCTTCTGATTCCGTAGTCCAGAGGCTTAACTGCTGTTTCTTGCGATATTGTATTGGTACATAGCCTCTTAAAAAAATCTGCAGACACTGCGATGGTTCAAGTGCTTTGCCTCAGCACACTTAAGGCAGGTTTATGCTCTCAAAGCCTTGAGAATATTGGGAAATTCATTTCAAGTGGGGCAGTAAGGCAGTTGGGAAGCATAAACCTCTGAACATGAGCAGCATGTGACTGATGTACGAACTTAACGGGTGGAAATTAGCGGGAACTTTTGTTGATCTGTTGCTTTGACACTTCTCCAGGTCGTGTTGTTGTGAAGAATTGTCACTATAAGTGATTAGTTGAGCTACATTTCCCACAAGCAAGGTGATGGTATTTTTGTTGTTGTTGTTTAAAGAACAACCCATCATACTTTTTATCCATTTATAGTCACATTTAATGTTATGGAACACCTGGGAAACAGGTTATCGCTTATCTTAAATAGATATAAATACAGTAGTTGTTCCTTCACCAGCCTCCTGAAGTGAATAAGACAAAAGAAGAATTTCCCGTGGTGGAAAACTTTACTTCTGACTGTTCCAAAGTGCTGACACTGGAGGCTTCACCATATCAGCATTTACATTAAAAAAAAAAATACTGACATACAAGCCCCAGTAAAGTAGCTGTTGTTATAGAAATAAAATATTAGAAAGAGCACATTTATATAAACCTGTGATTTGCCTTACAGCCAGAACTACTCTGAGCTTAAAAAATGTTTTTAGACTGCCAGAAAAGTCAAACTGAAACTTAACGTACTCATAATTGCACATCCAGTACTTTTAATGCTGGTTAAAGGTTGTGAAATGCATTAAAAAAAAAAACCTGTAGTAAATACATTATAAATGAGTGTGTTCTGTTCTTAGGGGAGGCTGCATGAAAAATCTTCCAAAATGCTGTTGGCGTGAGCGTGCAGCGAACATCTAATAAACCAATTCTGCCGCAGTTATAGTAGATGATTATTTTATGAAACATTTTGATCATTTTTAAAGTACTCATGCATGATCTTGATGAACTCTCATTATTAAAACCCAGCGAATGGTGAAATTGTGTCTGGAAAATGGCCTGCGCAAATTTAATGTATGCTCTTCTGACGTATGGATTTGCGCACTTATGCAGCTTGTAATGACAGCGTGATAAATCCCGACAGCGAAATAGATTAATGGAAAAATCATTCTTAAAAATATCTTTCTAAGAAAAGAAAAAGTATCGTGTTCCGTTTTTTTGTTTCGGAGCAAAAAGTTTCCTTTAGTTTTCACCACAGGCTTGTGTGTTTTGAAATGGTCAATCAGTACTGTGATAGCATGACACCGTGACATGTTTAGACTAGGTTATTATAGCGTGAAACGTTCAAACCGTAACACCCCTAGTCGTGAACTCTTTCGTTTTGTCTGTCTATGTAAGGATTTTTTAAAAGTCTTTTCGAACCACTATCCTGAATATTGGCTTCTAATGTCTTTTAAAACTATGACAAAGTTCTGTATTTGTTTCAATGTTTTCTGGTCTGCAAATCTGGATAGACACGTGGCATCTCGTAAAAATAAACCCAAATAAACAAATATCCTGTTTTAAATATGAGGCTAGACAAGTGACGAGAGATGATGCCATTATATTGCACTGCTTTATACAGTGGATGATGTAGAACCATTCGGTCGGAGTGACTCTCTGTGGTTTTCGTCTGTGAAGTTGGCCTCGGTCTAATCTACCCGTCAGCGCTGTGCCTGGCTCTGATGCAGTTTTGCCGCCACTCTGCCCTGCCACGTGGCTACTCCATAAATAAACCTGTTTCCTTTTAATCTGGCCACCAGAGGAAAACAGCACCATGTCATCACTCACACTCTCCATATGGCGAGTGAGGAGGTACAGGTACAGTACAATTTATCATTATATGGACAAAAGGAGGGCGAGGGAGTGAGGGCCTCCAAACCGCGTCTCTTGTGTGAGGAAACGTACTCATTTGCTTATATTAGGGTAACATTTGAACATTATAGTTCAGAACACGAACTGCTTTGCATTGGCTGAATTGCCGACTTATGTTAGTTTGTTTAAAGCAGCATTAGGCTTACACAAATAATTACTTTCGTTAGTTCAGCAGAAATCCTACTATTAGCATCACAGTGAGGCATTTCTGTGCTCATCAAAGAGCTTTCAGATAAATATGTGGAAGTCTGGTACTATAAAGACTGAAAGGCTGTGTGAGCTTTGCGTGAGGGGAAGCATTTGCTTATTATTCCACGAGATTGATTTGGATTGGAAATGAAATTCAAATCACTATTAAGTACTCCACATGAACTGCTCAGCACAAGTCGACGCTCGATTCCTTTCCATTTATTGCCTGTATCCCCCTCCAGAAGAGATGCTGAGTTGATCTGGTGTAAAGAGGCTCAGCCAGCTGGCTTGAAGAGGTTCTTTTTCAGGTTCTTCCTCAGGCAGAGCTGAGTAGCAGCCATGCAAGGTCACTGGGATTAATGGATTCTCTGTACTCAGTGACGGGGACATCGTGGACCCTGACAGATGCCTCATTAGTGCCACGGCACTCCACGATCCCCCTTAAGCTTATGATGTTCTTATCGCCACAATTGTATATTTATGTTGCCTTTTTTACCTTTTAAAAGGTTTGACGTCATATTTCTGGCATCTAAGCACCACCAGAATTTCTGCTAGTAAGAACAAACTGATGGCAGTGAAGAAAATTAGCACAGTATTATACTAACACTCAAAGACCTAATCAAACAGCTGAATCTTCTGTATATCTTGAGATGATGAGTCAAGTGGCAAAAAACTTTATTTCAAGAGCTTTTGATTACTAAGAGTGACCCAATCAGTCTAGGGACAAATGTCTGATTTGAGCAGCATATCCTTTTGAGTCTTAAGCACAAAGCAAGTTCGCCAAACATTAATTGGATGTCCTGGATTGTTCAGACTCAGTGTAGAGATAGGAGGTGCCATAAAGTAGTTTATGTAGACACTCTGTCTGCTGTAGCACTAAGAAGCCATCAGGACAATAAAGCTGTCCTGACCTTTAACCTTTTCTACCTCACACGGTGTTGTGGAGGAGGTGGAGTGGTCACTAAATGACACCCAGACGAACCTCTAATGCTTGGATTGTGCTACAAGATTTATAATCCCAAATGATGTCATTGCAGATTATCTTTGAGTTATCATACCCCCCACACCACTCTGTCAGAATGGCCCTGAATAAAACGCTCCAGAAGTTTCAGTTGTAGTGTTTATGATTTTTGACTCTGAGTTACAGTGATAAGCCATAAGAGATGCCTGAAAACTATAAAGCAGCCCTCAGACCTGGTGAAGAAGCCACTTCGATGAAGGGGAAAGGACATGGGAATGTATAAGACACATTTGTTCGTGGTATTGGCTACTTTCACTTTGCACCGACTTGTTGTGAGGTGAAATTTGACTGGTGAATTCGCAAACCTTGGTTTTGTGAACCAACAGAAAATAAGATGGCAGACGTGTTAGGTCGGTAAAAACGCATGGTTCGAGCATGGAGCTTTCGTGTTCACTGACGTGAGCTACCAAGTTCTCATGAACGTCCTGTCATTGGCTACCAACAGGCTTCATGTCCGACACGTGCTGTAATGCTTCCTTCTGATACCACTTTTTGACCAACAGCGAACGGGTTCTTGAACTGGTTCCATTCAGGATTCTTTGAACCTTGCTGCCTGTTAGTGAACCAGCCCACCCGTGTTTTCACCAGTTTTGAGCGGAACCACTGTAATCAAGGATGTCATGAACGGAGGGCGTTGCACAATACACGACGGAAGTAAACGGTAGTAGCAAGATGGTGGACTGCATTGATTACCAGCGAGCTTTTATTCTGTTATTGTAGATATTTGTTTTCATTCTATTTTTTTCCCCAAGATATATCCTTTTTTTCCCCGTTGCATTCTCCATTGCTGTGCTTTGCTTCCTCTCCAAATTAATGACACACCCACCGATGTTGTCACAGTTCACGCTGGAAAAGCCAGTTGGGAACCACTGATTTAGGTTCCAAACTAATTTATTTTTGGTCGAAAGGGGGATGATTGGCTCAACGTTTTGGACTATTAAGTAAACCTGTTTTGAGGCAGTTAGGTTCCCACTTGCAACCTTTGTGCTTTGTATGCTACTTCCTCTGCTGCTGCCGCCTGTGTAAGAGGATGTAGAGCTCATAATGAATACTGGACGGAAATGTCTCAATACACATCAGAGAAGCAAAATTCGTATCGCAATATTTGTATCGAGACGAGAAAATTCCGTCTCATACCTAGTCATGACTGGATTGTCAGTCAATCTGAAGTGTTAAGATTGTATTTTATTTGGGAAGGCATGCATTTAAGAGCAGGCTAAAATCTAGATTTTTTTTTGCCGTCATTGAGAATGTAGTGTGGCACGGACGCAAGAGGATAGTGGAGGACCAACAACAGCGGTGGAATATTAATAATAAAAAATTACATTTGTAGATATGCCTGCTCGTGACTTACAGTGGAGACAGTAGTCCTACAGAGGCATATTTTCTAGATTTTTATATTGTATATTTAATATTGCTTTGCTACCTTGATAATTGAGAGCCTGAATTACCCCAGTGACAGATTAGCTAATTTCACGCAAAGAGTGTTACAGATTCAAATCATCAAGCATTATTTGTGCAGGTCACTACAGAGAGCACTGAGACACACGCGCTACTTTTCCTCGTACTCACCAGGGTCTACGCTTCGCTCATGAGTCAAGGTGCAATTCCTGGCTCTCGGTTTTAATCGGGACGTTCAAACGCCATAACATAAAGCTCAGCACGAGGAGTTTAATACTAGCAGCACACAACAGCAACGAACATAAACAGGGCTAAATAAACTGTTCCATGATGCCATTTATTGTTTTATATTAAATAGGCTAGTCATTTCAGAATTGGTGCTCCTACTCTGTCTGGGGGGGAAAATGCTAGTTATTAGCCAGTACGGCAGTCAGGACTGATTCATCACAGTAGAGATTTGACGTATTTTGTATAATTCATGATGAATAACAATGTATCAGGTACACAGAATTGCAAGAAAACCTAAAATCGACAGTACTGAGAAACAGAAAGCTGGGTGAAAAGAAACTTGCTTTTACTCTCATTCCCTGTGTGCATTCTACCTGCAAAAAGGCTCCAGGGCTCTCACTTTTGCCCTCTAATCTAGCAGCTTCTATACACCATGTTTTTAAGGACTTGCAAATATGCTGGTACAAAATCAATGTACATTTGCATGAGTGTGTGTGAATGTAAGCTAGAAAGAGCTTGCAACGTGTGTGTGTGTGTGTCAGACTGGAATGAGTCAGCGCAGGGTGCAAGGGTGGAACTCCTTGTCTGACGGACGCCACCGTGACACGGCGTAGCGCCTCCGCAGCTCTGACATGGTCAGCCAAGCTTTCTGACGTCTCCACACCAAACGCCTCGTCACTGTCTTGTTTTGCTCTTTCCGAGGCTTACGTAGCAGCTCTGACCACAGCCTACGCCCACTGGCAGGAAACCAAGCCGTTGTTCTATCAGTCCACATCTTTGATTCATAGCGTGCTTGCATCGACGAGTGAGTGAGTGTGTGTGTGTGTGTGTGTGTGTGCGTGTGCGTCTCTGTGAGGTTTTATTTCCTGGAAAGCCAGCTGCATTTCTTGAATGTCCTCAGATCTTTTCGTTTATACCTTACTCAGTAATCAGCTTAACCAGAATTGACCATGCGCAAAGGCCACATGTGTGCAGCTGGACACATTTCTGCTTGCTGTTCCCCATAGCTACTGTTTATTCACCACAACAGCCTATATAAGTCTGAGATGAGACCTCAAGTGTTGACGTGGGTCAGAAAAGGGATTCTTGGCTGCTTGTTCACATGTGATTGAAGCGGCTTTATTGCCCTGTATGGATTGTGGTCCGAGGCTTTCCGCCTGTGCTTCTCTCACCAACTGCGAGCATGAGCGATGGATCCTCATGGCTTTTTTTTTTTTTTTTTTTAAGCCTGAAGGCCACGCATGTAAATGGTGTCCTGAGCTCACCTCGGGAGCTCCCTAGATAAATACAAGAGGAGAAATGTCTCGCGTAAACATTTCCCTTGCGAAATGTTTAGTCTGATCTACGTCTTAAGCGGTGACACACACCATCGGTTTGAGGTGTTCACAGTGAGACCAGTAAGGCTCTGAATATCAACTAAGTGTGAAATCTCATTCTGAAGAGGAGTTTAGCCTAACAGGCTGAGCTTGCTTATTAGCCTGAGGGCTGTGTTCATTATTCAAAGCTAGAAGTCACTGGTTAACTCGTTGCAGGGTATGGACATGATGAAGCAGAGCTTTGGAAAAAGATGTGACTCTTTTTTTATTTTGATTATATAGCTTGAAATATTCTTTGAAAACCGTATACTGTAAAGCCAGAGAATAATGTGGCTTTTGTCTGCGAGGCAGGGCAGCAGTAAGCTAGTCTCCATCATGTGCTTGTGTCACCGTTAATCAGGCGAACCATCAGTCAGCCACCCTGTTTTCTCCCCTCTACACCACGGAAAGAGAGAAAGCCATCACTGTGTGCTGAGTGAGTCACGTTGCAGGGGGAAGGAGGGGTGAGGGGAGAGAAACTGAGTGTTGAAGTCAGACAAGTTTATCAAGCAGAGGCCCTTGAACGAACCAGCAGACACTGCTTTTATAAAGGACAGTCAGCGGCATAACAAAGTCGTTAAAGAGGAATCAATACAATGTGGCTCCATTTGCATCCGTGGCTGCTCGATTCAAAGCGGCTCATGCAGGGAAAATGTGTTTTAGAGCGCCGGGACTTCCTGCTCTACGTCTCGAGCAGTATACTGTAAAGGAAATCTGAGAAACGTTAGGAATGTGAATGCGTTTCTGGATGTATAGAACGTCTTGGTAGCCTAATATAAGTCATGGAAGTATGCTTGAGTGGACTAGTCGTAGTAAATATTACTACGATCTTCCTACAAGCAAGCGCCTTACGAGGCTTTACTGGGTAGACTGGGTAGAGGTGCTTGGGCATGTTGTGACCAAAACAAACTACCAGCAAGACAAGATCTTTGCAGTTGATCAGATTTGATTGGTTTCTATTAGACTCTTTTTGGTGTACATGTATTAGTAAGTTATACTTGATTTTGCTTATCACTGTAAACAGTGTTACCCATTGATCCTATTTGGTATTGTTAATCGCTCGGTTTACATGAACCTTGTTTACTTTCATTTCCTGTTTAAACAAGATAAGCCATCATTTGCAACTATAGCATGTTACAGCAAGCTCCGTCCACTTCGACAGGAGCGAGTGAAAGTAAAGGCATGCGGGATATTCTGAATGTTTACTGGCCTCAGTCTTGTCTTGAAGGTGATTAGGGTGGAGACAGAGTATTCCTTTGAAACTTTGGACTTGTGAATAGAGAGAGAGCGCGTAATGAAAAAGGGTGGAACACTTGACCTAGAGAAAACTCTCGCTGCACCATTAATTGTGCTGAGTAGAGAGAGTTTTGTTCTACTCTGCTGTTGCAGCTCCTCAGCCTTGGCTTGCTGCCTTTCAGCTAGACATAAACAAACTTACTTACAAACACTTACAGATGTCTCTTGAAACACGGATGCTTGGGAGATGCCATGTCGGCAAAGACATATCTGCAAGGTTTGCAGCGAGCTACCTGAGGACGTTGGGAATAATAATGCTAGCATTCCAGGCTGGGTTTTAAACCTCGTCCCGTGCTAAGTGCTGACGTCTGATCAGTTTATTCAAAGGGAGGTGTCAGAAGAATGCTACATGAGCACACAAGGCCTGTAGGTATGAGAAAAACAAACCGCTTTAAGCACAGGACTGACTACTATGCAAACACAGCCGACCTGGGAGACGACACTTGTGTAGTTGCCCCCTTCGAGGAAAGCAGCTAATAGCTAATGCGTACTCAAAGTTGCTGGAAGTCGCCAGATGACAACGTGGACCCATTTGCATGTTCTTTGTATCGTCGTGATCATTTGTATTTCAAAATGTGTTACATGAAAAAGATGGTGTGCAGTATATCATCATCCTGTCATGCCCTGTAACCGTAGTAGCGATCAGTGCTTGGTTGATGGAAATGTCCGTCTCAGAAGCTCCGCCCGCAAACTTTGTGTCTTTTACGCTCGTAAACACAACAATAAGGAAGGAAATCCATTTCTATTTGTCTTTCTCCGTGCTTAGGCGTTCATGTCCTTGAGGCGAGCGCATTGCCAGGTGCTGTCTGCTGAAAATTGACCCAGCGCTCAGATGTGAATTGCTAATCCAACAACACTTTGAAGAGGAATCGTCACAATAAATGAGGCGCTTCAAGACCCCTGTGCAGGTGGTATTTTGCTTTTGTGAATAAAATATTTTAAGCATTGAATACTTCAGGTTTCTACAGTGTAGGACTGATCTCGGGAGATGGCATCGCAAATCTTTTTGTTTGCGAATTCACTTTTTCTTATCATTCCCTCTATTTGTGTGTGACTTCCTGCCCTGCTGTCCTGGTCGCCTTAAACCTGTTCTGTTTACATTGGTGGTAGTTAATGATTTTCGCAGTGCTCGTCAAATGCGTGGTCAAGCCTGTGTATGTCTGTGCGCAGGAATGTGTTATCAGACCCAGTCTTCCTGTGGCTCCTAATCCCCTTCCCCCTGGCTACCCTCCCCCGTGTGTCCTAGTGTGTGTTAGAGGCCTCTAAACTTCACTCCTCCAGCCTGGGGCCACAAAGGGGGAGGGGCTGCTTCCTGGTCATGTGACTAGAGTCGCTCCCGGTTTGGCATGCGGACAAATGAGAGATTTTTGGATGGCAGTCCCAAGTGGGTCATTAGCTCATTTTGTCTTTTAGTGATGCTCCATTTTGAGTTATTGACTTGTGATTAAGGAGACATTCCAAAAGAAAAATCTGTTTGATGAAGCAGGGACAGGACAGGGCTTCTGGATACCATTGAACAGTAGCCTACAGGTCAAATATAGAGATCCACCCTGGACTTGCTTTTCACCAGCAATGTCTTTTTTTTTTTTTTAATCCCTGTTTACCGTGTAGGATCACTCCATTCCAGCCTGGTCTCTGTTTTGCTCTATTACATGGTTGTACACTTGAAACACACCGTCCCCTCAGAGAGCTGAATCTGCACTTCGGGTTTTAATAGCGCTGACACGCAGCCGTTTCTACGGCCTGTCGGAAATAAAAAGACCTGCAGGCGTTTTAGTAAACGCTCAATGCACGTGCTTGCTGTAATGTAATAGATTACATATTAAACATTTACGCCTGTTTTTCTTCTAATATCTACACTCCTGCAGCCGCACCTCGCCTCATTCGTCCCTGCCCGAAATTTCCTGTTCTGCAAGCGTAGGATGCGACCTACAACACAAACAGAAAAAGAGAGAGCAAGAGAGAGAGGAATGGAAGCATAAGGATAGACGGAGATTTCACAAGAAGGAGGAGGGAGATGGTTGTTAGCAAGTGTGCACTGGTGATGGGGGGGAGGTGGGGGCACAGCAGCAGCAGGATCTGGGCACTGCAGGCAGGGGGAGGAATGAGAGAGGGATAAAATCCACCTCGGCAAGAGTGAAAGAAAGAACAGTGTGTTCCGCTCCTTGCGGAGTAAGAACAGTTTGTGCTATTATCCATCTCCCACACACACACACATAGAAAGAGAGCGCGGAGAAACAGAGATCAGGATGCTGAAGTGCACTACCCAGGGGCTCGTAAATAAGATCCAGTGGTTTGTGTGTGTGCACGCGCACGCTGTCTGCATGGTGCCAAGCTTTGTTGTGCCTTCTTTTAGCTGCCGCCATGACGCATAGCTTATGCTTTCCGCACTTCAAACTGCTCGTTCAGAAGGCAGCGTGTGTGGTTTACGAGGGATTGAGAGAGAGAGAGAGAGAACGCTGCAGTGTCGCGTTTAACCACGCCAGCAGATGCGTTACTGTAATTTGTAGTACCGGTTTGGATGGCTGCTCCTTCGCTGAAGGGGCTCTTGAATGCACGGCGCTAATAATCACAGAGGTTGGCTTTTCAAGTGCAGGCCTAATTAAGCACAGGCGGTTAAGTCCATCAGTGGTTCGGTGGACATTAATTAAATCGAGACGTTATAAAGCACGGCGAGGGCGTTCAGGCGTCGTTAGGAGGCTAAACACACAAAAGCGTCCACGCACTCGTGAAGTGTTGCAGTGTGGGAAGACAAAGATGTGCGATTTCACAAAGTGTGTGTTGGCATGTGGCTGAAAAGAGGCCAGCGCGAGCATGTTAATATTATTGAGCCTGCTTCAATCAAGTGGTTATCAAAACATGACTTTGGAGGAGCTCATCCATCTAACACTCCCCCTCCTTTTTCTGTTACTAACCATCAGACGTGTGTGTGTGTGTGTGTGTGTGTGTATATATGTGTGTGTGTGTGTGTGTGTGTG
>JAOTRR010000010.1:18562469-18573839 GCA_028570945.1 Gogo arcuatus | reverse complement strand
TGTGTGTGTGTGTATATATATATGTGTGTGTGTGTGTGTGTGTGTGTGTATATATCCTCTTCTCATTATCCCTGTAGGTGACCCTCTCACGTATAAACTCCGTCTCTCCCCTCCTCCCCACTCTACCTCTTCTCCATCCCTCTTTTCCAAGCTGTAGGGCGTCTGACCTAAATCTGTACGGAAAGAGAGAGGAAAAGAAGGGGGTGGAGGATGAGGGAGGGGGGTGACAGGCACTGATGTTGGCAGCAAATTAGCATGTCTGTTAATGGTGCTTACCCTCGAGATAGGAGGCAGACACGGAGGAATTGAACAGGAGAAAAGGATAGGATAATGCTCTGATCAAGGTGTGTGCGTTTGTGTGTTTGGAGGTGGGGGTGTTGTCATTACTTAACGACTGCAATCCACACACATGTGCACACGCACGTACATCCACAGAAAGCCCAACAAGAACCAGCAAAGCCACCTCTTCTTCAAACGAGCTCCCCCGGTCACTCTAAATAATTGATGGGGGGTTGAAGGCATTATCTTCAAGGAGGACTCGAATCGCACACAGACCGCCACAAGATCCTGAGCTGCTTTTTTTTTTTTTTTTCCACACTGCATTTTTCTCTTCCATTTGAAATCAAAGCGCTATAAATAGCCCCATCGTCTCCCTCTCTCCCTCCTTCCCTCCCTCTCTCCCTCCCTCCCTCCTTCCTTCTCTCTCTCGATGGAGAGGAGGAATCTACAGCCAGCCAGTGGTGTTTGGAGCAGGGCGTACTCGCCTTGTCCACAAACGCGTCTAAAATCTATCGTCTCCATCCCTCTAGTAGCACGCGCACACACACACACACACACACACACACACACACACACACACACACAGTCTTATGTTTTCTTTTGTCTTCTTGAGCTTTCCAGCCGGAAACAAGTCCTCTCTCATCCCCAACACTGAGGGGGAATCTGAGAGGATTGTGCGTTTTCTGGAAAAGCGGTTTCTTTGTGTTCTTTATTTTTAGTGCTGCGATTGGTGCAGCTCGAGCACTGCTTGTGAAATGTGCGTTGTTGAAGCGTGGGGGGGTGAGTGGAGATGAGTCCCAGTGCTCTGCGCTTGGTGATTAACCTGTTCTGCCGAAAGGGCTGAACTGCAGCCATCAAAGTAAAGCTACACGACGCCACTGCACCCACATGCCCTCAGTGACTCATAACGAGGGAAAAAAAACAAAAAAACACCTTTTGTTTCAGTCAATCTGACATTTTGTCTCTTTGTCTCTATCAGACTGCCTGCCAGGTTGAGGTGATTCGGGGTTCTCAGCTGACCCCCACGTACCTCCGATGAACCCCATCAACTCCATGAAACCTGCCCTGCCTCCAACGCCACACAGGTGCGTGCAGTATTTGTGTGTTTGTGTGTGCATGCACGAACAAACTGTCTGCTCTCCGTTTCTTCTTCATGTGTCAGTACATTGTGTGTGTCTTCTACACTTCACCCACACACACACTTCCGCCTTGAAAGTGGCACACTTGAGCCCCTGAATTTCTTGATCTGTCACTTGTTTCCTCACGTGCCCTGAAGGCTCAAAAGACTCGAGCTGTGCCTTAAAATGCTTCTGGCTGCTTATCAGTATCGCTGATGTAGCACACATTTAGTATTTCTAACATTTAAGAGACAGCAAGGACCATCTGACATGTATTTTATTAACTGTTGTGTAGAGTTTTCCTGTAGTAGTGCTTTTTCTGCCCAGGATTTAGTACATGTGCTTAGTAGTAATGGAACATAATTAACCAAATATGAGAAGTGAATATCGGTTTTACAAAAAGAACCGCAGTGGTGATGGCTGCACTACTCCTCAGCAGCGTCATCATTCGCCCTGCCTTGGATGTGCCTCTTTGTTGATATGAATTCTGATTGGCTGTACTGTCAGCTCTGCGTTGATTGGTGCCTTTGGGTTTGGCTCCGGAACAGCGGTTTCCTGTTTCAATGCGGGTGGGTTGATGTGAGTCCGGGGGGGTTTGATGGAAGAGTATCTGGTGGGTTTTTTTTTTTCTTTTTTTTTTTTTCCCCTTTTCAAAAAAAAACAAAAAACACCTCAGCCTCCTGTGGAATGCTTTGTGCCACCGAAGGCAAGCTGGTCCGCTCGCTCGGTTCCACGAATCCTGCGACGACCATCAACCGCCGGAGGCCATCTCGCAGTAGAGCCCCAATATCCCGTGGGCTGCAGGCCAGCGGTAAATGACCACTGGTTGAGCTGGAAATGCGTTCAGCAGGGCTCTGGAGCTTCCACAGCGGTGCTGTTGATATCGAGTGTTAAAGGGTACTTGGGGTTAACTGTTCAGATTGCAGCTATGCTGTGCGTCAAGAGCTCACTGTTAGTCATGTGGTGAAGATAAAAAAAAGCAACCTTTCTTGTGGATTCTACTCCTTCAGAAAGTATGCTTGAGTATGATTTCAGCTCCTGATATTCTCTCTGTCATTTGTGCTACAGTGATAAATAAATTAACAAAGTTTTGTTCTGATCATGACCTTGATGCTAATAAAACTCTAAGCTCTATGGTGTACACAGGGCGTCTTTTGGTATTTCTGTCTTTAGGATGCTTGTTAATCCTTACAATGTAACAGAATTAATATTTCAGTTTCATTTCGAAGCAAAATGAGATGTGTGTAATCACACACTGATATTTTCTACCAGCTGTATTTTCTCCACTTTGATCCGCTGCACCGCCTAATGTAGTTTGGCTAATTTTGGAAAGATTAAATGAGAGCAATCTGGTTTGATCCAGTTATACAGAAAACAGTAGGTACTCTAACACACATCCGCGAACACCAACACACTCTCTCTCTCTCTCTCTCTCTCTCTCTCTCTCTCTCTCTCATATACACACGCACACCCCTCCCTTGGCATCGCTACTCTTTCCTGTCTCTAAGTGACTGTAGTCGCCATGGAAACATTGCGCCGAGCACCTCTAGAGCATGTGGCTGTAGCACATTCAAGTCACACAAAGACTTCCAAACGCGCGCGCGCACACATGCTTTCTGTCTCTCATTGACACACTGACTCTGTTAACACCGTATGTCAGTATCATATGAAGACATGAGCGTAAAAATCCATTGTCATTTCAGTCCTGTCGATTCGGCAGCAGATCAGCCCACAGTAGGTAAATCAAACATTCACCACCTGCCCGGTCACATGGTCAAAAGGGAGCACACAAAGAGGAGAAAAAGAGGGAAAGGCTAGCATTCTTGTCTCTTCCATTAATCCTAACCTTGGCGTCCTTGCATGCTGTCCCTCTCCCACAGTGACGGCTCGTACCCCTATGACCCAGCGTCCTGGCAGCAAGGCACCAACCAGCCCCCCGGCTCCCTGTCTGTGGTAACCACAGTGTGGGGGGTTACCAGTCCTTCACCCAGCCAGGTAAGCCTGGCCTCTTTGACCATCTAAAGAGAATTCATTTAAAGCGGATTTGTACCACAGCGTTGTTCAATTCTCAACACTAATTGGTCAGAAGTTGTTTAAATTTCTGTAACAGCAATAGTTCTGACTGTAATTCAGATCACAGGTTTATATGAATGCACTTGTTCAATCTAATACATTATCATTTCTATAGTAACAACTCATTAATGATCTAAATTAATAGTTAAAAATTGTAATTGTTGCCAAAGTGCTGTTGTAAGAGAAATAGGATGCACTGTTATTGGAAAATAATCAACGTCAGGGTTTTGTTGATTATTTTCCTATAATAGCACACCCTGGAGTGTTTTATTCTTTACGTACATTTGATGTCACAGTACTTTGTGCAATGGAAAAGACCCTTTTAGATGCAGTATTGGTAAAATTGTCTATAATATACCATTGAGCTCTATAAAGGTTTTCTGTTATCCTGGTCATTTTGAAACATCACGGATATCAGGCTTTGGGTACAATCAACAAGCTTCTCATTGACCTAGGTAATATATTCTGGATCTGGATGATATTTTTGGCATAGTACTGTTTTTTAAATCGGTAATTTTAGTTTAGAAAACATTACAGAGAAGAAAATCAATTAACACTGTACTGTTTCTCTCTTTATTAGGTATTTGGTGCTCCTATGGGCCCGGGTGGCAATTCAGCTGGTGGTCACATGATGCCTGGCAACAGCCCTGGCATGAACTCTCCCCAGTTCATGGGACAGCAGGGCTACCCGGAGCCCAACAAGGGCTACATGCAGCAGGGGATGTATGGCCGACCTAGCGGGGGATACCCGACCGGACCTGCGTATGGCGGCAGGTAAGAGGAGCCTACAGTTCTGGTGTTAATTCATTTCTTGCAGGAGCTTTGATCAGGCCTTGAGTGGTGAAGCAGTAGGACAACATCAGCGTTTTGGTTCAGTGTCACTTCTGCGGGGGCTGAGCATGTGTGTCAGAGAGGAGTCCCGCCCATGCACTGACTCACCTACCCAGTCTCTCTCTCTCTCTCTCACACACTCTCTCTCTCACACACACACACACACACACACACACACACACACACACACACTGTTGTTTTTCCCCCCGAAAGTGATTTGCATAGCAATATATCTTTGCACTCTGATCATTTGCTTTTGCTCTATGGAACACTTCAACGATGAGGCTTTCTACTTTGCATAGCAACACGCATAATCACCTACGCTCACACACCATGTTCCAAAATATGTAACATCTGTTTTCCAATACGGCCAGTAATGGTCTCCTGTTGTGTTGACTGGGAGATGATGTGAGCCAGCATGAATGACAGCTTGTTTGTGTTTGCACCCTGTGTTTTTAGTTACCCCAATAATGGTGCAGGCTCCCTCGGGATGCCTCCTCATGGCGTTCGCCCTCCCACCGACTTCACCCAGGCCGCTGCTGCCGCTGCCGTCGCCGCTGCCGCTGCCACAGCAACCGCCACTGCCACGGCGACTGTTGCCGCAATACAGGAAAAGCAGAACCAGGAGATGAACTACGGGCCTGTAAGGAACACCTCCTGTTTGTCTTTGTTTGCTTAGTTGTTATCAGGTCATCTCGCTCACATTTGACCACAGAGGATGTTTTATTGCGCAAAAAGGAATGTCACTTGACCAGAGCCAGGTGACCTTTATTTTGACACTTGCTCCATTTGAGAAACGAGGCAGGAAAACAAAGAGCATGCCATGTTCTGTTCTGTTCTGTTCTTGTTGATGGAGGTGTACAGATTTCAGCTCGAATTTCTCTTTCACATTGAGCACTCTGTGTTTGAAATCTAACATGCCATTGTGTGGTACAAGCTTATGGTTGCATTCAATATGCCCCCTGCTGGTGGAACAGCAGATCACAAAATTACCAATCCAAGAATATGGCTTTAATTAGTCTAAAAGGAGATGTTTTCCCCTGCTTTTCCCCCATTCTCATTATAAAAAGAGACTTTACACACTGGCAGGCCAGCAGTAGACATCACATCATAACCGCGGTGTTGAGGGTGGATTTGATTGTCCATGATGGTGACCTAGTTGCTGTTTTCCTGTCTGTGCCCAGTGCATGTCAGTGGCAGGCAAATCTCCAGCCATTGTTTCAAGACTGCTAGGTCTGATGGGCGTAGGGGCCTTTCTGTTCTTTTACTCCTCTTTTTTTTTGCCTTGCAGATGGGTGGTGCTTCCTCTTACAACACTCAGTTCATGCCCCACCCTGGACCCCGTGGCCCACCAGGCATGGCCTCCTCCGGGATAGTGGGCTCCAGACCCCCCTCTATGGGAGGCATGTACGGTTCACAGGGACAACGTATGCCCCAGCACTCTGGTTACCCCGGGGGGCAGCAGGGACCTCCGCCACGACACCAGCAGGGCCTGAAGCGCCCTTACAACCCTGAGGTTAGTGAGAGGAGGTACTGCTCTTGTGTCATTCTATTTTAGCTGCTGGTTGTAATTTAATATGGGCACAGTGTTAGGAAAGCTAGTGAAAAGTTTTGAGCATAATAAAATAATACAAGTGTACTCCTCATTTTCATATTTGTTTCTACTACGACTGTGTTTTGTGCAAGATCCTTTATCACATTCTCATACTAGGGTGATGCTCCTCCTCCTCAAAACTTCCTCTAAACTATTTGGTAATTTCTCAGTAATACCTCAGTGTTAAATAAAGTCTCCTCACCATCATGTGATTATCAGACTTGGTGAATAAATTCTCAAGATCACAATATATTTACACAAAAGGAAAAACACGGATCTTGTTAGCACTTTTGTACCACTGACTGTGCTTTGTATCACAGCACTGTTTTTGGCACTCTGGTCTCTCTCTGTCTTCAAGCAGATATTGATATTTTATCAGTATTTATGTGCCTGTTTCTTCTCACAGGGATTCCCAGGTCAGCAGTATGGCTCCGGAATGGGAGCAGCAGGTCCTTACCCCGGCCAGGCCATACAGTACCACGGCCCCGGGCCACAGCGCTCGGCATCTTCACCTTCTTACACGGGCCACAGGATGCCGCTTCAGCAGTCCAACATGGGCCAGTATCCTGCAGGACCAGGAAACCCAGGCCAATATTACAAGGTGAAACAGCCACGGCCTACTTATAATCACAGCAGAACACATTTTGAAAAATTTTGACAATAGTCTCTTCGCAAGTGGCTTGTGCCACTCTGTAGCCAGCAGTATCAGATGTCGTAGTGAAGAGGTTCCTGCTTCTGTATTTTGTGGTAGACAAACTGCTGCTTTGTGAGAGCAAAAACGCTGGAATCTGATATGTGCTACTGCCCGAGTGAACATGAAAAGATCTTGTAAATGTCGCGGACAGCAAAAGACCAGTCGGATCTGTGGTTTAAAGGAGGCACAAATACAAATGTTACTTTAAAACCTCTGTTTATTGGTTGGTAAATACACTTTTAATATTAGTTTCAGTATTATTTGTAAATTCTAATTGACCATTGATAGTGAACATGTGTTGCTGTAATAGCAGAAGGGTGATCATATGAGATGATCAGGCAGGACTGAATGACACCTTATTATAATTTGATAGGCTGATATTAAAATACTTATTTGTTTCTCAGGCGGATCAGTTCAACGGGCAAGGTAACAACCATGGGAGTCTGGCCACAGGAGTGGGTGGAGGTGGAGGGTACAACACGTTTAACCAGGGGGCTGTGAACGGGGTCAGTGTCCCTTCTCTTTGTTTCACACGCTCTCTTCTATTCTTTTTGTCCTTCTGTCTGTTTACGTGTTCTCGTAAATAAGTATGCAGGTCACATCCGGTTAATATTTAACAATTTCAGAAGCACCCAGACTGGACTTTGTCACTGGGTGCTCTGTCTCAAAAGAGCACTTCCTCCAAAAATGCTAATGTGGTCACTGAAGCAGTGGGTTAGCATGATGTAATTTGCATATGACTAATCCATCTTTTATTAGCAACGTTATTAATAGAATTTTTTGTGTGAAGTTTGCATTTCATTGGTAGCAGTTGTACTGTTCCAGATGTGTATGTGTAATCGCTATTTTATTTTATTTTTTTTTCCTCCAGCCTGGGCGGGCGATGCCTGGCTACCCCAGCTCACCCCTGCCAGGGAACCCTACTCCTCCCATGACTCCTGGCAGCTCAATGCCACCCTATATGTCGCCTGGTCAGGATGTGAAGTCTCCCTTCCTCCCTGATGTCAAGCCCAATATCAACACAATGCAGCCCCCGACAGGTACCGGACCTAATACATTCGCAATATATTCTCTCACAATACTGCTTTAGTACTCTTTACAGCAGCTCACTATGTACAGATATATTACTAAACATGCATACAGTGACTAGAACCTAGAACCAGTACCGTATGCAATTTTTACTTTTAAACATTTTTACCAGATCACTTTATTTGACTTGAGTTGCCATCAGCTGCTTCTTTTTCTCACACATGTGAAATATCTGCTACTTCGAAAACTGAACAAATTTATAATAGTGATGTCTATAAAACAATCCTTATTGGGATAACAGGAGCTAAAAATCACATTTGCTATATTAACATTGTTTCATTCTTGAGAAAACTGTTCTCAAGGCACAAGATCGGTTATTTTAGACTTTCCCCAAAGATTTTCTGGTGTATCTGTCTGATCAGACCTACATATCCACAAATTCTTCACTGTCAAATAGTTCTGTCTCTGAAAGGATGAATTATACAGATTTACAGATTTTATTATTAACTGAAAAATGCATGGAAGCATTCTGTAGGAATACATCAGCAGATGTATTTCCTTTATAAGTGAAATTGGAGTAAACTGAAGTGTTTTTGTTTTTTTGCTTATTTTTTAATACTCTATGTGCCTCAAAGAGAGGTTTAAAAAAGAAAAAAAAAGCTGGAGTATTTCTTTAACACGCCTCTAGTGCTCGGTCTGACTCTGTCCTCTGTCTGCAGGGAACCCAAGCGATGACCTGCGGCTGACTTTCCCCGTTCGGGATGGGGTGGTGCTAGAACCCTTCCGGCTGGAGCACAACCTGGCTGTCAGCAACCACGTCTTCCAGCTGCGCGACTCAGTCTACAAAACGCTCATGATGAGGTCAGACAGACTGTTCACACTAACCACACACTAGTCTAATCCCATTATTTAATCCCAAGCCCATGGTTTGTCTCTTAAGTGTTCGAGTACTTTACAAATTTGCTCTTTCATACATCTTGTAAATCTTTCATATATTTGGTGCTTGGAATATTTGGTGTCTTGTATCTTTGTGTAAATATATCTCCCAATTTATTGCTTCTACGCATTTAGTATGTGATTACTGCGTTTAAATACTAAGCATAAATGTGTATTAGGGCTGGTAAGTGGCAACACTTTAATCTAGATTGAAGGTACCACTAGCTAGCTAACAGTGACTTCTAAAATGCACAGTAATGTGGAAACACTGAAGAAACTGATTAGAATACAGCACAGTGCACAAGGCAAGTCATATAACTATACTACTGATATAACATCATTGCCTCGTATTTAAACACACGTCAATCAAAAACAGTCATCAGGTTCCAACACCAGTTTAGCCGTAGCATTGACAGTTTTGACTCCTTGCTGAGGCAATATAAAGGAGACACCTGATAACTACTATTTTCTGCCTTTTGAGCTAAAGCAACAGTCAGACTGAATGAGAATGTGAAAGACACATTTGTTTTGGATAGGGGCTAGTTTTGCTTCATGCCAGCTTTCTCTAGAACTCTGGCCTGTTAATTCACAAGCGTCTGTCTTGTGAGCCAGTACAAAACAAGTGGTCAGGACTGGAGGTGTTTGGTTGTTAAAATGTAGGAGTTGCTTATTATTAAGTAGTGCTCAAACATTCCGCCTGGTGAGATTTTCTCGTTGGTAGCATTGGCTTGTCTGGGTGTGTGCTGACAAAATTGAGAACACCACAGCTAATAGCTGTAATGTTTCAAACACTTTGACCGTTTGTATACATGCACATTCATATACACATACACTGTATTGTACTGATGAATCCCCTGTTTTTGTTTGCTTAGGCCAGACCTGGAGTTGCAGTTTAAGTGCTACCATCATGAGGACCGGCAGATGAACACCAACTGGCCGGCCTCGGTGCAGGTGAGCGTGAACGCTACGCCCCTCACCATCGAGCGAGGCGACAACAAAACCTCCCACAAGCCTCTCTACCTGAAACACGTGTGCCAGCCAGGTCGGAACACCATCCAGATTACCGTCACTGCCTGCTGCTGTGTAAGTGTTTGTGTTCATCAGAGTGGAAGCTAAATAAACTAACACAGTCTTAGGAAGTGAAACAAAGTAAAGTATATAAACGTCTAGATCCTGATGTTCTGGGAAACCAGATGTTTGCGTTTATTATATCATATTATGCTGCCTGTGATGAGTATGATAAGTACACTGTGTTAAGTATGAAATATGTTTGTAAAGGTATGTTTTCTCCTCCTCTCCAGTCTCATCTGTTCGTGTTGCAGCTGGTCCACCGGCCCTCGGTGCGCTCTGTGCTGCAGGGTCTTATGAAGAAGAGGCTCCTGCCTGCCGAGCACTGTGTCACCAAAAGTAAGACCCAGTCTTGCCAGTTCACCTTCTGTTTACATTGTGTAAGAAGTATGACATTGCCCATTTTTGCTGTCATTCATGTTCACTTCTCTGTTTCCAGTCAAGAGGAACTTCAGCAGCGGAACCATACCAGGAACTCCTGGGCTAAACGGCGAAGATGGCGTGGAGCAAACGGCCATCAAGGTCTCCCTCAAGTGTCCAATCACTTTCCGACGCATCCAGCTTCCAGCTCGAGGCCACGACTGCAGGCACATACAGGTGAGAGGATGAGGGGATTAATGCCCGTTTCCTGCCTTTGTGCACTAACATTTGAAATTGAGAGAAAGTTGTCTCAGACCTTAATATCCACTTCAGCTATTGTTTGGTTAGGATTACGATCAAGCTGTATGTATCAAGTTGATAAAAGTATGTTAAGCCTTTTTTTTTTTTTTTTTTTTTTTTTTTTGAGCTCCAAAATATTTTTTGTATATTGGGTCTATAGAACTCTGCCTATTAAAATGGTGAGTAAACAAGTAACCTGCTCACTGGTCGCTCTAATTGCTGGTGTTTGTACCTTTAACATGATCATGCTTTATAGGTCAGTAAAAGTGCCTTTGTCTTTGTTTCCCCCACAGTGTTTTGACCTTGAGTCGTACCTGCAGCTTAACTGTGAGAGAGGGACTTGGCGCTGTCCTGTGTGCAAGTAAGAGTCCTTTTGTTGCATCAGGACATTTTTAGATGTACCACATTTAATCTCCTATGAACAGAATTAGAGGAAGTGCTGCCTCTCAAAATATATAAATGGTTCATTCATCTCTCAGGTACTGTTAGTCATAAAAGCCTGGATTGCATATTTTGATAAGTGAGCAGACCCAACACACAGTTAACACCCTGTTTAACCTTTAACATGCAAAAACACTTGATCCAAATGGATAGTTTAATGCAAATGTAAACCTTACTATGAAAAAGTAAAGATCTCACACATGGAAAAATCACTTAAATTACACTGTGTTGTAATAGAATTGTTGTTGCAAGAGGATAATGAACATAAACCTGTTACTTAACTAGCAAACTAGTTGATCACAAGTTATTACATTACATTACATTAGCTACCACTTTTTAGCCACGGGACTGGCCGGCACATTGGAGTTGTACTTGCCAGTGGGATAGCGAATGAATTTATCATTTATCCAAACGAATTCATTATTAACCCTATACAGCAGTTAACAATTCAGCTGTTTGACCTCTAGTCTGTGGAAGACTTTTTCCAGACACATTATCAATAATACTACATCTTTATGTAATGTACACTGCCTGCCAAAAAAAAAAAAGTCGTGCTCTAATATTTGGTTGGACCGCCTTTAACTTTGATTACAGCATGCATTCACCGTGGCATTGTTTTGATAAACTTATGCAATGTCACAACATTT
>JAOTRR010000010.1:18550855-18562369 GCA_028570945.1 Gogo arcuatus | reverse complement strand
TGCCAGCTGAAACACATTAATCACTGCAGTAATTATCCAATCAAAGGCTCTTACGCATTTGCTTATTTAAATCCAAATGGCGACTTTTTTTTTTATTTTTTTAAGCCGGGCAGTGTATATTTACATAAATGTAATACATGACATTTTTCAAACTATACGTTCTCTGCTCATTCAGGTCTATTTACTGTTATATATGCCTAATGTTTTCTGAAAAATTCAGCGTTTGTTGAAAGTGTGTAGTGTCCTGAAGAATACTTGCATCGCCACCGAAAGGTCACACAACGAAATATGCCAAGTGCCTCACTGATGCTAAGCTTATGGTAGGCAGTGAGACACTTTGTAATCAAAGGTTCAAATGTCACACATGTAACACAGAAATTGTCCAGATTAACTATTTGCTAAGCAGTTTAACATTGGAATAGCTTGACTTGGCTAACTAGCTTTTCATGTATTAATGCTTAGAAGCCAAACCATGGTTTTACTTTCAAAACAAGAGAAAGGTGATTTAATCAAATGTGCCAGCAACCACTTTAATTCCAACACTGTTTTTAAAACCAGAGCTACTATCACAAATTATGAAAAAAGGACTGGTTTCAATGAACTCCTAGAGAAATGCTCAAATCTCTTACACTGGTCTTTGCAGTAAGACAGCTCTTCTGGAGGGACTAGAAGTGGATCAGTATATGCTGGGCATTCTCATCTATATCCAGAAGTAAGTTACCATACACCACTGTGACCTTAGTTCGGTAAACTTGAAGTAATTAATTTCCAGTGCTCTTTAACCTGAATCTGAATGTGTTTTTATAGTTCTGACTATGAGGAGATCACTATTGATCCAGTGTGTAGTTGGAAGCCGGTCCCTGTGAAGCCTGACCTGCATATTAAAGAGGATCCGGACGGTCCAGCGCTGAAACGATGTCGCACCCTCAGCCCCAGTCACATGATCCTGCCCAGCGTTATGGAGATGATCGCTGCGCTGGGCCCTGCCTCGTCACCCTACCAATCCTTACCACAAGGCGGCAGTAGCAGCACACCTGATTACCCCAGCCAAGGTTTTTAATCATTTTGGTTCCTTTTTCTTGTCCAGTAATGTTTGTACAGTCATAAAGTTAGCCTCAAAGCAGTCACACATTATATAGCTTTAGAAGCAGTATGTGTGGCTCAACTGTCTAAAGAAGATCATGAGTTTGAATCCCAGTCCTGCCTTCTGTAGCTAGGACTCCCAGAGAGTATAACAGACCCTGGACAGCACAATGGGGTCTGGGAGGGAATCCACACCAACAAATTACAGATAGGCTCATTACTGTGAGCTTGTGCAAATTGAAGAGGCATTAGAGCTCTCCTCCATGCTCACTGAGCTGCCCCATGATACTGCATGAGTGGCAGGTTGAAAACATGTTGCGGTGGCTGTGTCCATGTATTTTAACGGAAGCACATTTAAGCCTTTGTCAAACCAGATCAATAGCCGTTGTGTGAGAGATGAGAACTAGCAAGTGGGCGGGAAAATATAGATCAAACCGATAGATATAGCTGTATCAGACAGATGAGCAATACCTGACTGTTCTGAATACTGAAGTCCATCTTTTTAGCCTGTGAGGACTGACTCTCAGCCTGTAAACTGATAGTATACCTTTTGTTTCCTATGTCTCTTAGCCGGTTCGGGATATTCCAGTCAGCCAGGCTTCTCGGACTTCCCCAACGCCCCCGGCACTCCAACCTTGGGCGAGTTTTCCTCGGGGCCTCCACCCCTCTCCTACCAGGCCGACCTTCCAAGTGGCCTGCTGACCCCTGAGAAACCCGTGGGGCACACCATGCCCGGACAGGTAGCACATCTACACCATTTGTGCCTCTGACAAGTATTTTTGCTCATCATATTTCAAGTATTTTTTCAGGATTTCACAAAAAAATGACAAAGTTGAGGTCAAGAATTTTAATGTCCATACATGCCACTCTGGGCTTAAGTAACTTGATTTGAACCCAAAAGTTAAAGGGACATGCCTCGTACCACTAACATGCATTAGTTGCGTTAATACCATCCTACAGTGAAGGCAGATGATGGCTTATGGCCCCGTGTGCTGCATATGAGAGTAAGAGCTCCTTGACTGGTTCTGGAGGCGACAGTACGACTTGCTGCACCCTCAGCCATGTCACTGACAGCTGCTCCTCTAAACCACAGCTTTCACACAATTAAAACTGCTTCTTTTAGGCACATGTTCTGTATTTCTGTATGCACTTACAGTTTCATAATCACTTATGTCACTCTTTGATCTAACCTTTTCTTTTTTTTGTAGATTCCCCACTCTAGTCGCATGGACCCATCCCACAACCCCCTCCAACAGCAACAGCAGCCGCCGCCACAACAACAACAGCAGCAGCAGCAGCAGCATCAACCTCTCCATGGCAGTTCCAACCTGGGTGGCCCAGGAGGACCCATGCATTCACGTAACTCCAACCAGAATCCCCGGCTGCACACAGATAGCTTTGGCCTGGGCGGCCCCGGGGGGCCAGGCGATGTAACAGAGCCTGGTCTTGATGTGAGTCACCACTGAATCATCTGGTTTACGACAATTCTTAATGACCGAAATTTGTGACAGATCAACAACCCTAATACTGTCTTTCCTCTTCTCCTTCTCTAGCTGCTCCCAGAGCTAACAAACCCAGACGAGCTGCTGACCTACCTGGGTCCTCCTGACCTCCCTAACAACAGCAATGATGACCTGCTCTCGCTGTTTGAGAGCAACTGAGTTCACACACAGCTTGTATACCAACTCCAGCTTAGCCACCATCCTTAAAAAAACAAAACAAAAAAAAACAAAACAAAAAAAACACCCATCTCCCAGCAGTACATACTCTTAGCACGCTACGAGGAGGTTTGGGGGATCAGGGCGTGGAATCCTCGCAAACATTTGAGTCTAATTATTGGCCTGCTCTGTTCCTTTGAGACTGGAATGCAGAAATTGCTTATAGCAAGGAAGGTGCAGAAGATTTAATCCGACTTTGACGTCTCTGTTAGTCTGCCTCTGAAAAATGTCATGGTTTTATTGTGGGTTTTTTTTTTTTTTTTTAAAATTCGAAGAGTCCCTTTTTTATATTTCCAGCTCTGCAAAATTCATTTGTAGGAAAGCACCCCATCTGATGTCTGACTTGTGCTTGGTGTAAATTACATTGCATTTGGAGTTGATGGAATTTGCCCATTGTCATTTATTCTTGATCATGTTTTAATCAAGTGTAAAGTACTGACATTCTTTAAAATCCAGAATTTGTCGATAACATGAAGCGAATTTTGATAAAGCTACGGGCTCTTTAAGAATGACACAAAAAAGCCAAAATATGCCTGGCCTCTGTTGTAACTTGAATGCATGTGTAAAAGCTGGGAATGCCAATGGACCCTGCAAACACAAGACACAGACATGCCTTACCTCAACAGGTTAAAAAAAAATAATAAATAACCTCCACCAGTAAGCTAGCATGCTATCATATGCCCACACCATTACTTGATCTCACAAATTTGTACTTGAAGTCCAGGAGTTAGCTTATACTTTGTTAGGAGCCTCTTTACAGCCTGCATGCTCTTGTCCTTCGCCTTGTTGTTTAGAGATGCAGTCACAAAGCATATCTCGCTGTAGCATCAAAGAAACGTACTGTACTCTTTCGCCGAATTAAAAAAAAAAATTAGGCTGTGTTTAAAGGGAGGGGTTTGAATCCTGCGCTGTCTGGCAGCCAATGTAGACATGAGGAAAAACGTTCAGTCCCTGGGAGTTTGTTTACGCAAGATGAAATACAAGAAGCACACATTAATGCACAGATGTACCCCAAACTACACCAAGTGTGTTTCTCTACTCACAGCTCCTTGCTCGGTTTTTTCCTCCTCCTTCTACTTAAATAATGGTGTCTTCCTGCACTGTTGGCACAAAGTCCTGTGCTGATTGTAAATCTGTCCTGCGCAAAAGAAGGAACAAAATCTCAATCCTTGACCGTTCTCTATTCACGCAGCCTTTACCTTCTAGGCATCGTGTTATTTTAGTTGCTTTTAGATATGCAACGTCCCCTCATTCAGCAGAAGGACTCGGCAGAAAGAAGAGGTCTCACAGAGCACAAGCAACCCAATCACACCTAGCAGACAGGGTATATCTCTCACAAACGCACACTCAAGCTCACAAAATGCAACTCTTTTGTTTTAAGAGTGCATTCAGGTCCTAAAATTTTTTGCAGTCTCACATTTTGTCTCTGACATCCAGATCTTTCATTTTTGCAGTATGATGGCCTCTTGATAGTCTGGTCTAATGGCAGTACCCATTACTTGTTACTGATGAGGAACAATTAGGGAGCTGTGTTAAAAAAATATGTACAGATATAAGATTATTATTGTTACAGATGTATTCACTCTCTGTACCCCATGATAACACACACACACACACACACTTTAAACACTATGGCAAACATTCATTTTTGTCCAAAAAGCTCTTGTTCCTTTTCAGTTCGATTGCAAAGGAGACTCGATAGAGAGAGGAGGACAGTCTGCTGCCCCGTATCCTGTCTTGTCTTACTTTATTATTTATGATTGCTCTCTGGACGCTGTTGGCTATGTGCAGTTTGTATCCTAAACAATCCAGGGAGGGTCAGGAGTTCTTGGATGTGCAATTGTTTTTGAAGACATTTGTGTATCATACAATTTTATCTTTTGATTATATAATTATTATAATAATTATAAAGATAATTGGTGGACCTGTATGCATCTCTCGTGTGTTATCTAGCAAAGTTTATGAATTTGTTTAAAAAAGAAAAAAGAAAAAAGTTAATTTCACCATCAGATCTGTGACCATGAAGGGTTTCAATAAGACAGCAGAGAAGCATCTTTGAGACCAGCAGCAAGTCACACTTACTGTTCGTCCAACTGTTAAGAAAAAAAAAAAAAGTTTGACCGTCATGTGTAGGTGAATCTTTTACGTTCGTTTTAACGATTGAATTAAACTTGTAAAATCTTAATCATTTTTTTTGTTTTTCTAAAGATGTGAAATATTTCCATTATGTTTTTTAAGTAAAGACTTAATCCCCATCCTGTTGCATTTGAGTTATTTGTGATCCTGGGATAAGACCATCTCTGCTGGGGGGACAAACAAACAAGCAAAAACAAAAAACTTCCTAATGGGAAGTGGACTAACTGCCTACATTCAGGATGGGACAATTTGCTTTCTAAGATTTACAGCCAGGTCCATAAGTATTTGGACAGGTGTGTGATTTCGCCTCTGTACACCACCACAATGGATTTGAAATGAAGCCATCAGAATGTGATTGAAGTGTAGACTTCCGGCTTTAATTCAAAGGCTTTAACAGAAATATTGCATTAACCACTTAGGAATTACAGCCATTTTTTATATAGACCCTCCATTTTCACAAGCTCAAAATTAATTGGACATCTAACGATTACAAATCTAAGCATGCTCAATTGGGTTGACTGACTCGGCCATTTAAGAACATTCCATTTCTTTGCCTTAAGAAGCTCTTGGATTGCTTTCACTGTACGTTTTGGGTTATTATCCTTCTGTACTGTGATGCGCCATCCTATCAGTTTTGCAGCATTTGCCTGAATCTGAGCAGAAAGTATAGCTCTGTACACTTCAGAATTCATCCTGCTACTTCTATCAGCAGTCACATCAGCTAGAAGAGCATTCGGTAGAGTGCATACCTCCGCCAAGCAACATATTCGAATTTGCATCAAAATCTAATCAATTATTCCTTGACCCATGGCCCACCTTTCCTCAAAATTTGTTCACTACTTTGAGTTACACTGGGAACAAGCAAACAAACAGAAGCGAAAACATAACCTCCTCCAACAAAGTTGGCGGAGGTAATAAACACCAGTGACCCAGTTCCACTAGCAGCCATACATGCCCATGTTTGACAGATGATCTGATATGCTTTAGATCATGAGTCCTTCCGTTCCTCCTCCATACTGATCTTTTCCCATCATTCTGGTACAAGTTAATCTTGTTCCACAACTGGGCAGGCTTTCTAGCAAAGTCTAATCTTGCCTTTCTGTTCTTGAGAGGTACCAGTGGTGTGCATCTTGAGATAAACCCTTTGTTACATTCATGAAGGTGTCTCTTAATTGTAGACTTTGACAATGATAGGCCTACCCGCTTAAGAGTGTTCTTGACTAGATGTTGAGAAGGGGTTTTTCTTCAACAAAGAAAGAATTCTGCGATCATCCACATTAGTTGTCTTCCGTGGTCTTCCAGGCCTTTTTGTTTTGCTGAGCTCAGCAGTGCATTCTTTCTTTTTAAGAAGGTACCAAATTGTTGATTTGACCACTCCTAATGTTTCTGCTCTCTCTCTGATGTGTGCTTTTTTTTTTTTTTTTTTTTCAGTCTCATGATGGCCTCCTTAAATTGCATCAACACCTCTTTGGACCGCATATTGAAAGTTCCCATGAACAGCAACCAAATGCAAATTCAACACTTGAATCAACACTGGAATCAACTCCAGACCTTTTATCTCCTTAATTTGTCATGAAATAATGAGGAAACAGGCCACAAATGGCCATGAAACTGCTCATCAGTCAATTGTACAATTACTTTTGAGCCTGTGAAAATGGAGGGACTATGTAAAAAAAAAAAAAAAAAAAGACTCATTTCTAAATGGTTAATGCAAGATTTTTGTTAAACACCTTGAATTAAAGCTGAAAGTCTACACTTCAATAACATCTTGATCGCTTCGTTCCAAATACATTGTGGTGCAAAAAATGTTGCTGTCCAAATAGTTATGGACCTGACTGTGTATCATCTTTGGTTCACTTAGAAATCCAGATTATATTTAGTGTGTAATTTATTGAATTGATTATTAAACCGGCTAATAACTATAAATGCTCAGTGATGAACATAACTGATGATCTTGGGCTGTGATTTCCACCACTGTAACATCACAGACCCCTGGCTGTGCTCCATATATTCCTGGCACTTGAAGCCGGAAGTCCAAACAGGTGAGTCACGTGTCCCCGTTAAACCACCAGGTTCCTTTACACTGTAATATCAAAACCATGGAAAAATACAAAATACCATCAGTAAGCATTATACAATCTCCAGGGGAAAAAAACCTCTAATGGCTTCCATCACCACCACCAGCAGCTAAGATTTCCCAACTGCTTCCTTGTTCTTATTTTAATCTACATTCCGTACTGATACTGAAACAATAAACAAGTGAATCAGAAAGACTTCAGTTCAAACTTTTCCTGGTTCATAACCAGCTTGGCGCTTTTCCTACTGCTCTGTGTCATAATGGCGAATTTAATCCCCGGCCGACGCCCTCACACCATGACACCACATCCCTAACCGCGCGAATATAGACACACACTTACAGGCTTTTGCACAAAGATTATTGGATCAAATTTTGTGTCGTCATTGATGCTAAGTGCAATGGCCCAATCAGAAGAAGGCTCGTGATAATTGGAGCTCTGCGGCAAACCTATGCGGTAGATCAGACTCTGATTTGTTGCACCGCTTGTCAATCAACGGGCTCACGTCTTCATATGTTCCAATAGGAAACGGCTTCCGTGCTGCTTCTATATATTCAAGTTTTTGCTCACATTTCGGTCTGCTACATCCTGTTCACGGTTTCTCTTTTTAGTGTTAGGGAGTAGAGCACGTCTCTGTCGGCATGGCTAACCCCAAGGTGTTTTTTGACCTCACTATCGATGGGAAAAGTGTAGGCAGGGTTGTGATGGAGGTAAGGAAACGAAAATGAATTGTTAAATTTGCCTAAGTATGACTCACTGTCTGAAACAGACTGGCTAGTATGGTCACAGATATTGTTACTCATACTGCTCCTTGTACTGTGGCAGAACTTAGAAATTAACTTAATTTCAGACTACTTAGGATGTATTTAACTGTACATGTCTGTAAATAAGTACCTGCTGCAGCATTAGGTGGTGGTGGTCATAATAATAATAATAATAATGTAGTCGCCCTCGTGTCATTTTTAGTCTTTGCCCAGTTTTTGTTTGCGTTCAGTTTTCCTGAAGGCTTCATTTTTAAGTTAAAGCTTCTGAAGAGAAAACAGATCGTGCATATTTTCTCGGTTGCCACCTCGCATTGAAAATGATCACGTGCTCCGTTAAGATGAAAGACGAGCCAAGCTTCCTAATAAATCTCCAGAGCACGTTTTTAAGAAATTACAGACGCCATCTTTACTTCTCCCCTGGCTTAAAGGTGCCATTTTGAGTCGCCATTGAACTATACATTGGCATATTTGGTCAAAAAAAAAAAAAAATTTGTGTGTTTTGCTTTAAAGTTGTCTTTGTGACGTTAAACTTTGTGTAAACGTCTTCATGGGCTCGATTAAATGAGGGTGGTGGTGTTTTGTTTTTTTCTTCTTCCCAGTTTATCCGCGCGCGCAACTCTCATGCCGCATGCGCGCGCACGACTTTCGTTGAATTATTCTATTATTAATTATGTATTAGTAGGATTATTAAAATGGTCAGTCTGGTCATTTTTCCCATTTACGTATATACGAATGCTGTCTAAGGGGGCTAAAACATTCAGCAGCCGTAGAGACTGATTTAATTTAACGGGAGTTGTTTGTAACTCGGCCTCATTGTCTTCACATAGCCGAAAACGAGACTTCAAAAGAGTCGAATGAAGAGCAACGATTCATTCAGCCATTTTCGCAGCGAACACACTCGTTCATTCGACTGAGAGATTTTTTTTCCTTGATAATAGATATGTTCTCGCTCCAAAAACGTGTCTTTGAATGCTCAAAGAGTTATTTGATAGGTTTTGGTTTGTCTGTACTGAAGAAAGTTGAATTGACAGTGTGAGTGAGTGATTCTAGAAAAATCGTCCTCTGTCGCCTAGGAGATTCTTCCTCACGGATCCGGGAGCGACAGTCACTGACTCGGGTACAGCAGTGTTCAGAGGTTTTTTTCGCAGTTTACTGAAAGGCAAACATGAATATATCAGTGTATATAGCCACATTCAAGAGTGTGGTGTAGAGATACGATTGACTGGAGGAGATATTTCAGAAAGCAGAGCTGTCTTATGTGGGGGTAGCTTCAGCGGGTGATGGAAAATTACTGGGCAGGATAGCTTTATGAAAAACGGAGCAGATGTGCTAGAGAAGGAACGTTTCAAGGATTTAATTAAAACTAGCCCAAACAAGTAGCAAGCAAACTAGCTAAAACAAGTAGCAAGCATGCCAAACAAATATCTTTATCATTTATTAAACTAAAATCCGTTTAGTGAATAGAGAAGTGTCGCTCACGCGCGAATCGAATCTTTCCGCTGAGTCATCTCGGCAGACTCGACTCTTGATTGATTTATTTTGAAAAGACTCGTGCTTATCTAACCTCACATTTCAGAGTGCCACCTTGAAATGAATCCACTAAGACTTGATCTGACTCTATAATATCCAGATCTTCTCTCTCTTTCTGATGATTAATGAAAGTTAAGCACAGATACAGCAGGCACATCAACGCAAGAGTTCTTAGTGTTTGTCAGTGTACATCTAGCGGCTTTGCATTTATTTTAAACTGATCTTACAACAAATGCAGTGAAAATGAGTCGTTTGGGAGGCTAAAGTGTCGGTTCGAATTTGACTCGCTGAAGTGAGAGAGAGATCTGGACATTTCTGCTGTAGCCGACAGAGGGCGCACTACTGTAATCGCCTATCTTTTGAAGACAAATGTCAGAAAAGCACCTTCATGTTTACCACCACAGGAGGGGAGTAATGCGTTACGTTTACTCAGTTACATGTACCTTTTCCAATAAATTGTCCTTACAGGAGTAGTTTTAATGCATAATACATTTCACTCTTATTCGAGTACATTTTAAGGTTTAGGAATATACTTGTACTGTTACATTAGACTGCAAGCTGGTTTTTATCCCCCTGGTCATTAAATATATGAAACACTATATCTGGTCCTATGGCCTACTCCTATGCTTTTTACAGGTTCTCAGGCTTTTATTGGTAAAATGCTTTGTGAATTACACTTGGACCTGCGGTGATGGGTCTATGTAAATATTTGGGTTAAAGTGTGGCTTTGCCTGCACCTCTGTTCTGTTCTACTTCAATACTGAACAGTGGTACAGTGTGTGCTCTTAGACTGGTTTAATGTGTGGTCACAGTGGGTGGGTCCTGCTTTTAGTAATAGCTTTTTAAAGTAATTTGTGCACTAATAGTATTGAATCAGTTTACAGACCAATGAGTTTCTGTGTCGGTGGAATCCTGATCGTTCTTCCTTTTTGTTTCCCCTCAGTTGAGAGCTGACGTGGTCCCCAAGACCGCTGGTGAGTGTTTTCTTTATTGGGGCTTTTTGTCCTGTGAGGAATTAAAGGTTCATTTTTTTAAATGACCATTTCTTGTTGTGATCACTTCTACACAGAGAACTTTCGAGCTCTGTGCACTGGAGAGAAGGGTTTCGGCTACAAAGGTTCCACCTTCCACCGTGTCATCCCACAATTCATGTGCCAGGTCAGGTCCCGCTCCTCCTCTGTGACTAAAGTTTACTGGGATGGTTTTTAATACCTGAACATTAACCCATTCAGTTTGTTGACTGGATCTGAATCGCTGTTGCAAATCCTTTTAGGGTGGCGACTTCACGAAACACAATGGAACTGGTGGAAAGTCCATCTATGGTGAGAAGTTTGCAGATGAGAACTTCACTCTGAAGCACACGGGCCCTGGCATCCTGTCCATGGCTAATGCAGGACCCAACACCAATGGCTCACAGTTCTTCATCTGCACTGCAAAAACCACCTGGTGAGAGCCCTGTTTTCAGTATATTTTCACTTTGCATGTCAGATGCAATATGATTTCTTATTAATGCTCTTAATATGCAGTTTGGTCTAGGGTTGTTAATGATGACAGTCTATTATTTGCCAGTAAGAATTACTCAAGAGTTCCCAACTAAATGAATAAATTGAAAGTCAGTGAGTAGGCCTATTCTTTTTACTATCTAAGGGTCTACTAGGATAGTGTTCATCTTGCACGCTTTATGAAAGTGTGATGAAGCAGGTGAAGAGGAGTGTGGGACCATTTCATGCTTAAAAATGAAAAGGTGAACTGTAACCACTGACACTACTTGCATTTAATACTATAAGTCCTTTTGTGTGTCACTTAAAAAGCCAATGTCCAACCTTACTGACCGCTGAAAGTTCCAGCAGATTCCAGCTGTTGCGTTGGCTAGGAGGAATCGTGATGACAGGCGAGTTAATGACACAACTGTGATCTGATTTGTTAGACATGATGCCACTAAGTACAGCTGGCAGTACAGGTTTCTGTGGATTAACGAACTTTGTCAAACCAGGATATCCCATCCCAGCCAGAGGCACAAGGACTAGACTTGATGGTAACAAATCCCATCCTAGAGCCTTGGTCTTTACCATTCACCAATACACACCATGTAATGTTTTGAGCCAATGAATTGCGTTCCCACTTAAAAGCATCTAGATTTTAAATCCCTATAGAGTGTTGTAAACAGGGACACATTATAAATAATGGGGAAATGTGCTACAGCAGGGT
>JAOTRR010000010.1:18526048-18544108 GCA_028570945.1 Gogo arcuatus | reverse complement strand
GTCACGATTATGAGATGCTAAGTCATAATTATGAGGTACTAATTCACAATTATGAGATGCCAAGTCATTACTATGAGATACCAAGTCGTGATTATGCGATAGTAAATGATAATTATGAGATGTAGTCATTACTATGAGATACTGTCATAACTATGAGATACTAAGTCGTAATTATGAGATAGTAAGTCACGATTATGAGATGCCAAGTCATTACTACGAGATTATAAACCATAACTATGAGATACTAAGTCATAATTATGAGATAGTAAGTTGTGATGAGATGGTAAGTCATAATTGAGATAGTAAGTCATAATTATGAGATGCAAAGTCATAACTATGAGATACTAAGTCGTAATTGTGAGACACTTTCTCATATTTCATTATTATGAGATAGCAAGTCATAATTATGAGATACTATGTATTTATTATGAGATAGGAACTCATTATGAGATTGAAAGTCATATGAGATAAGATCTCATAATTATAAGATAGAAAGTCATAATTATGAGAAAATGATCTCATTATTATGAGATATTAAGTCATAATTACAAAAACTTAAGTCATAATTATGAGAACCCTCATTATTATGGTGGCAGAAACAGGCTAAACTATCTAAAATAGTTGTGGGTATTTTCTGAGAGGCTTCAATGTTTCATAAATATATATAGAAACACACCTCATTGTCAAGTGTGTGTCTAGTTTCATGGTGAGAGAAAAATTAAATATGCACTTCTATTTACCACTAATAAAGAGTGCTACATTAACACTTAAATTCCACCCTGAAACACATTTAAGTGTTTAGTTTTTCTGGTTCGAATTTGTTTGTTGGTTCTGTATTTTCAGTTACCGATCTACGGGATGATGAGTGGGATGGTGCTGGTGGTGGTCTTGGTATCAGCCAAACAGCTACTCAGGGAGTCAAACGGCATTGTGGGTAATCGTGGGAAAGTGTTAACCAAAGTGAAAATAGACCAATATTTCAATGAAAGAAGTGTAAATTTAAAAAAAAAAGAAAAAGTCAACTTAGGATTTCATTACAAAATTAATCTTAGACGCCATTCAAGGCTGCATGTTTATTATAATGATTAATATGCAAGTCGATCAGGGTAGATTTTTCCATTGAGTTTCTACTATAAACTTCCAAGGAAAACTGATTAATTACTCAGTAAGTAATAGTGAACTAATGTTTGGGAGTATTTCATTATTAACTAAGCAATAATTACTGAGTCTTTTTTTTTTTTTCATCCAGAAACCTACTGACAGATTTACTATAAATACTGATTACTGATGACAGAAGCAGGTCCTCAAAGAGCACCTCACTGCAGAGTACCATAACAGCCCACTGGAGAGCGGCACACTCTGAACTACATTATTTCTCCTCTCTGGTTGTGCCTGAATAAATGCAAATATAAATAGGTAAATATGAATACATAAAATAGGTCAGTGAATAAATAAATAGGGGGAAAAACACATAAATGAAGATATAACTGAGAATACAGCACATAAATGAATTAGGGCGGCATGATGGCACTGCTCCAGGATTCCCAGTTCATTCTCTGCTTGCTGTCTGTTCTTCCCACGTGAGCATCAGTTTCATCCCACCTCCCAAAAACATGTCATTAGGTGGACTGGCTATGATCAGTTGGCCTAGGTGTGAATGTGTGCGAGCATGGGGTCTTGCAATGGACTGGAGTCCCATCCACGGTGTATTCCTGCCTCACAGTCAGCATTCCCAGGATAGACTCCAGATCCACCATGGCCCTGACCAGAATGATTGCTGAAGATGATTGAATGTCTATTTTCATATGTATTATTTTTCTTTGCAACACTTGTAATATTGTTTATTACACTTCCCTGACTATCCCTTTCTCTATATTACAGATTTAAATGCCTTGGCACTTTAAGTCGACTCTTTGTATAGTGCAATAATAGACTGCATTCATTTGAAACAAGTTATAATTCACAATGACACTTTTTATTATTAGATCATTGGAGTGCAAACAAGAACTCAAAACATGACAGACAATCATTGAATTGAGTGACACTCATAAATTAAGGAAAATGAAGCCCAGAAGCCGTTATACCCCAGGCAAGCGGTGAAGCAGGGTCAGGTTTATTACGTTTTCTTTAGATTTTTGTTATTGCAGTAGTCCGAGCAATTCCTGACAACAACAGTAATTTCTTTCTTGGACTATTAGGATAAACTTTCTGAAAACAGAGACAAAAAAATCTGCAAAAAGGGACCCTTCCGTCTCAGCAGCACTGATGGCAAATATACATACAGCAATTCATGTTTTTACACAAGAGGACCAAAACTAAAATAATAATAATAATAATAGTAAAAAAAATTGAAAAGATAACATCTTAATATCATTTTCCTCCTTATGGGATTGAACATAAAGCAAACAATAATACAGTAAATATAAAGACATCAACTTTCCCAGTTTAATGCATCTTTGCAGGCTTTAAGATGCTACTCAAAAATGATTTCATTTTACTTGTTTTTCCCTTCTTTTTTTTTAATAAACAGAACCAGACTTTTGCCAAGCATACCACTGAAATGCCAAGCTGAGCATTTTGAGGTTTTGAAAAAGGAAAAAAAAAATCCATTAATATCCCAAAAGAGATTTAAAAGCGGTGGAAAATAAATTGAGTTTGAGGTTCTTAAAATGCCCCTGTTGAAACCGTTAGTCTTTGTCTCCTTTCACGTCCTTTGTCCTTGTAAGGCTTGTCGTCTGTGAAGTAAATACTGAAGTAAGTATCTTCATTTTTTAAAAGAAAATGTGAAACGGATGGAAGGAAGGACATTTATTGATCTTTACCTGATCTACCATTTTCTGCATCTTCTCGATGACAGTGAGCATGTGGCCAGCGTTCTCTTTTAGATTTTTCTCATAGGTTTTGTTGAGTGCTTCAACTTTCTCTAACCTGCTCTTCAGCTGCTGCTGTTCATCTGAGGCCGGCTTCGCCTTGGCTGTCTCTGAAAAACACAAACATGCACAAACTTTAATCCACGGTTCATTAACACTTAATGTCTGCTTCTATCTTCAATCACATTACAACAAAATATACAACTCTGCATACATGTTGTACAATTAGCAAATAATTAATTTAAAAACAGACAAAAACAATTGTGTAGAATGATAAACACTGGTTATTAGTTGCTCTGATGAAAGTTTAGATTTAAATCACAGGTTTATATTAATGCCATCGTTCTAATACGTTATCATTTCTATAGTAACAGTTTTCTCATGCACAGGAACTTGTTTGGTTAAAATGTACATCATCTACAATAGGCTAATAATAAACAGATTTTTAAAAAAACACATGGTATTACTTAACAAAGAAAAACGTATAATCGTTAATATGGTGAAGCGTTCTTTCCATGAAGAGAAGGTTATTCATCATCTATTGAAGGAGTCTCCAGCGTCAGAGCTTTTGAAATTGAAGCTGTAATTGAGAGTTTTCCATCCATCCAGACAGAAGCTTTGTGCTTCTTTGGTAATATGACAAGCTGTGTTTAAGACAATGTGAGGGAATGACTGTTAGTAGTAGCTGCTATAATGTAGGTGATAACAGGAAGCTGTTTCACAGTCATTCCACAACATTAAATGTAATTATAAATGGATAAAAAAGTATGAAGATTTGCTTATTACTGCTGTAGTTTAAAATTATTTTCTTGCAACATCATGACCCTTATCAAATCAATTTCAGGTTACACTGTATGCCTATATAAGCCATGTATAGCATAAGTTTAAAAGTGACATATTATACCCCTTTTCCACAAGTTGACCACAAGGATAAAGCACCACAGCTCCCTTCTCACCCCGTCCAAACAGCCCTGTTCAAAACGGCCGATTTGAGTGCCTGTTCCTTTAAATGATCATGAGCCTGTGCTCACCCCACCCTCCTCTTCCGCCGGCCAATCAGGTAGCACTTTCCTCATTAATATTCATTCGCAAAGGTAGTTCTCGAACCATGAATGGAGATACTCAGATGAGGGGGCGGGATCATTCTAATGAGCTCCGGCTGGTGACATAGAAAGTGGAGCCAAATCTGAACGGCTTGTTGAAGCACATGTTTTCTGAAATAGGAGCCCAAAAGAAACTGACTGGGTGTCTTATTTCAGAGTGTGTAGGTTGGTAGGTGCTCCAGATACCCAAATGTATGTGCACAAGCACTGATAAAGCGAGTTTTCCTTAATATGTCCCATTTTAAAAGAAATAATGAAAGTAAATAGTGATTTCTTACTTCCCTAAACTGTCAAACGAGAGCAAGTTTAAAGCACACTGAATCTTTCATGAAGAGCAAATCTTGAGGGATTTGTCTAGCGGTGTATGATATAATGATATAACACTCAATCTCAATAAATTCTCATATCCTTCTGGGAATACTGTGTGATTTACACTCACACTTCTACAACAATTCTACTGTTAATCAAAGTCCCAAGTAGCTGATCAAATCGAAATGCTTCATATGCCTCTTCCTCCATTCTTATTTATCGAACTAATGGATTTAAAAAAACCTTAATGTAATACAGCTCTAATCGGTACTGGCAAACGTAAATATTGTGATAAATATCCCATCGAGAAGATTAGCAAGGAACTCAGTTGCCATGTTTTTCCTCACCTATATTCCCTATTGCACTGGCAGGTTGTTTAAAATGAGTTTTCACGATTTTCACTTTGCAGAAATGGACAACTATATTGAGAAATGAAGTCGGGTTTTTTCTCACATACACCTCTACTACTGAACCGTGCAGAGGAGGAGTGACCTTGTTTCCTTGCCGTACCGAGCATTGCCTGTAGGTCAGCGAGCCGTTTCTCCATCTCGTGCTGTGCTGCTTTGCTGCTCTCGAGACACTGCAGCAGGTTGGGGATGTTCAGAACGGTCCCTTTGTAGTTTACGACATCTGGGTTAGTGTTGCTGGATGAGCGACGGGTGGAGCACTTCTCCTTACGAGGCACGCCCGGAAGCAGGGATTTATTTCCTAACAGAGATGGTGATGCAAAACAATATGAAGAATATATTCTCAGTAGTGTGTGCTTGGGTGAGCTGTATGTCATTACGTCATACCCTCGGCACTGAGGTCACAGGCCACCTCGTCTGTCTCGGTCCAGCGAGAGCACAGCTTACGGTACATGCACTTCCCGTCTACTGACATCTTCCTGACCAGATCCTGTGCCTGAGAAATTAAAGAAAGCTACACTGTTTAGTTGAAAATAACAACTCAAATCCTTCCTTTCCCTCATTTTTAACTGAAAGAGACCTGAGCAGTGGTGAGGTAGAGCCCGAGGGAGAGCAGGATGTTCTGAACGTCCTCTTCTCTCAGGGAGCCAGAGAGCTGCCTGTCGAAAAACACCCAGGACAAAAGGACCCTACGGGGAAGCTCCTTTAGAGAGAGGGAGAGAAAGAGAGAATGATGGGAGACGCATGTACAACAGTCAACAGGTTTTCTGTCTTGCGAACCTTAAGGGGGAGGGAAAAAAAAAAAAAAAGAGGCTGGTGAGATAACAACTATTTAGAGCTGTTTTGGGGATGTTCCGCAACATTAAACGTAGCTGTAAATGGATAATAATTCTCTAATTAGTAAAACACTGTTAGAGTTGGCAAATTGCTACGATATAAGATGAACGAAACACCTAAGGACATGCTGTTAAAGAACCATAATCAACTTTGGGGTTGTAAAAGTGCTTTACGTCGAGGTGCATCACACTACCCTGTCATTGATTCATTTCCTGTAACAGCACACCTGGTGAAGTTTTATTCCTTAATGTATTTTCCACTACTAAGATGTAACTGATCACTGATCAGGTGTCATTTCAGAAAATAACAAAAATATAACATTATGTAAGTATATTTGATCTTACGATGTCTTTGAGCGACTGATTGTCAAGTACATCAGCGGTCAGTGCTTCTTCACCCTCTGCGCGGCTCTCGGCTTCTTCCTGATTCTCAGCCTGGTGTTCACTCTGTTCCTGTTCGTCCTCCATTTTAGGGTCTTCCTCTTCCTCTTGTTTTTTGTTTGTTGTTTTCTTGGCATCACTCACTCCTTTCTTTCCCATGTCCTTACTTGCATTTTTTACCTCATCATCCTGATGGAGAGAAATAAAAGAGGAAGGGGGTTATGAAAATTTCAATGTATTGTCAATTGAAATGCAAATTGTCAGAAGCGAGTATATTATTTAAACCAGTTCAGATGAGATGTGTGTACCAGGGCAGCGCTGCTGTCCTCTGTCTGTATTTCCGAGTCAGGAGTCAGAGTCGGAGTCTGAGGCAAGCTGCAGAGGGAGTGGTACAGCTGCAGACCAAAATCCCTCTGGAGCATCTCGCTGAAGAGCTCGCTCACCAAACCCACCTAATACCACACACACACACATGTTGTCAAAAGCAACATTGTATGATTTCATTTGTCATCACTGTTACGGTTCCATTCGTCTCAGAATTTGATGGAAAATGAACAACAACTATATCCTTACATTCCACAGTGTTTCATGTGTTATTTTTTTTTAAATGCCCAAAACAAAAAGCAAATTTCCTAGCTGTGATCTGACCCACACACGTCCACTGGTGTTGTTTAAGAAGTGGGAAAATCATGATCCTCCATGCTGCTGGAGATATTGCCAAATCCTTTGTAAGAAAACACGAGCATGACTGGCTGCATGTGTGTTTATGGCTGAGATGTGGATGCAAACCTCGAATGTCTCTCTGCTCTGTGACGTCCGCGGCTCTAATAAAGATGAGAGAGAGACTGTCGACAGCGTGAACCCTGCAGAGGGTTGGACTACCAGTGAGGGTGCATCAGGGAGAGGAGACTCATCTTCCTGAAAAACCCGAGACAAACAATATTCAAAATGAACAAGGAACATTTTGGTGGTGTTCTCAGGTATGATTAACATGCAGCACGTGGGTGTCCTGACCCCTTGCTCTTCCTGTAACTTGGCCCACTCTTCCGCTGTCGGCACTAGATTCCACACATCTGGCATCAAGATGACGACTGTCTCCATTTTATCCCCAGAAAGTAATCTCAGCTCGGCCATTTTATGCCTTGAAAAGGGAGACATGGCCAACAAGACGTCAACTGTGATTATGTATAAATCAAACGAACATCATCTGAATTGGTGAGAAGCAGAATATGTCCAAATATGTTACATCATAGAGAATCGGCCACAGTGGGACACTGGAGTATACGTCCTGTATTTACTGACCATTGTGTACAAGCTGCAAGGTCCAGAGCCGTCTGCTCTGTCACACAGCGCACTGCAGTGCGTATGATGGTGCTGCTGTCTTTGGCTGGATTGGACCCGTCCTCTTTGGACCACGAACCTCCGGGGAGCTGCAGCTCTCCTGCTTTATCTAGTAACAGAAACTAATACAGAATGACAGACAAGGAAACAAAGAGATTTTTACAATTACGATTTAGTGCAAAACATTTGACAGCATTATTCCATCTATTGGTCCATTCAGTGTGACCTTGCCCAGAATAAAGCACTTACTCAAGGTGAACGAATAAGTTAAAAAGAAGAAAAACACAAACTTTCTTGCAAATAATACAACAGGATATAATACAAGTCATATTACGATAACCTTATGTGTGTTCAGTTACATCCATCTCTTGTTTATGAGACAACTCAAATACCGTATATAAAAAAGGTTTGAAACTTAATCAAGGGATCTGACAAGACGAAAAAAATAAGACAGGACAGAACGTGCTAACCTTGAACAGTGCTGTAGGGTGGACGGCGTCTCCATGTGCCTTCGCGTCCTCTGCATAGTTACAACACTGAGTGTAGAAGTCCTCAATGCCAGGCATGGACAGTAATAGCACCTGCAAGAGCAATGGAAAAAGCACTACTGTAAATGACTAGGTAAGAATATTTAGCGGTATTTTGGTGACACATTCCTCCTCCTGATTATAACCTGTTTTACACTGTGTGATGAGAGCAGCCTTTTAAGTTATTACTTGTCACAACGCACAAAACGATCCCAATTAAATCTTGGCTGAATTCTATAAGCTGGCTGTGAGATAACTATGGAAGGCCATTTAAGTCGAAATTAAATAAACAAACAAACAAACACACACGCAGATGGACACTGAACAGACATTTTTATGGCCTTCTCATATACTCAGTGCTGTTCTGGTGATCGCTTTGGTCTGAATCTGTGAGATAACCATGCCCCATTCATTTGAATAAAACAAATGGAAATAAAAAGAGCTGGGAAATAAATGTGGAATTATGAAATAGTAGTCCCCTGAAATAAATAAAAGTAGTCCTTTGAAAAACGTCATTTTGAAATAAAAACCTATTTGTTTATTTATTGAACTATACTGACTCATTTATATATTTATATTTACAATTACTTATATATTTATTGTCTCATTTATTTACTTCATAGGCATATTCGTTTATTTATTTATGTATTTATTTAATATTGACTTAAATGGCATTCCATAGATAATGTGTGTTCTCCATTTCAGACTGTACGATGAAGAGACGAAGTAGTTGCTTTGCTCACTGTACGAGGGGCCAAAAGATCTCTTTAAAAGATCTCTTGCTCAAACATAAATATTTTGTTTGATGGTTCACGTAGTGACACGACCAGAACTACTTCATCACCGGGTGTCTTTGGTTGTAATGGCACTAATTTAGCCAATAAGAGTTCTTATATATTATTTTGTGACAGCAAAAATAATAATAATAAAATAAAAAATCATACACTGTAAACCTGGGATTAGATGGACAACCCCCTGGAGACCTGTGAATCCTCACGACATTACCTTCACAGAGAAGATGGAGTTGTCTGTGGAGTCTGAAGATGGAGTAAGTTCTGTCTTAGGTTGTTGTGAGCCTACGTGGAAGTGACAGGGCCCTGCGAGAGGAAGTGGCTGGCTGGGAGGGAAGCTCTCAGGCCAACAAAGCTGTACGTGAAAGAGTGAAAGAGGAGAGTGGAGGTGTGGGTAGCGCCTCTGCAGCTCCACATTATCACAGGCCTGACTGAAAAAGGGAAATAAAAAAAGGATACCATGATACCATGTCATTTAACCGACCTTACACTGTTTTGGTGCAAGCGGACCCACCTGTCTCTCGGGAAAAAGGAGAAGAGAGGAGAGCTCATGCTGGTTTGAGAGGTGCTCTTTTTGGACGTTTCCTCCTCAGACGGGGCTTTCCATCGTCGTCTTTTCTGCTGCGTGTTGTCGCCTCCCCAAGAGCCACCAGCTTCCTCCCTAAATCAAACAATAAACACTAAGATGAAGAGATGTTTTTGTCAGGTTTCTGATTGCATACTGAGAGAACACACAACGCAGTGGTTTAAATTACATGACAAGAAAAACGTATTCGCCTTAAAGGAAATTAGTTTCCTTCAGAAGAGAAAAATGGTGTTAAAATGTTCATACTGTACATGCAGCATGAGTTGATATGTCACTTAACCTGGGGAGGGCACTGAGTGAAGCAATGTGCAAGTTTGCATGAATTTTCTGATTTAATATTGCAGTGTGTAACGAAGGAGTCCTGGGAAATAACTACAGTAATAGCAATTTCTAATTCGTTACTATCCACCACCACTCACCAGTGTCGGCCTCTCCGCCCAGCCACGACCTCATTGTGTCTCTTCCGGCTTCCCCCACCCCAGGGAGCAGACCACGGCAGCTTCTGATGATGGGGCAGCTGTAGCATGCCACCTGAGAAGAAAATCAGTGTGTATATATTTATATATGGCAACATGTTTATATACAATCTGTACACTGAAAAACTGTACAATATAGCTGTTTCAGTAGTACACTAGTGTAGTTTACCTGGATTCGGCTGCATGCCAGGAATCAGTGGTGGTATTTTAGGTGACTTTAGCAGTGGTTGACGCTTGTTTCCCAAAATGCCCGGGGTCAGGTTTGGTGCCGTGGAGTGTAGAAGCGGCGGAGGAGACTTAAACGGCTTGTTGGAGAACATGGGAAAATTTAACTCAAATTAATATTAGTAATCAAGTGGGAAAATTGGAAGCAAACAGTATAAGGATGCCTTGCCAGCTTACCTGGCCATTGAGCACCTGAACTCTTTGTGCTGTCCACTTGACAGACTGCGAAGGATCCTGCACCGCTTTCACCAGCACTTTCTCGCCAACCAAAGGCGCTCTGCCTACAACAACGCTACAGAAACAGAAAGTCCAGCGTGAGCATGCAACCATATCACAATGCAATCTTTACTGCAAAGCATTTAGAGATTGACTCAGACCTCATTGCAAAGTGTACATCCCGGTCTACGGTCCCATGGCGGTCCTGGAGCTGCGTCACAACCCCAGTGAAGACTCGCTGCCTCATCTGAGGAGACAATCTTTCATTAATCACACAGTTACGCAGGTCACATCTTGAATGTCTGGTGGAAGGAGTAAATCAAGACTGGACTTGTGATGTCATCTTGATGTTTTGTCATACATCTGAGATCAGTAGTAAAATATCTTTCAGGATCACAACAACACACCTTCAATCACCTTGACTTAAAAGTACTAATCATTCATTTAACTTGGTTAAGAGAACTAGTGCTGATGATCTAGGTTGAAAGTAGGATTAGTATGGGGGAGGGGTGACAGCAAGACCAACCATCAGCCACGACGTTTGCAATGAAAACAATGCATCTTTTCTGCACCTGGAAAATAAAACATGTACCTGTACTGCCCATTCTAATGCGACCTCAGATTATCGCTAATTCTAGTTATTGTTGATGTTAGCTCCAAGCTAATTAGCTAGTGTACCGAATAGTATTATAGCAGTTATTTTGGTAATTTGGCTAACTAGCAAACTCAACAATAACTACATTCGTTGATGTTCTCATGGTCTTTTTAAGAAATGTTATGAAATTTCTACTAATTTAATACAGAATCTCACCTCAATCCCCTGTATTAATATATATATATATATATATGTATTAACTTGACGCTATTGTCGTCTTTCTCTTCTTCTTCTTCTTCTTCTTCTTGCTCCTCTTGCATTGAGCTGTAACAAGTATCACGGTTTAGACGCATCATCGCCCCTAGTGGCGATAACAGGATACAACAGTTATGAGCTATGTGCTTAAAACCCTATTTGGACGGGATTAGTTTTACATGTAGAAGTGTGGTAATGTAATTATTACCTATTTATACAACAGTTAGTTTCAATCTAATTATTTGATTGGTCAGGCATTCCAATAGTATATTTAGTATAACTGCACTAGGACTAGTGCACTAGGACTAGTGCAGTTTCACTAGCTACATTTACATGGACCCTCATAATAATCCATTAATAATCGGATTCAAGCTCAGTCGTAATGAAATTTCTTCACGTAAAAAGCTCGAATGGAATGAAATACCCCATTCCAACTAAGAATTTAATCAGATTGAAAGAGTCGTGTAGACCTCTGATAATCCATTTGATAGGAAAATATTAGCCATGTAAATGCCTGATTGGTTTCCCTACTGCACCTGTAACCTTCTGTGCATGTTTGGTACACAAAAAAGTATTTGTGATGTCCATGGGTTCCAGACTTCAGGCGGTCATTGACTGCAAAGGATTTGCATTCAATTATTAAAAATCATCCTTATATTTATAATGATGTTAGTTTGTCTGATCTATGTGGAGCAGTACTTGTGTAGTCTGTTGTGCAGTTTGGGGTAGGAAAGGGCTAGTATATCCATACTACCACAGTGATGTACATTTTCCTCATCAAAAGAGCAAACGGGGTAATCAATGGTACAAACATATTCGCTTGTTAAATCTATATGTTGATCGAGCTTAAGCTTGCATATGCAGCATAACTCATTTATAGGTAAGTGTTGCTACTTGGGGCAGCCATGGCCTAAAGGTTAGAGGAAACAGCGGTAGGACTAAAAGGTTGCCAGTTCAATTCTCTAGACCAGCTGGAAAAAATGTACAGGGGAAAATGTGAACAGCACTTCTACATCCCCTCCTTTTACATCCATGGCAGAAGTGCCCTTGAGCAAGGCACCTAACCCCCAACTGCTCCCTTGACGCTGTAGCGCAGTTGCCCACTGCTCTGGGTGTGCTCACTGCTTCGGCTAGGTTAAATACAGGGAAAGAATTTCACTGTGCGGTGATGTATATATGTGAGGAATAAAGGCCCCGTTCTTCTTCTTCTTCTTTGTTTACTGCTGATCCTGTGGGCATCTATGTTGATTTGACGTCACGCGTTTTCTTTGGTTCCCCTGAACACAGGTCGGAAATTCCGAGTTACATATGCGCGTGCGTACAATAACACGTGCGTTAACATGGCTGCCGAGAGATTGGAGTTTCACGAGATGGGTTTAGACGACCGTCTTTTAAAGGTAACATTTATCGTAACTAAGAATTTAACGGTTTTTGAATTATATCCAGGGTCAAATTAATGATACTATTTTCAAAATTGATTTGGTGATGATGGATAAGTCTTGTAAATCGTAAATGTTATCCTCGAATGCTAACTCGACAGAGTCGTTTGTTTAGTTATCAAATTCTTTGAGTCGACTCTTTGTTGAATCAATGAACCGGTTCAGAATGTGCAACTAGTAACATTTCCGCTACATAGCTCGTATTTGACTGAGGCAAAGGTATAATATATTGAGAAGAAGGTTTGGTTCATGTCATGAAATTATCATATAAACATAGCTGTCACCGCCAATCTGCGGCCTATAAGCTCCTTCTCCAGAAGCGACCCAGTGGCCAGCTCTTTCCGAGTTAAATAGAACAACAAAGAGGCCAGAGATGAACATATTTATCAAGTTTTGTGACGGTAGCTAAATGCTAACCGTGTGAAATGTTTGCTGGAATCTGATTGGCTGGCGGCGGCGGCCATGTTTTCATTTGGACTCCATTCAAGTTTGTAGAGATCAGTACAACAAATTTCACCTTAATCAGACTCAGGGGTGGCTCGTTCAGTGGGGCAGGTGTGGGAGAACCAAGGTGGTTGTTGCACAGTCGTCAGAAGTGTGTTTGCTACCCCATTTAGTTTCCTCAGAGTTATTACTGCACCTAATTGTCAAACATTGGCCCTGCAAGAAGTGCTAATATACCCCCTTTACCACCAGCTCAGTTTGAGGGCTGGTTCAGAGCCGCTGCCTAGTCTTGAACCAATTCTTCACATTTCGACAACCGAAGAACCAGCTTTCGGCCAGGAAAACCAGGTCAAGAGTGACACCAACACTTTATTGGTCTAGAACCAAGAACCGCTTATGTCAGGGGCCCCTTGATCAACAAGTGTTGGACCGGTCGTGTTTGGATGTCAGTGTAGGCTCGCAAAGCCAGGAGCAACACTTTGTAAAGAGACGATGTAGCCTGCCACGGTGGTGGTTGTTGTGTTTGGTGCTAGCGTTGCTGAGAAAGCAGAGACATATATACAGTGATGTAATGACGTGGCTCTCTAGCCTGTGGAAAAGCAAAACGATTCTTAGAAGGTTCTCAAGTTGAATCAACTCCAAACTGGCGCTGGCACGTTGGTGGAACAGGGTTAATAGCCCATTGGGGCAGGAATCATACCGCCCCGTGCTTGAAAAAGCACCAGATTGGATCATTCAAAAATACCTGAAATGTTTTAAATATAGCAAAGTAATTCAGTATGTACATTCATGTTTGACACTGTGTTGGCAGGCGGTAGCTGATCTTGGATGGGCCCAGCCAACCCTCATTCAAGAAAAAGCCATTCCACTGGCTCTCGATGGGAAGGATCTATTGGCAAGAGCTCGGACCGGTTCTGGGAAGACTGCTGCCTACGCTGTGCCTCTGATTCAGCGGATCCTCACCTCTAAGCAGGTAGGAAGCATCATTTTCATAATCAGTGAGCTCGACTACCAATCACTCGGGTGGAATTAAGTAAGGGAGTGAGTATGCATGTGTTGATAATTGGTTACAATACACTGCAGTTTTCAAAATATTTCTTCCTAAGTTCTTTATTTTGGCCAAGTTTGAGGACATTGGACCTCATTTATCAAGTTTGATATGAACAAGTATATTTGTAAATCATTTGTAAGAGAATTTTCATATGAAATTTGGTATTCATGGAAATCGTGTTAGTTCGGAATAACGTTTTAAGATTCTACGAGAGCTCCTGAGTTTGTGTGGGAAATGTATGTAGACAGTACAGAGACTCACTAATGTAAACCTCAGTTTAATCGTCTTAAATAAGTCATATAATTGCCAGTGAGTTACTGCACTTACATACAGTGCTGCTTGAAAGTTTAAAATTTAAAAGTTTAAAAAAGTTTGAAAGTTAGAATTTTCCAGATTTCTGCAGAAATATGACTTAAAACATCAGATTTTCATACAAGTCCTAAGAGTGGATAAAGAGAACCCTATTAAACAAATGAGACAAAAATATTATATTTGGTCATTTAATTATTAAGGAAAATGATCCAATATTACATATCAGTGAGTGGCAAAAGTATGTGAACCTTTGCTTTCAGTATCTGGTGTGAGCTCCTTGTGCAGCAATAACTGCAGCTAAATGTTTCCGGTAACTGTTGATCAGTGCTGCACATTGGCGTGGAGGAATTTTAGCCCATTACTCTGTACAGAACAGTTCAACTCTGGGATGTTGCCGGGTTTCCTCACATGAACTGCTCACACGACATTTCTATTGGATTATGGTCAGGACATTGACTTGGCCATTCCAAATCATTAATTTTATTCTTCTTAACCATTCTTTGGTGCAACGACTTGTGTATTTAGGGGTTTCATGTTAATGGCAAAACAAATCCATGAATTAAGACCAAAGAAATGCTGCTGTGTAAAAGTAGGACTTGCTGAATTGGCTCAGCTGGCATGTAAGTTGGTTCTGTTTGCTAGGCATTTTCTTTTAATGCTGTGCAACACTTTAGAGCCAGGACTAAGTGAATAAGTGACTGATCTGGTAGGCTATGTAGAAGGTCATAATCTACAACGAGCCCCACATGTGGATAAAGTACGTACAGTAAGCAATGTCAAGTTAAACAAAAAAATTTGACCGTACAGGTAAAACCAGCGAAGTTTCATATGCTATGTTGTAAATTATTACAAAACCTGAGATCCTTACTGTGATCTGTTAATTTACTTCCTAAGGATCATGGCTGTCTGTCAGATTGCAAAAATGTGTTTGTTTAATGTTGGAGTAACAGATCACAGAGGTGAGAGGGATTTGATGGTTTATGTTGTCTTATTTCTGTGATAGACGGTGCGAGAGCAGGCAGTGCGAGCTTTAGTCCTGGTACCCACCAAAGAGCTGGGACAGCAGGTACAGGCCATGATTCGCCAGCTCACCGCCTACTGTGCCAGAGACGTTCGTGTGGCTGATATCTCGGGCAGAGCAGAGTTATCAGCGCAGAGGTGAGTGCAGTTAAAGAAAACCTCTGTAATTTTCATATTCTGGAAAATTGATGAATGTATAGACTAGGTTTCCAGCATGAACAAAGAACTGAAAAGTGTGAAATTGAATTACATTTTGTCTGAATATTATAATGTATGGTTCACTATCTAGATATTGCCTAGTGAAATTAATACATCTAAGTGTCGTTATTTTATGTGGAAAATCCCATTCAGAACCTATTTTCAAAACAGACCTGTTCCAAAGTCTAAGCTTTTCATAACGTCTTTGAAATCTGAACTTTGGTCATATTGTACTATTTTTCTTTGTAATCTTTAGTTGAGACAAAGTTAATTTCAACTTGACTATTCTTTTTAAACATAATCAACTAGTGACTTCTAACGCTTCTCTCTCTCTCGCACATGAACATGAACCGTCGGCCATGTTTTCACCGGTAGCTCCAGGCTAGTGCAAAAAATGCCGCACACTTAATCAGAGAACACGTACGAAACCACCCACCTACACTCAGACCTCACCAACACACATACGTTAGCAAAATATTGCTCGAGACTCGGAAGTCTATTAAAGCATCCCAAAATGCTATATATATATATATATATATATATAAATAAATATATAATATACAGTTTGTGGCTACATTTTGTACATGATTTTGAAACAGCTAATCTTTTACAAGCATACAAACTTCGTGTCTCACCTCTGATTATTCTTCAGAAATAGAATGAGAGAAACTGGTGCTGGTTCCTCATACGGACAGTTCACCAATTCGAAGGAAGTCCACTTGTGTGTCGAATAATCTGTATTACACCTCCTGGTGTGTGTGTGCCGGTTTATCTCGCAGCTTTCCCTCGTGCTAAGGCTCAGTCTTACTTCCGGGATTCTCTGCTTCCGTGCAAAAAAAAAAAAATGAAAGAAAGAAACACCAGTGTTTCACTTTATAGCAGCACAAGGTTTCAATGGCTGATTCAGAAGCTGCAACTACGAACCAAAAAACAAGGATGTTTCACACTATGGAGACAAGAGAAGACACCACTGTTCCTCTGTCCCTTTGGTAGTCACTACTTAACTTTGCTTGTTATTTGCATGAAGTTAAACTCCACTCACTAACGTCACTTCCCCTTCCACTTTGCAATGCTAGCAATCGCTCCACACATGGGCGTAACCTTTGCTATGAAAAGTGTTGGATTGGTGGAAGGATGATGACCCAATAAAACCCCTGTGTGATGGAGATTTTGTTAATTTTGTTGCGCTAGTTCACAACACCTGTCTTTACTGGGTACATCAGTTCAAAAAGTGTTAAAGGAAGTAACTCGGTTCAAAAGAAAGAAATGATATAAATTGGAAATTAGTGACCACAACAGCTGGTATTAAGCCTCACTTTACATTCCTGTATGCCATAATATCAGCAGGTTTCTATAAATAAATTGATTATACAATAAAGTAATATCACTGTATGTGACGCAAACATGAAACGCAGGAAACTAAAGCTTTAGAAACAAAATCGTACCTTTTTATAACCATATGGATGCAATAGTTTATCATAAAGGAGACGTTTTGTTACAGACGCCACCCTGAGAAACTAACGTGGTGTGACTTAATTTTAGAAGGCTTTTCTGCTGTGAGCTTTTATATAATAAGTTTTTACCAAACTACACATTGAAAAAGTGCTGAGGACTCATCCGCTGCATAAGTTACATCGATGGCTCCGCCTCCTGTCGATATAGATCACCAGCTCTTATTGCTGTCGATGCAAATTCCTGGTTTTGCTTGATGCTGTAGATAAATTTGTATAGTGAGGTCAAAATGTGTGTGTCCTTGTAGGCCGATTCTGATGGAAAAGCCAGACATTGTGGTGGGAACTCCATCTCGGGTGCAAGCCCATATCAAAGCCCAGAACTTGGCGCTGCACTCTTTGGAAATGCTGGTCATAGATGAAGCGGACCTTCTTTTCTCTTTTGGCTTTGAGGCCGATCTTAAGAACCTCATTTGGTGAGTGCTTGAAACCCCTCACACGTATCACACGGCTTTGAATAATTGGTCTTTTGTCTATTTCATTCTCTGCTCAGTGCACAGTGGAAGTCAGATGAGAATGAATGAATGGACTGAAGTCTTTAAACATGGCTTTATTTTTTCCCCACAGTCACTTGCCTAAGATCTATCAGGCTTTCTTAATGTCTGCTACACTCAATGACACTGTTCAGGCCTTGAAGGAGCTTGTTCTGCACAATCCTGTAAGTATCAGAGGCATTGTTTTACCAGGGAGCAAAACATTACGGATTAAAATTATAATATTGAAAGCAGAAACCTTTTGTAAAGGTTAGGTTAATCATAATGCTGGATTAAATTAAGCCAGGATTCACCAATTTAAAAAATCAAGCACCATTTTTATAAAAGCAAAACATGACTCAAAATTAGATCAGGATAAAATCATGATAAACAGGACTTGGACTAAGCATAAATTTGCGATACAAATTTGACAATTCGATGAAATAAAAAATGAATCGCGATGATTATCAGGCTGCATAATCTTAGTTTTTCCTATCGGTAAGTGTGTTGTTTAGACAGCAGAGGGCGGAATAATGTACAGTAGTGGGAAAGCACATGACTTCACCCTAGGCGGAAGTAACACAGCTCTAATGCCGCGAAAACGCACAAAAAAGCAGATCTGAAATGGGAAAGAGCTGCTGTGTGATTGACTGTACAAATAGATTTAATAAGAAATCAGAGCTCTCTTTTTACA
>JAOTRR010000010.1:18505959-18525948 GCA_028570945.1 Gogo arcuatus | reverse complement strand
TCAGAGCTCTCTTTTTACAGACTGCTGAAAGATAAAGAAAAGAGAAGCAAATGGATGTAGTACAAATGTTCATAAGTTTATTAAGAAAAGGCGTATTTGTTATTAACTACTTCATTTTTAATAAAAGGAATATTTTAGTTAATACACTTATATTTTGCTCCAACCTTTACAAATGTGGGTAAATAATTATTGTTTATTAAGAAAATGAAACGTGTTATTTTTAATTTAACAAAAGGAATATTTAAGTTGTTCTGAATAGATCATCTGCCATCCCAGCAAGCTGATTTTTTTTTTTTTTTTTGAACTAGAGAATTAAAAAAAAAAAATCTGCTGACTTAAACTACTGGACCTATTTGTTCACAAGACTACTATGATTGAAAAATCATGTGTCCTGGACACTCCTGATAATACAGTGTGGAAAAATGAAATTATTATTCATTATTACGAGTCTTTATTATCTTTAACTCTGGGATGGTTTACTATTAAATGCTAAACCCAGTTCATATTAAATGTTGCTGCTAGGATTAAAGTTAATAAGTGAATGTGACATGGTTCTTGCCCTGTTTAATTCTTACCACGGTCTTCTTCCTGTGTGTCTGTAGGTGACACTGAAGCTACAAGGCTCCCAGCTTCCAGACAGCTCTCAGCTGCAGCAGTACAGTGTGAAATGTGAAGAGGAGGATAAGTTCCTCCTCATCTACACACTCCTCAAACTTGGCCTGGTGCGAGGCAAGACGCTCATATTCGTCAGTAGTCTGGATCGCTGTTATAGGCTCAAGCTTTTCTTGGAGCAGTTCAGCATTCCTTCCTGTGTCCTCAACTCTGAACTCCCTGTGCACTCAAGGCAAGTATTGGCAAACTAATGTGTTAATTAAAGGACAAAATATTTTGTGTGCATACATTTACTGACCACTTGATTAGCAACGCCTGTATCGAATCAACCAACCATGCTGCAGCAGCGCAATCTATAAAATCATGCAGATACAAGCACTTCTGTTAATGTTGACATTCAGACATCAAATGTCAGGTTGGGGAAAAATGTGATCTCAGTGACTTTGTCCATGGCATGGTGGTTGGTTTTGGACTGATTTGATTATTTCAGAAATTACAGCAGGCTCACTGAAACTGGATAGTTCAAGGTTGGGAAAATGGCATATGGTGTTCTGAAGGTCATTAACTGAAGCTCTTGACCTCCCTGTATGATTATATGCCTAGTGCAATACATATAACGATATATTGTGCGACGATAAATCGCAATACATATTTATGACTATTGAATCGCAATTATCAGGCTGCGTAATGTTTTTCCTAGCTGTAATTGTGTTGTTTAGACAGCAGAGGGGGCAATAGCGGGAATGCACGTGACTTCACTCTAGGCAGAAGTAACACAGCTCTAATGTCGTGAAAACACAAAAAAAGCAGATCTAAAATGGGAAAGAGCTGTTGTGCGATTGACTACAAATAGATTTAATAAGAACTCGGAGCTCTCTTTTTACAGACTTCTGTAAGCTAAAGAAAAGAGAAGCAAATGGATGTAGTACAGATGTTCATAAAAGTTTAAGAGTTTAAGGCCTATTTGTTGTTAACTTTTCATTTTTAATAAAAGGAAAATAATTTAGTTAATAGATTATAACATTTTACTCCAACCTTTACAAATGTGAGTAATTATTGTTGGTTATTAAGAAAATGTTTTGTTTTTTGTTTTTTTTAATTTAACAAAAGGAATATTTAAGTTGATGAAGAATATGAAAATAAATGTTACTTTTTTTGGTAAAAAAATTTCCTTCGTTTAATTTTTTCCGAAATATCATGGGAAAATCGAATCGTGAACCCAGTATCGTGGATCGAATCGAATCATGACTTGGGTGCATCGTTACACACCTACATTGCACTGCTGGAATGGTTGGATTGGCTGATTTGGATAATTGCACAAATGATTAAGGGGAACAGATGTTCCTATTAAAGTGGCCAACGAATGTAGACCACACATTATTTTCAAAATAACAGGTTAGAAATTATGGTAATGATGACTTCTGGAAGACATTTTAGATTAACATTAATCAATCAAACTTTCAGCAGTGCTATTGCACATAATTCACCATAAACTCTATTCTTGTACTCTAGGTGTCACATCATATCACAGTTTAATCAGGGATTCTATGATTACATCATAGCCACAGACGAGCAAGAGCTCGACAACCCGACTGCCGAGAGCAGTGGGAAAAAGAAGAAGAAGAAGAATACAAAAACGTAAGGTTTTTCTGGATGATCAACATGTCTGCATTGCACATATTAACTGACATTATGTATGTCTGTGGAAATATATTTATACTATATTTTGTGTGCGCTCCAGAATTATTGGCACCCTTCAGAAACTTTCCATTCAAACAATAGAATACTTTTGTTGTTGTTTTTCCCCTATTTCCTTCCAATTTGGTCATTTACCAATTCCCACACCCGGCTAGCTCTCCTGTATCACACAGTAGCTACCAATCGTAGTAGCATGTGCTTCCTCTGAGACACATGAAGCCAACCAACTGCATCTTTTTGAACTGCTGCTCATGCTGCATCACAGGGCTGTGTAACAATCTCGGAGAAAAAAGTGCTATCTACCGTCTTCCACATACACGAGTTCACAGATATCCACAATTGGTTAGTATTGCTGTGATTGGCAGGTGAGAGAGAGAGTAATGCCATCCCTTCCATCCAAACAGGATGACCAGTTTTGCTGTCGGAATTTGAGCTCGCCAGTATTCTGTTGTCTATTGCACCTCTCGGGAGCCCGTTAATCTTTGTTTTAATGGAAATAATTTTCATTAGAAGTAGTTTTTAAAGTAATATTTCCTCTCCAAAAATATATGCCAAAATTAGTGACACCCCTAAGGAATATTTTAAATAAATGCAAACAGTTTGTCATTCTTCAAAATATTTCTTTTTGTTGTTTAACAAAACGGGGTAAAAATACCCCATTTCCTTGGGGTATTTATGAGGATGGACAGAAATCCGTCCATTCCCATGGGAAAAACTAAAGGACACAAACAACACAAATGAGGTAATGGATATAAGAATACACCATTTTCCAGGAATAGGACCGATGAGCACACAATGTTCTCCCAAGCAGTGTGAACGGGAGAAAAAGAGCCTAAACGTTAAAATTTCAAAATCTGCTGTTGAACGCCATGTGGAGGTGTTGCAAGAACTCGTTGAAGCTTTTTGGTAGAAAGAAGCCCTCAGTCCATCTTGTCTTTAAAAGGAAAAGCTGCTAACAGACCACTGTAAAGTATGGAGGCTGATCATTTGATAATTTGGGACAAACATACTTAAAAAAAAAAAAATCAACACACAAATGGTGGAAGAAATGGTGAGGTTTTTCAATGTCAATCTCCATGTGCACAAATCTAAGAATATAAAGGAGTTTAAAATGATCTTAGTGCTGTTATTCTTTCCAGGACAGACGTCACAAAGTATTTATTGTAAGGGTGCCAATAATTTTGAAACCAGTGTTTTGTAGAAGAAGAAAAAACTTTGTGTGTGTTTGTGGGGGGAAAACAATTTCATGTATTTGTCATTCATTTTTGCTCATTTTACTGAAGGTTGCCAGTAATGACATTTGGATTGATCTCTCTCTCTCTCTCTCTATTTATTTATTTTTCCAGAGGCAAAGATAAAGAATATGGTGTTTCCAGAGGCGTGGACTTCCAGAACATCGCAAATGTTATAAACTTTGATTTTCCCACTTCTATTGAATCCTACATCCACAGAGTTGGCAGGTGAACATCAGCTTTTCAGGTACAGTCGCGTCTGTTGATTATACTGATGCGCATTGCTCATATTTTGCTTGTTTCTTGACATTTTGCAGGACTGCAAGGGCAGACAACAAAGGCACAGCTCTCACATTTGTCTCCCATTCCGAGCTCTTGTTGCTGGAGGAAGTTGAGAGTGCTCTTACAGGAGGTAATTCTCATGACAAGACAAGAAACATTCATGATGAGTTCTGATGATGTACAAGGTGTCTGAAAAGTCAGGAATTAAGTGTGCAGTTAAGACTGGACTAGAGTGCAGGTTCCTAAGATATTAGCATATGTTGTATATAAAGAGCTGACATTACTTAAAGGAGCAGTTTGTAATTATTTAGAGCCTTCTGTTGCCTGTAAGGTGAATTGCAGCTGCAAAATTGCATCCTCTCTACAAATACCTGGTAGGTTGTCTGAATTGAAGGAAACTGGGTAGATCAACAAATCTATTGCATGGCAATAGTGTGAATCTCAGACTGCAGGTTGAATGTAAAATAGAAAGCTTAAACACTTTGAAACATCTGCTTTTTGAAGGCTAAATATTTGTGTTCCTCATGTGCAGACAGCGGAAACTGCGCCCTGAAGCCATACGGGTTCAAAATGGACGAAATAGAAGGATTTCGATACAGATGCCGGGTATGACGGTTACATATTTAAACACGCACTTGTTTTCCTGCCACTAGTTTAACATGTACAAGTCTTCGAACTTGGCTTAATATTATTTAAAGCCATTTAGTGTGTTTAATTTAAGGAGCTACATAAATAAGTTATTATTAAATAAATTGTTATAAATCCCTGTAGGATGCAATGAGGTCTGTGACTAAGCAGGCAGTGAAGGAAGCCCGATTAAAGGAGATCAAGCAGGAGCTGCTCAACTCGGAGAAGCTTAAGGTTTGTGCAGACAAGTTGATGTATAAATTTGTTTATTAATTTTTATAAGTTTGCAAAGTCCATCTTATGAACTGCTTTGTTTTAATCCAGATGTACTTCGAGGACAACCCGAGAGATCTGCAACTGCTCCGTCATGACAAAGATCTCCATCCTGCCATCATCAAACCCCACCTGAGAAACGTGCCCGATTACTTGAGTAAGACCTCATTAATATTAATAGCTTACAGTTAGTTATTATTGAAACATAAGAAAATTAGAGAAGATAAAATAGTTGGTTAGATTTGAAACCATTTTTCCTAATCCCTATTCCAGTTCCGTCGACAATGAAAAATCTGGTCAACCCCCTCTTACGCCGGAAGAAGAAGCAGCAGCTCAAGCCCAACCCAAAGGGAGTCGTGAAAACTGCCTTCAAGGTGAGACTGCACTAACTTGTTTTATGGACATTCTGAAACATTGAACATACTATTAATCCATTTATAGTTATGACGCTTCATTGTTTTAATAAATATAGAATGTAAGTGTTGGCAAATTGCTGTTTTTAAAGGAATTAAAACATCACACCACCCCATTGTTGATCATTTCCCTATGACAGCATGCACACTTGTTTGAGTCTGTTGAAAGTGAATTCACAAAAAAATATATATATATTAATTATAGGAGAGCATCTTGGTGCATCAAGTGGTTGAGGTATAAATAACATTTAGCTTTTTTTCTATATTAATTTGGACTGTACTATATTTAGCATGATAAGCACATGTTATGGAATACTTAGGTTATTAGTTTTGACTGTTAATGGAAATAGTGGCATGTGATACATTGATAAGTAACCACGGTATACATCATGTCCTCATGCTTGCAGAAGAATATCAGAGGGAAGAACCCACTGAAGAGTTTCCGCTACACTAGGAAAGCCGGGAAGCAGAACAACAAATCCTAACAGCACAGGATTGAGTTTTTCTACAAACCAGTTGAGACATTGGGATGGAAAAGCTCATTAATCCTCACCATGCCAAGCTGGATGGACGTTCTGAGAGGACGCAGCTGCATTTGAATCCTTGGAAATAATTTTAAAATTCTTACATGGCAGTAACCAGTTATCTAATGATCATAAAGTATGCTGCTGGATAACATACCTGAGGAAAGTGAACATAGCCGTTGAGATGGTCAGTGCTGGACGTGAGGTTGTACTGACTGTTCTTTAACAGGTTCACCTGCTTCATTCAATTCTTATGAAGAACAAGCTCTAAAGAGTTTTTCTTAACGTATAGATCAGTGTGTCAGCCTGGTTGGTCATTGTAATCATTCACAACTGAAACTAAAATCACTTAAAACTAAACCTGATGTTTAGAAACACGCAGTGTTGGAATAAATACCAAAAATGCCATTGGGTGTTAGAATAAACCTGGGAAATTTGCTTAGATTCATTCCATCCTTCAACCGTTATGCTATTACTTATAATCAAAAATGTTAGTTATTTCTCGTTTTTAAAAAAATTATTTTTGTTCCAGACCAAGGCTCTTTTAGTACTTTGCTTCGAACAAAAAACATCATGATAGCAAACTGAAATTTAGATACGTTTCTGTTTTAAATGATTACTTCACTGTCTTCTCACAAAAATCTCACACCGCCACACGTTCAGCAACATGGTGTTATTTCATTTTCACAGATTGAAAAGAACTTTCCTACTTGATACAATTGCAGTGTTATACATTTATACAGTGAATACATTTAAGATGGGAATAAGATCAAAACTACAGTACAAAGCGATTAACTGTGCATTGAACTGAAGAAAAATGTTAGGCATTAAATGTACTGTAACATCACCCAACATGTTGCCTATAAATACTTTTAATGTACATGTCAAAGGAGTATATTTTGCCAAGTTAGTTTTCTACACACCTACACAAAACATGGTGCCATTCAATCTTAAATTAAGGCTGAATGAGCTGCAGGGATTTGGCAATTACCAAAAAGGCACCACAGAGCAGCTTGTATTTGTTGACAAGGAACCACACCTTGATTTATATGATGCAACCCTTATGTTGCGTAAGGGGACACACAAGCCACACAGATTGATCAACAATGCTGCAGAAAGTAAATCACCAATTTTTTTTTTTAACGCCATGGAATCACAAGAATGCTCACAAAATAAACCCAAACATCAACACAGGTGTTATTTTTAAACATTAGCCACACTATGCAGTCCAGATATCTGATACTCTTAAACCTTTCTCTGATGTACATAAACACAGAGGAGTTCTAGGACCTTTAAAGGTCGTAAATGACAAACATTTCAGGATGCAGCGAAATAAAATCACCTGGGATGAGGATTAGATAGTTTTAGTAGTTTTATAACTTCAGCTTGTGGCAGAAGTAAAGAAAGGAACCAAACCATTACAGAGATCCAATGTGATTCTAGACTCAACACTGATTGTAGAGTGTCACTGATGGTTAAAGCATAGACAACAATTAGTTCTTTATGAAATGTCATTCAGGTGTAAGGGACTGATTTCAGACGAGACCACACTTGAAGTTTGACTATTAATAAAGCAAAAAAAAAAAAAAAAAAATCTAAGTATAATCACTACCTTTAACACTTGGGTGCTATCCAAATAAAGCTGGGAATATGAAAATACACCTAAATATATTTTATTAATCGCTTACATTTTACAAAGATAACAAAGGATGCTGGCAAAGTAAAAGCCAATCTGACAATGCGCTCAATTTATTTCACACTTGGTAAAGAATTTAAAGTATACACACTAAGACAGTGTTGAAACCTGTTCATCACCCATGATCAATGCATTTTCTGGTATTAAAAGATGAAAAAAAGTAAACCCCCCCCCAACAATAACCCTTCACTTGAAATGTTAATTATTAAGGCTAACAGTCAAACTGAATGCACAGCCACTTAAAGTAAGGCACAATGGAGACTATGTCTTAACCTTCTCTTTGTGCTGTGCATTTTCCATCCTAAACCCTGCAGACACCAGTCCCTGAGCGAACCGTCTCAGAAGAAAACACGAACCCTCTTACAGTGCAGTTAAGTGTGGTGTAGTCTGGGAAATCAGTCCCTCTAACCCATCTGCGGGGGAAAGAATACAACAACAACAAAAATTAGGGATCCTCTCTATCCTCGACACTCACTATAAGGTCTCTGGAAGTGCTGTGTCTGCTTTGTGTCTGAGCCCCGGCTGCGAGAGGGACAGAGAGAAATAAGAGGGAGGACAGAAATAAAGAAAAGGTGGTCCAGGACAGTCTGATCCATCACATCACCTCACAGCAAGAGTTCTGCTTCCGTGCCTGACAGGGACACAATACAGACGCATACAAGGTTAGTGTATTATCTGAATTGAATATACATGTGATCAAAAAAAGACTGATCATGACTTTCTATATACCACAGCGCTGCTCAATGCTTAAATCTGATTGGTCAGAAGGTGCTGATTAATATTCTAATTTCGCACAGTTCGACCATAGTTCTGGCTGCAAGGTTTATATTAATGTGCTCAATCGAACAACTTAGACACTTGTACAGCGGATGCTCCATATAAACATAACCTGTGACTTTCAATTTTCTAAACATCTACACAGTGAAGCATGGTGGTGGTAGCATTAAGACAGACTTTGCAGGTTGTGGTTTCTCACATGACAAACTGCACTTTTTCTTTAATAAATAAAAGATCGTTAGCAATGGCAGTTATTGTGCAAGAGGAATAAATGTCAGGATGTACTGTTATTGGGAATTTTACCACAGCGTGGTTGAATTCTCGAATATGATTGGTCAGGACGTGCAAATTATTTTTACGTAATGGCCGTAACATGAATGATAGAATGAGCACATTAATATAAACCTAATATGTTATTGTTTCTATAGTAACAGCGCATACACAGGGACTTGTAAGGCAGACGCTCCATGTAATCTAAGACTAATAAAAGCGGATTTAAAAGCCGTCATTTAACAAAGAAAAATGTATAATCGTTGAAGTTTTTGTCGGGCAACAGAAAGAAAAGGAGAAGCTGGTGAGTGAATCACTGTTGATCAAGTCTAACAGAAGTGGTGACAGGAACAAACTTGTCTCACGGACGTACCACAACGTTAAATCTAACTATAAACCGTTACAAAGTGTGATGTGGTGTTCATTAATAAATTAACCTTGTAATCGTTGGCAAATAGCTAAGGTATAAGTGGAATGACTCTACGTCCGCTCCAGTGTGGTTACAAAGCCGGAGGACAGCGTTTGCCACTGTAGTGCAGACTGACCCAACAGATCCTGTATTATTTTGCTGTGCTGCTTGAAACCATTTTATTCCAGCATTTTATTCTGCATGCAGAATCATTATACAGTACTAACCGTTTTGTAAAAGGCTTTTGATTGGTTTCCCAGGTGCTCTGATTTCTGTACCAAGTCATCCAGCTTTTCTCCTCTTTCCAGAAGTGACTCCATTGTGTTGTGCTGTAGAAGACAATGGAAAATCACTTCAACATCAACTTGTATGTTGGCAATCAGCCAATCTGTAGTTAACATGCTTTACAAAACACCAAAAACTGTGGTGCTGGAAATAAATAAGCCCCAAAGTCATTACTAGATAACTGAAATTGTTCATACGACAAGATGATGTATGATGCAAGGTCAGTATATAATAGCAAAAATATTTGACATTATTTTTCATTACGTTAAACCAGCAGATCCCAGAGCTAACCACAGAAAACAGGGATGTTTTGTTATTTAAAATGAAAATGATTACCTGCTGGTATCTACCAATGCTGAACTAAGGAAGCAGGTCAGAATAACTGGGCAGGGCTTAAAAACTAAAACCACTTCCACAGGAACGAGCTCAGCTCGTTCTCACGCTCACTTTACAACACTGACTTTGAAATATGCAATAATCCCTTTTAGTAATTAATGACAGGCAAGTTGCTTATGTGACGACATTTACGTACCAGAATAATTTTGGTTTCATCCAGTTCAGCTTGCACTTTGGTCATTGCATCGGCTTCACGCGGGTTCTGTGGGAATAACAACAGATTTATGAACGATTCGTTCTTTTGAATGACTCTCTTAAACAAATCAGGCAAATTCATTCATGTGGAGGAATGTGATGGTTATTTAAAAATTGCTTACAGAAACTTTTCGCATAGCTTTTGGCTTGGTTATGTTATATTTTGCTTCTGTGATTCTAAACATCCTAAATTCCATCAGCGGTTCTCAGAGTCTGTGAAGCATCACCAGGGGTCCATGATTTTGTTTTTGGTACAGTAGCGGAAATCACAACCTCTCATTACCAAAGCTATTATATTGAGTTCTTTTAGTTGTTGCTTTATTTGATCACTTGAATCACTTTACGTGGTTTGATACAAAAAACAAGTAGGCAAATGTCAAATTGGATATAATGCATTCTGTTAGTGGAAAGTTGAGGAATAAGAGAAATAAAAATCTCTGTGGCTCCAGTAAATAGCCAGAATATTATTGTACACATCAAAATGTGCCATATATTTAAATAGGTAGATTTCAGTATGTTCATTAAATATAATTTGTACTGAGAGGGTCTGTGGAATGCATGTTACCGTTAAAGGGATCTCTGCCTGATAAAAAAGGTTGAGAACCCGTCTTTGATGATAAAAACGTCCTGTTGGTTTCCTAACAGTCTTCTTACTTCACACAACCTAAATGTGGTGCGTATGATATCTTCACGGAGTCTTTTAGCGGGTAGATATCACCCACATTTCCACATTAAGCTTGTTAGTTTCAGGTAGTTTATGATTTGTAACTCTTTAAACCAAACTGAAACTGTTAAGGGTTAATGTTTTGCTTGACACTGATGCCTGCTCAATATTTTTGGATTTGCAGTTTCATTCACTTAAACAGGTGCTTAAAAGAAGAAGATAGATTCCTTTCCACGCAATATATTCGGGCTTAAATGCCTATGAAATTACCGAAACCATGTACGTGTATCCATCTCACCTGATACTTCGCCAGGTAGCTGTCTAAGGCGGTGTACTGAACCGTAGTTGGTGAGCCTGAGGGCCAGTCGATGCTGTTCACTTGCCGGGCGAATTCCTCCAACACCTGCGACAAAGGCAAACCAAATTCAAATATTCAATGTAGATATATGAAAACAGATGCTGTGAAACAGCCTGAGCTGCTTTAGCACTCCATATATACGGCAAATCCTCACAGTTGGCTGGTTTATGTTTCACTCTGAACAAATTTCTGCAAGTCACTCGCTAAAAAACATAAAAGTCTTTGTAACGTTGTACTGATTCGCAGTGACCCTTATCTCCAAGGGGACAAGTGAACCCAAAGCATGACAGCAAAATAAATGCTTCCTATCACACAACAGAGCCACAGGTCTTTCCTTCAAATTGTCAGCATATCGTCTGTATATGATTTCTCTGATATGGCTATGACGTATACAAAGCACACAATTCCTGCAAGGTGACTTTGAAGGCTAAGGGATTCTTATCTATTGAACACCACCACAACACCATTTGTTTAAACAGGCAACATCATGAATGCTTTTACCTTTTACTTCCAATTTACTATTCACTCTCCGCCCCTCAAACCCCCCCAACCGTGGCTGATGGACAGCCTGCAGAAACCTTACACTACTGATCTGAACATTCCAGGATTCCAGATGTTTAATTTCAGGTGTAACATGAAAGCTTAGATAATTAAGAGAAGAAACATTAACAAAACTGTCTCAACGATTCAACTTGTGTTAAGAAACACACAAGCTCACCTTATCGAGCAAAGTGAAGCACACTCTGGAGGGATACTCATTATCTGCGATCACTACTCCACTGAGACAGTCGTTCCGGACGTACACGTGACACAGGTATTCTGTGGAAAAGGCAAGTGAGAAATACAATTTTTACCATTTCTATGGCACACAGCTTTCTTTCTGGATGGCCATTTTTGTTCATACAAAATGACTAGGGGAAATTAAGGTGACATATCAAAGTGGCGTTGATTAAGTAAGGAATAAAACAACAAGGCATTCTGCTTTAGGAAGATAATGAACTATGTACACTATGTACAAGAGATGTACTGTTATCACTCCAACGTTGACTATTCTCCTATAACGGCGTGTCCCGAAGTGTTTTGTACCCCTTTTTTACCACAGCAACTTGCCAACGCTAACAATTTTACTTAGTAAACATTTAAAGTTGTGGAACATCTGTAAAACAAGTCATCACATTAGAGTAATTATAAACAGCCATTTACTTAGAAGCTGCTCTTTCTTCTCCATCATGAAGTTAATAACTACAGCTTCTCATGTCACAAAGCATCCTGAAAACGGTCCCATGTCGAAAAAGTTGAAGTTACAGTTTTACCTTCTGACACTGGAGACTCCTTCCATAAAGGATCAATAAATCTCACAGAAAACTAAGCATTTATGTTGTGTATTAATACCTCTGACTTCTGCACATTCTGATTAAAGTAAGCAACATGGTTACCAAAAAACAACACATTATACAAACTGAGCGGGAAGCAGCTGGCCAGAGGCGGTCCTTGGCTGTAGCTAAACATCATCTGGCCAATTTGTTGTTCTAATTACTGTGAACCTTCAGCTCACTCATTTCCTCTTCCAGCTGCAGTGAGAGTAATGACTGGTTGGAATAAGGTCTTATGCTTGCACACAAAGCACAGGCAAAAACCAGTGCAGCGCTTCAGCATCATCCAGCAAACTTTTACTAACCTTGTTCTTTGACGGACGCACGGCTTCCTATCGAAGAGCGCTCGACTATCAGGCTGCTGGTGAATGTCATGAACTCTTGTACACTGAAAGATAGGATTTAGTGACATAATTCACGATACATATTTACTTGTCTAATTTCACACTGTTCAGAACAACGGGTAGGCCAGTTACTTGACCTGATTATAATTACTTGAGCTGAACACCATTCATCGTTAGATTATACAGTCATGTTTCCATATAAATATATGTAAGGGGTGGACAAATCATACATTTAATAGCTAGCCCACTTTGACATATGGGGAGGTGGAGTAATGTCTTTATTATAGGAGCATCTCTGGGACTTTAGTCATGTTCAAATCCATCATGCCAGTACACGTCTAGAAAGATTACGCCATATTTTACTATTTAAAAAATGACCAGTAGAAACAACTCTATTTTATTTTTTTAATATATATAGGAATATATAGTTGGAAAGCACTATCCGTCCTCTTCTGCATGCAGACCCCCATGATTGGCTAGTGTCACTGTGATTGACAGGGCAGAGAGAATAGGGCAACCCCTCCCTCCCTGAGAGCACGGCCAATTTTGCTCTCTTGGACTCCACACCACAGATGGCTGTGGCATCATCAGGATTCGAATTCACGATCTCCAGATCGTGATACAGCGAACGCTTTTCTTGCCATTAATTAAATAAAACGAATCATTTAATTAGGACAAAAGAAATGGCACCATATAAACAAAGAATATTTACAGAGAACAGTGATGGAGAATTTAGCGCACACTAATGATCATCGAAGTGAGTCAAAATAGCTTCCATTTTAGCCTTTACTCTCATCTTTCATTTCAAGTGAAAAGAATTTCCACTTCTGCTTTTCAGCCTTTTACCCTGATTATTCATTTCATGCTCCCAGCGGTCTGTGCGCTTGACCTTTTATGGAGTTTTGTGGGCGTCACTACATGCAAACGAGCTGTGTCGGGAACACGCTGTGATCAACATTCGCAGGCGAGTAGAAATAAAAGGAAATCAGCTTTTCTGAAACTTTTGTAAACCGGCAGCAAATTTTAGTTCAGTTAAAAGGCTAACGCGTTTAACACTGACACACAACTTTACAAAAAGATTGATAAATGAGGCCCAATGTGTTTAAAAGGATTATACATGATACATTATCGTCATGTGGCCTAATGATTAACGATCAAGCGCAACTTGCACAGCCACAAGCCCTTTCAACAATCAGTTATAATAAAGCCCAAAACAAATCGGTTTGTACTCAAATGAGGTGTATGTAGTATTCATGAGATTTTTAGTATCATGAATACATGAGTACATTGTGGAAGTCTCCCATGTTTGTGGTTTTCTCGTCTGAAACGTCAACACAGGAGAAGGTCATAAACGAAACCCTGGCGTGCCTACGGGTAAGAGGTGGTCACCTACCTGGATCTCTGGAAAAAACTAAATGAAGACAAATCATAGGCTGCTTTGAGAAGGTTAGCCTTCGTCGATCCTTTGTACAACACACACAAACTGTAGAGCTTCATGGTGATTATTCAGTCTGGGTTATCAGCAGACCTGGAACAGATACACACACAGATAAACATCAGCATGACACTGATAGAAACTCTCTCATATCAACACACTGACCAAGTGACACTGCAGCTGCAGAATAACAAGATTTACATTACAATCATTTTTACCAAATTAGTACATTCCAGAATTACATCCTCACAGTGATGTAGATTTACTTTCGGTATTCAGTCCGGTATACTTTCGATTACTGGGTGGCGCTTACTCGGTACCTCCAGCTCGTTTTCTCAAGAAAAGGATTAGCACGTACCTAGCTTTATTAGCATAACCGGGTGTGTTATTTGTCTCCACCCGTATTCAGACAAATTTAAGCATTCGGATTGGCTTCTATTATCCCGCCTCCATCGCTCTGATTGGCTAACAGTACTTACTCGCGTTCAGGCTCCCAACTGGACCGTGTCAATCCTGATTTCAGCCAATCCGAGTTCAGGAGGCGGGACTTGTCGTAATACCGGTAGACGTGTCACTTAAATATTTCAAGCTAGCGAAAATAAATAAATAAATAAAAACCACCCAAGGCAACAGGATAACTATTATCTCCACAACAAGAGCAACAGACTACGCGTTATAAACACAATGTTCATGGTGACATTCAAAATCTTACCTGTAAGGTTTGTTGTGGGGAAAATGAACGCTAGCTAGCTTAGGCTAATTCCAAACAGACTCCAACAACTTGTGAAGCAGCTAGCTCCAGAGGCTAACCGGGATTCTAACTGTTGCTAATCCTAGGTTTTAATACAGTATATTACAATGACTACTTCAACGAAAAGTGAGGAAAAGCATATTTTTAAAAACATAAACGCGACTTTAATCGATTATTCAACCGTCACAGCGGCGCTACAGATAATAACATTTAACACCAGATATTCGTTTGTGAAACTTGACTGCTAACTGGTTGAGAAGTCTCCGTTTAGGAACGGCTGGGTTACAAATAGCTTTGTAATTCCTATATTTGTGCGCTACAAAGGACAAGAAATAATGGCGTCACGTCCTATGTAGTGCACTCGATCTGGAATAAGATGTCATTTGGAACCCGGTCACTGGAAAAAAAAAAGTACGACAGCAATGAGAGGATTACAAAATAAAAGTAATACCACAGAATCTGATATCAAAGCTAAGAAATATCTCGAGAGCAGACATTTAAAAAGTACACAAATATTATTCAAATATAGTATTAGGCTTATTAATTAAATGTGTACAATAATATTCTGCTATTTATTAAAGATATGGGGCTTTTATTATTATTATTATTATTATTATTATTATTATTATTATTATTCCTGGACTTTCCACTCACAGAACACACCCAAGCTAACATTATATATCTGCCCATTTGTTTCTGAGTTATAAAAGTTTTGATTAAACCCATTCAATTCAAATGACTATTCAAATAGACTTATATCTATATAAACCTAATTACAATATAACCTTGATCATGGTGGGCTGCAATTTCCACGACTTAAAAAAAAATCACCAGGACCCCCCCCCCATGCTATGCTTCATGGACCCAACTCTACGAACCATCTCCTAGATTATTTAAACAGCTCAGTATGCATTATAATAATCTTCTATTTTATTTATTTATTGAGTAACATGGCAGACCATAATGTATTCCAGGCATTTTTATTATAAAAACATGTGACAATACAAAAACAAATGCACTTTTGTAAGTGGAACACAAAGTGGACTTAAATTTATATAGGTTTTGTTGAATCTCATTAGAACAATATCCAAAAATGTTTACGCACTCTGTTCCACAGAGTGAATGTCCATATTAGTAGAGAATAAAGGCTTGTAGAAAAAAAAAATCAGCTGCAATACTGCTTAGGCGGTGTCTATTATCATGTCTGTGTTCAATAATCATCTATTCTGTACTCAAAGTTGTAGTCTCGTGTGGGTTCTGTCTCTGGGAACTCAAGCTCGATGGGATCTGCTATGTCTGTGTTGTCTGTCACAAACCATGAGTCGAACCAAGAGTCGGCGGTCTCTGTTATCAGCTCTGTGGTGGTGGGAAGTGGAGTGGTGGTTGTGGTTGTGGTGGTGGTTGTGGTTGTGGTGGTCGGCAATACAGTGGTGGTCATGTTGCCTTTCAGCCTCTGCATCCGCAGCCTGCGCAGACGCATCAGACGCAGACGGCGCAGTCGCTCCCTTCCTTCCCCACCAGGCAGGACAGCATTTCTTGTGCTTCCAGTCTGGGTCCTGGTGACCACCCGAACTGGTTTATTCCCACCCTGGGCCATGATCTCTCTAATCCGGGCCCAGTTGGACTTGGATAATGTGAAGCTGCATCTCGAAGCGCCCGGCTCATAGCCTACCATGCACAAGCGAGTCTGAGATGAATAACCATCAGCTCTTGCAGTTACACGATACTCGCCTGGGTTTAGAAGACGCCAGTAATCACCTGTAGAAGCTTAAGGGGGGAAAAGACGACGGCCAAGTTAAAGACAAGATGCGACACGGAAAATATAAGATTTTCAATCCTGGTCCTACATCTTAGATTATCCCCATCTTACCTGCATATTTTAGTTTTCTGTGCATTTCTTTAGTGTAGTGAACGCTCTAAAATGTGCAAGGCTTTCTCTGATAGGTATAGCAGGTATTACCTGTTTTGACGTCATGCCTGATGCCTTCCACTGATATTGTAGCATTTGCGAGTACATTCCCGTCAGTGTCCTTTACCACACCTTTGATGCCACGGTTCACCTAGTTGATGACATGTATGATGAAATTACAATTGTGGCCAGCTCATATTTGCCCTCAAGGCTTCTAAACTGCTACACTTGTCAAATTCTTTACCTGCTCCATGAAGGCAAGCAAGGCTTCTCGGTTCTTCTCCCACTCCAAAGGAAGCTCGCTTTCATGTGGGAACTTGTCGCATCCCAGGAAGATGGATATCTCGAAGCAGTTAGTGTGAAGGTAACTGAAATCGTTCATGCCTATGGGAATTAATGCAGATTAAAAATGTGAAATCTGGACACAGATGGAGAGAAATGTTTTGGTACAAATATTTTCCACTAGTGGGACACCTTAAGTCTTAGGTCTAAGTGATAAGCACAGGATATTATTTCTCACTCACTGCCTGCAACGGGTTTCCAGCTAGCACGATTAACGATGCCCTGGCCGCCTGTGACATCATCGGTGTGACATGAGCTCTGCTGCGTCTCCGTCATAGTGAGGTGGCTGTGAGCGTAGGTCATGGCCAGCCAGCGGAACATGTTCTCGTCCGGCGTCTCGCGCAGTGCACCTTCGTTTTGCCTCTGTATCCGGGCCCACGTCTCTTCATTCATGTTGTAGTTTGGCTGCCTACGTGTTCCGGTGGCCTGGGGTGGCCGCTGCATGTCAAATGGGTATGTCACGATATTCTCACCACCCTGCAGGTTTGCTCCCAGAACGAAGGGTGTTCGCTGCATCCAGGAGATGATGGCTTTTGTCTCAACAGCCACCTGCAAACATATTATGATGCCATGCTATTACCCGTTTAATAGGATCCAAAACCTTCTCAAATTTCTCATGGGTTCTAGCACTGTTCACTACTAATATGCCTCACAAGTAGATTATTATAAATTATACCACAGCGCTGTTGAATTCTCAAATCTGATTGGCCAGAAAGAGTGGATTAATTTTCTATTATATCAGAATTTATATTAATGAGCTCATTCTAAAGTTATAGTTTCAGTTAATTCACAGGGCCTTGTATCGTGACACCTGACATAATCTAAGCCTAATAATAAACAGATTAAAAACGTGCTGTTATTTAGCAAATAACAATGTATAAATGTTGATATGGTGACTTTTTCTGGAAGGAGATGTTTATTTAACACTTATGGAAGGAGTTTTCAGTGTCAGCGAGTTTTTCCCCAGTGAGACAGTCTTCAGGAAAAGAAAACTTGTGCTTTCCGGTTTCTTGGTAATATGACAAGAGAGGCTGGTGACGAAAAGACTGTTTATAGCTGCTAGAACGTAAGTGATAATAATCAGAGGCATTCCATAACATTAAATGTAATAATACACTGATATAAAAGCATGACGTGTTGTTCTTTAATTAATAAAAAATGAGTGCAGGAGGACGGTACCTGTATTAAATGACTGTAACATGACATATTATAATAGTGAGTAAATGATTGTACCAGTATACCGTCAAACCAGAAATAAAGCCCAGGAAGAAACTTCAAAATATAGTCATGGAGTGATTTGTTTGTGCTTACCGAGCCATTCAAGAAGTTCTCAGGGATGGGGATATTGTGGTTTGGCACAATGCGGGGAACCCAGCCCCTGTCTTCTGCACCCCACAAGATGCTATTAAGGTCAGGAAAGTTTTGGAAGATGTCGTAACCTTCCTGAGTCCAGTGTCCCAATGCCCAGTTTCCCATTTCTGAGCCCTAGTGCAAAAAAGATGGAAATAAATGCATTATAGATGTTAACAATGGTAGTATGGGTTAATAAAGTGAGAACCTGCCATACCATTTCATAAGCCAGCTCGTATGCATCTGGATTGAGAGAAGGCACTAAATGGATGCGCACTCCCTCCACCAGGCGTCGCACTCGAGGGTTACCGTCGTTGTACTCCTTGCACAGGAACTGCATGAGCAGTAGTAGGAGCTCTCTGCCTAGAACTTCATTCCCATGCAGACCTGCAGTGTAGCGGAATTCTGGCTCGCCTGAAATATAGGCAGGAACAGCCAAGCATTTACAATACTTAATATTTTGTAATGGGTCACTGTGTGTGTCTGTCTCTCGTTAGCACATATAGTGTAATTATATATGAAAGCTGCTACAGAAAGGTGATGAATTAAAGGCAATTAAACAGAACAGTCACTGCAAACCAGGTCTTCTGACTGATCACCTTTATTCTATGATGAAACATTTCCTCATACATCCTAATGGGAGTGGTCTTTAACAGGATGACTCCGCCCCCATTTACAGGACACAGGGGTTTACTGAATGGTGGTATGAGTTACAAATGATAGAAATCATATGCTATGACCTTCACAATCATTTTCAGATTTTGTGTTAGACAGCGCTCACCACTATCATCAAAACACCAACTAAGCGAATATCTTTTGAAGGAACTGTATTCATTGCTGTGGTACAGTTCCAGAGACTATACCAAGGTGTCCTGAAGCTGTTATGGCACCATATAGTGGCTCAAATCCTTACTAAGATATGTTCTTTCTTTGTTTTTTCCTTTAATTTGTCACCCATCTATATAGAGACAGAATGGATTGGACCTGTCTCGTGCTCTCCTGGGTTGTCCGAGATCTCCATTGCGTACATCTTCAGCCCTTGAGAGCTCTTGCCAATGTTGTAGATTCTGGTGATATTAGGGCACTCTTCGTTTATCACTTTCATCATCTGCATTTAAAAAAAAGAGAACAATGGGAAATTGGACTGCAAGCAAGTGAAGAGAAAAAAATCACCAAGAGGCAAAGCACAGCACTGTACATGTTCAAACACTAGGGCTGCCCTTTAACATGCCGGATATTTTGCATTATGAAAATGGGGCACGTTGGCCTCACCTGCCTCATCTCCTTGTAGTTGTGATGCCTGTAATCCAAGTCATCAGTGGGTGTGACATCATTCTCCATTGGGTAACTATCTGTTCAAAACAAGCTTGTTTATGTGCACCGTCCTTAAAAGCAGGATAAATGAAAAACTGACTTTGACCCTAGTTGTAAAGCTAAGTGCTTACTAGGCAGGGGGCAGGCAAGCACCTCCAGCCTCATGCACAGACTGCCGTTCCAGCTCTGGGGTAAGATTCGGATATATCGTGCAACCACAGGCTGGGAGAACTCGGTCTTCACCGGAGTGTCTTTGTCAACATTGCCATAGAAGAGCTAGAGGGTCACATTCATTCAATTAATGACTGAATAAAGTCTGGCTTTAGTATCATACCCATGAAACACAAGGCATTGATTAATTGCATATTAGTATAAATACGCATGTGATTATAGAAAATCGCGCGCGCTGATTGGTCGAGAAATTCAGACTATTTCTCGATAATCACCTCGAGCGACTCGG
>JAOTRR010000010.1:18491559-18501818 GCA_028570945.1 Gogo arcuatus | reverse complement strand
CACACACACACACACACACACACACACACACACACACACACACACACACCCCCCCATGCAAAATGACAAAAATTACATACAGCTCATAAAACTATTCCATTTTGACCCTAATTAACTAATCACATAATTTCCTAATTACAGAATGCAACTGTAATTGTAATTATGTCTCAAACTTTTTTGGAGGGTTTGTGGGTTTTCCTACATGAGATATTTCAGCCCACAACATGCCACTTAGCGTAATTATCTTCAGACTACCTGGAATGGGTAAATATATGGTGGGATCCTCAGTGATGGGGCTGGCCTCCTTGACTTTAGGCAGGAGATCAGGCTCTGTAACGTCATCTATCAGGAAAATATGAAATAAAAAAGTTCAGCTTTGATTCTAGTTCTCATTTACTTAACACTGGTTTAGACACACACACAAAACAAAACAAAACAAAACGTACATCTGGCATCCCAGTAACTGAGGTCATGCTCTTTCAGGATTTTGTTAATAGAAGTTGTCACTGGATCTTCTTTCTTGGGGGGAGGATCTATGAGAGAAAAGGGAGAAAAAGACAAGAGAAAATCCACTGGTAGTAAAATATCATGTCAGGAACATCTTGACATGAATAATGTGTGCCAAGGCATGAGACGAGCTTACTTTTTTGCATACATGTCTTTTGCTCTACATTTGATTTTCATTCAAGTTCACAATACAACAAAAGATTTCAACTGAAATGCGTACAGAATGTAATAAGGTCTGAAATCATTGGGTAGAAGAAACAAAAAGGGATCACCATAAGATTTTTTGGCAACCACATCAGATTATTTGCTGTTAACATATGTCTCAAAGCAAAACATTTTGGACTTTTGTGGAACCAAATGCAACAGCAACAAAAAATACACAGAATAGTATGAAGAAGTGAGGCTAGAGCTGATTTCTTTCTAGCCGAGACTGTAGATTCATGCAGCCTATCAGTCATTTGAGAGTGAAATGCCTGCTAAATTTGATCTCCATTTGGACTGCTGTTTTTCAGCCCACTTTGCTGATACATTTGTAACCCATCATCAGTAATGATTGAGGTGTGAAATACAGTCGTGGGTGTAATTAACATGAACAAGTGGATCATTTACTCTATCATCCTTTTTTGCCCCCAGACAGACTAAGCAAACATTGACCAATCAAAGTACAAATTACACAAAAGGACAGGTTACAGAACTGTAAATTTAATGGCTTTTGGTTTGAATGAAAGGGTTGGGACTTTTCAGTTTATGGTTTATGTTTGGTATTACTGTATTATAGTGGAGCTTTACAGACTAGAAATCACAAATGCACAAATCTTCACAAATCTGTGAGTATGTGTGAAATAGTTTGCCCCATATCATTCTTATTATTGATGAGATCTTGTGATATAATGCTTCTCCTGACCCTAATAGTTTCACTGTCAAGCTATTGATAGGTATTCGACTTTTCCCATCTCATATGACCACCAGCCATCACTGCTTAGAAGATATACTTCAAAGAATATTAAAAAAATAGCTGTACATTTTAAAATGATCATATTATGACCATATTATTATTTCATAACCCCAAATTTAGGAAATGTGAAAATGACTAGACATGTAAACAGAATTGACATAATGCATTTTGGCAAATACGTACATTTGTCCAATCCAAGTTCTGTGTGAATTTTCTCCTCCTCCAGGGTTGGTTTCTTGGACGGAGAGCTGGCTTTCTCATTTTCTTCATACTTTGGGGTGGTCTTCGCTACCTTGGGTTTCTTGGTAGGTTTGGGGGGTTTGGGTTTCTTGGTTGGTTTTGGTGCTTTGGGCTTTTTGGTTGGCTTTGGTGGTTTAGGTTTTTTGGTTGGTTTAGGCTTCTTTGTTGGTTTCGGAGGCTTGGGCACCTTGGTGGGCTTGGGGGCTTTTGGTTTCTTCGGTTTGGCCTCCTTTGCTGCAGCTTTCTTTGCATTATCTTGTGCAGAAGAAAGGGAAAATAAGAAATAAAGTATTATTAAAAACAATAGATGCAGAATATAAAATGTTTACTGTCAACCTGGAATTATAGGTCAGCCCGGAATTATATTATCATCCAGCTCACTTACACGTGTAGTAGGGGCATGACGCTAATGTGAATCCTACCTGAATTCATATCTATTTTTTATAGATAACACTGTCATACAGTGTTCAGCATGGTTTGTCGCAGTGTTTATGATGCTAAATGAGTGGCTATAAGCTTTTTTTTTTTTTTTTTTTTTTTTTTTTTACTTGTTAGCTACATTATCCTCCTAGTTCCAGTGCAGAGCTAAAGAAACAACCAAACATGTGTTGACTGCATAGGCACTCACGGGCCACTTTAGAAACACCTGTACACCTGCACATTCACACAATTATTTAATCAGCCAATCATGTGGCAGCATGGCAATGCATAAAATGATGCAGATATAGGTCAAGAGCTTCAGTTAATGTTCATATCATCAAACATCAGAATGGGGAAAAAGTGTGATCTCAGTGGCTACGAACTTGGCATGGCTGTTCCTGACAAATGGACTGGTTTGAGTATTTCAGTCTCTAGAACTTAAACAGAATGGTACAAAAAAACATCCGTGAGTGGCAGTTTTGTGGGTGTAAACACCTAGTTAACGAGAGTTCAAAAGAAAATGGCTAGGCTGGTCCAAGCATACAGGAAGGCTACTGTAACTCAAATAACCAATCTTTACAACCAAGGTGAAATGAAAAATAACCTCAGGATGCAAAACACTTTGAACTTTGATGCTACAACAGCAGAAGACCACACTGACTTGCACTCCTGTCAACCAAGAACAGGAATCTGAGGCTACAGTTGGCACAGACTCAGCAAACATTTTTCCAGTCTTCTACCGTCCAGTTGAAGTGGTTAATGTTTTCTTATTCAGACAGAATTTAAATTGGGAGTCTTATAGCTATTAAATAGCTGTCATAGAATGACAGTAGCAAATGAAATGAAATGGTCTCAAATTGAATCCAGACCACAGGCATAAACCTCATGCTTGTCTGCACATACTCGAGTAAGCATTTTCCCCCTTCCTTAGTCTACTCATCTATCATGATTCACTATGTAGGCCTATACTTTTCAATTTTCAGTCCTTCTTAGCCTAAATGATTTGCACCTAAGAACTTTAAGACAGATAGTTGTGACCGTAATCCAAACCAAATGTTAGACCAATATCTCTTCCTGCCTCTGCTGCTAAAAAAACTGCACATCATGCTTTTATTAGCAAAATAGAGTAAAGGAGGCGTGCTTGGATGGGCAGAATTACCTCCATGTTTCACTTGGCCATGCTGCCATCTGTGATTACCATCTACTCCTTCACTACTCCCTAACTGTAATCTCTTTTCCATTCACTACCCTCACAACAGTGTGTTTCTGGGAAATATATATTGTGTCAGTAGACTGAATGATCTAGTTTGCTGACTACCTTGAATAAAAGTTAAAAAAAAAACGTGCCAGATCTGTCAACGTGACAAAACACAGTGAAGTTAATTGTATCATCATTTGACAACGAACTCCTCCTACAAACTTAAACGTAGCCACGTTTTACCACTGAATAGTCTGATCCTGATGTTATTTACCTGCTAGGACCTTTTCAGTTGACTTTTTACCACTCGGTTTGTCATTTTTACCCTCCACATCTGCACTGGGCTCGTCCAACTGAGTGTCTTCTGACTGTAATTCTTTTCTCTGCTGATCAGTGGCCAATTGTCTTCTGAGACCTTTGGTGGTCTTCCTAGGCCTGACGATGCCATCTGCTTCTACGTTGTCAAAGCATGTTAAAGTCCAGCAGAGCACGAACACGGTGAGACAGAGCGTAAACTTCAACCTCTGCATCTTCATTCAAGAGTCTCGTTGTGCAGTGGAATGGATAATAAAGGATGGTGGAGATCAAGACTTGCTGTCACAGATGTGGAAAAAGTTATAGGGAAGGAGTGTGTTGGTTTTCCCTAAAACAAACAGGAAGCTGTTTAAAAATAGTCCTCGAAATTTTAAGACAACACACTAATCCGAACCAGAGGAAGAATCAACGAGATCGACAATGAAATCAGATGTAAAGCTGGAGTCCTGTCGTGCTTGCTTGCTCGTACTGAACTATTCCTCCAGCCGAATTCCTCCGACAGCCCCCTCTGAGTGAGTGTGGGACGTCCTGAGGAAAAAAGGATTGCCGTCTGAGGAGGGTACTGGAAGGAGGGCTTGAGGAAGGGGGAGGGTGTGTGGCTGCAAAAAAAAAAAGTCTTCAGAGTAAAGACAAATGATTGCAAACATCTTGTATTAAATGGATTTAATAAAACACATTAAAGTTCTTCATCTGCTGATTCAACCTGAATGATGCGTGTGCTTTCTCTTAGCCAAGCCATCTCTAGTGTGTTGGCAAATAAGAAGTTGTTTGTTCATTGTCATTTAGTAAGAATTAGTTGCTGGATGTTTTTTTTTTTTTTTTTCCGCCATCCACCCACACTGACCACAGTGTCTTAAATTCCAAGGACTCTTTCTGCTCACAGAAAACCTCAAGCAGTTAAAATTCCCAGATAACACAACAAACAGGCCCATTTACTTTATTTGCAATAGAGTGCAGAGAAAAATGACTGCATTAACCAGTATGTTTTTCTAATCAGCCTGGCAAACCCAAATTAGAAAGTGGACAGTTGTAATTTTTCAGAGTAGCTGAAAGCAGTGATGGCTGGCTACGATATTGAAGTTGGTGTGGGGGGGTAGTGTTTGTAGAGTTTGTCTCTTTGTGTAATTTGTACTTTCATTAGACATTGTTTGCAAAGTCTGTTTACTTATAGTTTTTTCCTCCGATGGCATTTTGAAAAATCAGCGATCGAGAAAGTTATCCAACCATGCTTATTTATTTTACCCAATGTTTTTATTTCCCATGCACCTTCTCAATCACTGTTCATGATGCGTTATGGATGTGTCAGCGAAGCAAACTTCAATAAATTACCCCTATGCACATGAATTCTCGGGGGCATTTCATTAAGTGTAATCATCTGACATGACTGTAAATGATAAGTTGCATTAATCTACAGTCTGGGCTAGAAAGAAATCAGCCTCAGCCTTGACTTCATACCATTCTGTGTATTTCTACTTACGGCCATTGGTGGTGGTGGTGGTGTTTGGCTTGGTTTCACAAAAATAATAAATAATCACTTTAAGCCCTTATTTTTATGTAACCTGAAGGCAAGGGAGCGCTTAGCCTTACTAGCCACTTTCTACCAGCTGGCCCTGTGTGTGAATATATTGTAGACTGAGAGTGCTGTGTACTACAACAGTCACTGCACATCAGCACATTACACTGTAGATGAATCATTCCAGGCACTTAAGTTGCTCATCTGGTTTGGTTAAGTCATCCACAGTCATCCAGTTCCTAATAAAAAGCAGCTTTAAAACATCATGTGACATGCAAATCACATGTATAGCAGATAGATGGATGTTAGGATCCAGCCAGGTTCTTTTGAGATACAGGTCCAGGTTTTAAGGGCATTATTAATCCTTCATGCTCCTTTAAACATAATGGTTCCCACCAGAGAATGTAGTTGGTATGTGTCAGTATTTTTTAGATTGAGAGAAGTCAGTTGGCCAAATCCATTATGTAATTCAAGACGGAGCCAGTAAGCCTGTCTGTTGAGATAACACCATTCCTGTACTCCTCTGCTGCTTTCAAGTTAGATGATGAAAGTATTCCATCTGACGGGTGTAAGACAGACTGGAGCCAATTGAGCAGATGCCCACTGATCTGCACCATATAGAGGAAATATATTTTAATGGGTAGTAAATGTGTTCAGACACAAATCTTAACTAAACACAATGTCACACCATTGCGACAGCAGCGTAATCTGTTTTAATATGAATTATAACCCACTGTAATAGACACTACACTGTATGGCCAAATGTTTGTGGACACCTGACCATCACACCTATGTGTGGGCCTTCCCTGGAAGCACGCAATTGTATAGAACGCCTTTATATGCTGTAGCATTGCAATTTCCGTTCAATGGAACCCAAACCTTTTCCAGCACGACAATGCCCCTGTGCACAAAGCAAACTCCATGAAGACATGGTGTGCCAAGGTTGAAGTGGAAGAACTCGAGTGGCTGCACATAACCCTAACCTCAACCTCACTAAACACCTTTTGGATCAACTGGAACACCAACTGCACCCCAGGCCTCCTTGCCTGACCTCACTAATGCTCTTGTGGCTGAATGAACACAAATCCCCATAGCCACACTCTAAAATCTAAAGGAAAGCCTTCTCAGGAGAATGGAGGTTATTATAACAGCAAAGGGAGGACTCAATCTGCAATGGGATGCTCAACAAGAACATACGGGTATGGTTGTCAGGTGTCCACAAACTTTTGGTCATATAGTGTATATTATATAAACCACTTACGGATTCTGTGCACAACCATGGAAACGTATTGAAGTTATCAACGTTGCTGACAAAACATCCAAACTTAAAACGAAAAAAACAACAACAAAAAAAAACACGTGAGACTCCAGACAGATGTGGTTCTTCTGTTTTCAATTGGAATGACTTCAAACATTTTTTTTAAATTTTGTGTGCTGGAATAGCTCAAGTCCTATTATTTGATATCCTGTCTGTCTCAAAGATCTGCTCTCCATATGTGCTTGTGTCTCTCTCTCTCTCTCATCTCACAAATGGTTACAGTATTAATATCAGAACTAAATAGGTTTAAGTGTTTTTATTAAAATTTTATTCATGGGTTATATACACTAAGAAACATGCAGCAATGTTAATCATGTCATTTAAAAGTAGCTTGGATGGCAAATGAGAAATAAACATCTGAATGCAAAAATATACATTTTAATGTTTTTTTTTTTTTAAACAGAAATAAAATGCATAAACTCCCTTGCAAAATATTTAAACAATTAAAAATGACATAAATATGCAGATTAAACCTCATAAATATTACATGACATTTAAATACATGGATTTCTGTAAAGCAAGATGACAAGCAACCTTCCTTGCTCAGGCTAGTCAATTTGCTTTCCCTGTTCAGTCAACTATCCATAGCGTTACGACTTATTTACTGCTTTGTTTCTAAGGAAAACAAACTGTGTGCATATTCAATTTACTACACAGAGCGTCATCCAAAGGTCAGGTAAATTCATGTTATTTCAGGACAACACAAGTTGTTTTGGTGGTTCTGGGTATGTCAAGAACCATCTACCAACAGCCATATTTGTAGATGAATTCTTGTCATAACACTTTGCTTAATGAATCATTTGATAGGTCCGACATTAAATATCTATTCATAGCAAAATAAAATTGTCCTATTTTATCAAACAAGGTGTTCCACATTACCTGAACATAATGCTTTAATGAAAAATAGGGCCATGTTATCTTATTTTTGAGGGTTTATGGGGCTGTTTTATTTCAGTGAGGCCTAAAATGTACTACTGGTCTATAGCCTCCAGGAACATTTAGCAAAGTGTCCCACATTCACCATATTGTGTCTACTTTGACTACTACAGTATTCTGCTGTTATAACTAGCCATTTTCCTGACTAAGCAGAAACTCCCATTTATGTAATATTAGCTAGCCTAGCTAACTAGCTTGAATGCTAACTGCTAATAATACACACCATGTCAACCCATGTTTTTGCCTGTCAGCTTATAACACGGTGAACAATGAAATACATAAATCAGAATAAAATGAAAAGGAGCAAAAACATCTGATTTGAATCATTTCAATTGAGTCTTTTTTTTTAAAAAAAAACATTTAAAAAAAAAAGAATCAATTCAAAGAGTCGTTAAAAAGGAACCGAGTCGTTTGCAAGTCGAATCTGGCCTCAGAGCAGTGCAAGTGTGGGATAAGTGGTCAGAAGGTTCCGTGCCGAGTAGAAATGCACCGGACTCGACCTGTTGTAGGAGGCGGTACTGAGTGACAGCGTTGTCGGTACAACCACCGGTGCTATTGTGGCGCACTGGTACAGCTCCTCCAGCTCTCGTCCCTCTTGCTCCTTCTTCCACTTAGTGCGTCTGTTCTGAAACCAGATCTTAACCTGCGTCTCGGACAGCTCCAGCGCCTTGGCAATGACGTGGCGCTCAAACACCGACAGATAGTGGCTGCTCTGGAAGCTGCGCTCGAGCACGTGCAGCTGGTCCAGAGTGAACGCCGTGCGCATGCGCCGCCCCTTGATTTTAGCTTTACCGCCGATACAAGGGCCTTCTTTCGCTTCTGAAGCTTCATCGGACCCCTCAGCACTTTCATCACCAGATAATTCATCTGAAATGGAGAAAACATGACATGAAAATAAATTAAAATATTTGTATTTACAATATACATTCCTACCTTTCAATTCAACCCAGGGCTACAAGTCAAAATAATACACCACCATTTCTCCATTTCAGTGATCAACTTTACACTTCCCTCATAATTATAATTCACTTAATTATAACTAGGCATCATGGCAGTGGTGTTTACTCCAGTTTTAACATTATGAAGTTCATTAACATAAACCCACCAACCTTAGGAGTGAAAATGTACCTGTTGTTGTATTTACATCCTACACATCTACTGTTTTAGAGCTTTGTAGATTAATACAGTATTAGATACTTCTTAACCAACAATTATTTTCCCCTTGTGAGGGTTTGTGAATAACTGAGAAACGCAGATATCAGTGTGAAGACAAAAATTGGGCCCATATAAACAGAACCCAGACAGGCTATAAAGGATTTATTCTATTTTCAATCAATGACGAAAGAACGGCAAAGAAGCCATTTTATTATTTCTCTTGAGGTTGTCATCATGGGCACAAGCTTAGCACGTGATCAGAGCTGACTCAGTCCCTTTAGCCCTAATGGTGCTCTAAATCCTGTGATTTGCAAAGTAAAAATGTCTCACGCATCAAGTCCTCTCAAGTCCTTGAGAGTGCATCAATCTTAAAAACAGGCAGTTTCAGATAAACAATCTCATTAGTAAATACAAGCATCAATCCTGAACACTGACATGAATGTTGCCATGATAGATATTGTTAAAAAACTAGCTACTGGGCTTCAACATGGGTATTGGTACTGTATTTCCTCTTCAGACTAAACCAACAGTTTGCAGTAGTGCCCAGCCGACAGTGTTTTGCATTCTCATGTTTTAGCTTTGTCGGTCACAAACAGCCACTAGGAAAATGAAGCTGCGCCTTCTGACATAAACGTCTGTTTCCCATTTGTCTTCAGTGTGAGAATTCAAAAAAAAAAACAAAAACAAAAAACAAAACAAAAAAAAAAAAACAGAAAATATCATTGCCAATTCTAATAGGTTATATATTATTAAATTTGCCTGTATGGATTCTAAAATATAACTTTTCACCAAATTTACCAACCAACAGCAATTTACCCCCGCAAACCTTTTCCACTTTCAGAAATAAAAGGGATCAAACTTTTGGGATTGGTACTTTTCTTTGCCGCCGTGGTGGTACCATCAAGGATACGTGTTCCACATCTTTTTTGTGCATCTTTTTTACCAAAGAAGTTGAATATGGTGCACCTTTAAGGCACATCAGTGGTCCTTAAGGTCAAATTATTTTGAAAAGGTACAATACATTTAATTTTTCAGGTAAAAGATACATATTAAAAAGTAGAGAACAGACTCTTGGTAGTACCACTGCACCAACATGGAAGTACAGTTTCATCATGGATCCTCTGGCTGTACGTCACAAAATCCTGGGGATACCCCAGACCTGTATGAGAACCCTAGGAGGCAGGGTACATCCTGGGCAGGATGCCAATCTATCGCAGGACTACACACACACACACACACACACACACACTTCACAGAAATATGAATCGTCTGATCATATGGAGGCCTGAGATTTTATTTTAATACCCTAATTCAAAAACTGGGAACCCCTTAATAAGTTTGTGGTTTTGAGACATATGCTCCAATGTGCCCTCTTGTGGAGGCTATATTAAAATAAAAACACTAAAGACATGAGGTTGTACCTGAACGTCTTGCGGCAATCTATGGAAGCCCATTTCCTCCACCATCATAATGAGAATTTTCCTCACAATTATGACTTTCTATCTCATAATTATGAGATCCTATCTCATAACACTGCCAGAAATAGAGTACAGTAGGAGTCCATTTCTGTCCCCCAAGGTATAATCTACACTAATGTACCCCTAAGGCTCATTATTGGACCTTAAAGTAACTATGTACCTTTTTAGTGCCAAAAAGGTACATATATGTTCCCAAGCAGTATATAAAGGGTACAAATAAGTAC
>JAOTRR010000010.1:18441475-18454092 GCA_028570945.1 Gogo arcuatus | reverse complement strand
AAGACATGAAGTGACTTTTAATTAATAAAAATAAAGAAAAAACATTGAATTAGAAAGTGTGTCCAAACTTTTGACTGGTACTGTATATACTGTACATATAGACCTATGTATATAATACGGATCTTATAATCAGTAGTAGTAGTTTATACACTACTACAACACATTTTTCTACTAGTGACAGTCTGATGAAGTGCTTGAGATCCTGCAGGGTTTTGTTCTAAGCCCAGTTTTAATCTAATGGTAACATTTTAGTCTAACGGTAACACACTTACCATTAGATGTTCCTAATGCAACAGTGTGAAGTGAATCGCTTTTAATATTTATTTTCCTCACTTTCTGTATTTATTACTGGTAAAATAAGTGCTTGAGCAGAAACCATTGTAAATATGCACATATATAATTTAAATGAATATTACATACTAAACTTAAAATATGCAAAGAAGTACGTCTGTAATCTTTATATAATCGTTCCTAGTTAGTTTGGCAACGTTTCTCAAACCATTTTACGAAAAGCTCCAAATGGTCCACTTTTTTTTGCTTCCATCAGTTAATTCATAGCCATTTAATTACATGCTTTCAAGAGGTGTGTCAGAGCAAGGAAATCACCAGACTGCGCTGGATTCCAGTCCTCCAAAACAGATCTCCGGGCAATCGTTACGTTCTTGCTCTGTGACCAACAGATTGCTTGGTTTATGCAGGAGTATGAAGACACTTTACTGAACTAAAGTGTCAATTAAAAAGTAGATGTATGGAGGCTTGCGTGCAAAGTCTACATTTAAATATTCTCAACTATTCAAGCAAGCAAAAAAAAAAAGGCAATATTTTTAGCTGATGACAAGACCTGACCACAAGTTCATCATGCCTAACCCAAGATAGCATGACTAGCTAGCTAGTTCACTAAGCAAAATATTCTGCTAATTCAAACAAACCTAGAATTTGGCTGGTTAGTTAACGTTTAATAACCATTTTGCAATGAATGCAAAGCCACATTAGCAACAAAACCTATCTAGCTAGCTAATTTAATGAGATTGTTTACACAACTTAACTAGCTAGCTAATTTATCAGACCTGAAGTTAACTTAAAGACTTATTTAGATTTGATGGAGACTGATATTTCTTTTTTTATGTGGGATGCAAACCGAGACGTCAAATCCTGTATGAAGTGCTAACACCAGCAAAAAAAAAAAAAATCTTCCTAAGGAAAAAAAAAAAGAAATATAAAACTCTTGGTAGTCAAAAAAGTACATTGAAGGTCAAAATGAAAATGTAAGGAGTGTTTTTTCTCTTGTAAATTTACTTGGGTAAGCACATGTATTCAATTCCTATAATACTTGAGCACAGTACAAAATATTCCGCTACTCTCACGCAACAAGCTACAATTAATCAACTACAGTGTGTTTCACGCTTGGGTTTTAGGTGTTAGGATTTGGGTGAGATCGCAAGTCTAGAGACCCCTGATTTAGGCTACCAAGCACTTTATTTGTCTGACTTTTCTTCTTCTATAATTGTTTCATTGATTCAGTTCACCTATACCATCTTGATGTCTTTTTTTGTGCACCTGAGCATAAAATATATGGAAGTCTCTGTCTCACAATGTGTACTTTTAGTTCTTTAAATTCCATGCAGACCTCTTCAACCCCGTGCTTTGTGTTCTTTCTTTTATTTTGACCATATTGTGTGGTTTATGTCTCTATGTAATCAGAACAAGTCCATCTAAAGCAGCGACACTATTGTCTTCTCAAAGGCAACTTGAAATATCTTGAAATGCACACACAGATTTGTCTTAGTTTCTTTGTAAGGACTCTGGTTAGTAAAATTGTTGACTTCGCAAGCATCCCAGGTATTAACTACTGTATTATCGAATAAATGCTAAAATAGTTGCAGGAAGTAAGGGAAGAACATTAGAGATGACATCACTTTTGAGAGGTGTATGAATGCCACACCTGCATTCTACGGTACTTGCACACCGGAAACCTGAGTGGTCTGAGATTAAAGATTCTCGATTCATTGCGTCATTTCAGAATCGTTTTTGGAAAACTCTTAATGCCTGAGTAACTCCAGTTATTAGAGTACATCTCGGAATATCTCACAAATAGAAATAATGTTTTAAGATGGACAGAAACTGAAGAAAAGTTCAAAAGGATCGAACTTGGGGGAGAAAAAAAAATCCCTAAAATCTGGAACACCACCAGATGAATAAAAAAAACGAATATTTCTGCTTGTTTACTTCCTTTTTGGGCTTATGTATTTAATTTTGTTATTCTCTTTATACCCAGTACATGTTTGTACTGTTAAAATATCATGCGCTTGCTTAAGAAACATTTTTGTTTGTCCAGACTTTGCATCTGATTTCCTGTTTTAAAGTATATTTTTAAACAGTTGCTAATGAAATATATTCAAATGTAGTGTAAGATTTGAATTTGACACCTCCTGCACGAACTTGTGCAACCTTTTATTTCAAAATTATCATTATAATTATATTTCAGTGGTGTATAAGGAAAGATTCTGGTGTAAACACTGTCCTGAATATTGCATTACATTATACACCTAGGTGTAGTTACCTATACACCTACACCTATACACATACACACCCGCAAAATTGGACGACATTTTCACAACAGTCAAATATAGGTCTACTGTGTGTCCGGCTATGCTGAAAATGCAGTACTAGTCTTTTGACAGTATGTAGAATTGTTCCTTCAGTCTTTATGACCCAACTGACAGGTTCACAATTTATCGTGCTTATTTTAGCTCTCCCAGAAATAGACACGAGCCACAATTGTGAGAAAAGGAGTCAAACCTGTTCGGGACTTTAGGGCATCAGATTTGTATCTGTTTCCTTAGTGCCATGATATGCTTTATACGGGCAAGGACTGAGAGAGGACAAAATGCGGAATGTGCTGTTTCCTATTAAACCTTGCAAATAGTCACTGAAAGTTAGTTGAAGAACACAATGAAGAATGAAACCCAGGGAAACGTGTGTGTCTGTAAAACCAAAGGGTACATTTTGCAAAAGAAAGAAATAGCAATGTTAGGATTTCTAAGGTCTAATCTATTCGGATGCATTTCCAAGCAAGAGCACTGGTTTAGTACGCAGCATGTGACGGATTTCAGTCATCCGGGTCGTTCTGAGTATTTTGTCATAGTAAGTCAAGGTGTCTGGGGTTGTATTGTCATCTTGCAAACATTTCACCAGTCAACTACTAGAGTCGCAGGTGAAAGCAGGTTGGATGAGTTGCAAAACATCTTACAACCAAAGTCTAATTCGCATACACATCTGCAAGAACAGGCAATGAAATGAAAATGAAAGGCAACGTTGATACAAAAACAGAATTCTCACCCACTTCCAAACGTAAGACACGTACACTCGTATTTATTTCTATAAGCATGTTAAATCCTTTAAACTTTGCATGCATGTTTAACGCACAACATGAATTTAGGCTAATTTATGTTACATTTATCCTCTTTGTTATGGTTTATCATCAAATAAAAGCTGTCTTACCTTCTCTAGCCCTGATCAGTGCAGCGTTCGCTGCCATAGACTCGATCTCCATCGCTCCACTGTGTCAGAAATCAGCACACACAATAAATCTGGGATATTTGGTCTCGAGTTACGTTGATGCAAACTCTAAATTGAGATTCTAAAGGAAAGATAGTTTCACATTCCTAAAAAAAGTAATCACTTTGTCCTATCAGTGTTGTCAGGCCTATGAGTGTGTCTTATACTGCAAATGGACTCTAACTACCAAGTCTGGTAGCTCTGTGTTCAGTGTTTAAATAGGAGGAGGACCAAAAATGTGACACCGTCACTCTACTAGCTGGTCATGCTCAATGCACTTGACGTCACTAGGTAGCGTGGCTTTGCCCTGAAGGTAAAAGGAGGTAGTAGAGAATCTGGTTGGCTGAAATATAATAGTAGACAGGTGTAGGCCTGTAGCCGATGGAAATATTGTGACTGTAGGTTAGTCTAAGCAATGATGCAACATAATTAACATCTACGGCACCAAATTAACTCTAAACTCTAGACATTAATAATGACACTTTACTATAAGGTCTACAAACATGCAGTATATTAATAATTAACTACTGTGTCAAATAAAATATTCTAGAGTCATCCAATTGTGAGGGCATCTCCTGTGCACAGCTCACTTCAGGTCACCCCATAGATTTGGATGTATGCTTTGGGTCATTGTCATGCTGAAAGGTGAAATTCCTTTTCATCTACAGCTTACTAGGAGATGCCTGAAAGTTTTGCACTAAAATCGACTGGTATTTGTAGCTAGTCATGATTCCCTCCACCTTGATAAAAGCCCTAGTTCTGGCTGAAGAAAAGCAGCCGTAAAGCATGATGCTGCCGCCACCATGCTTCACTGTGGGTATGGTGTTCTTTTGGTGATGTGCTTTTTTTGTGCCAAACAAATCTTTTGGAATTATAGAATTATTATATCTTTTGGAATTGGTCTCATCAGACCATAACACGTTTTGCCACATGGTTTAGGGTGATTAATTGGGCTTGGATGTTTTTTATGAGAAAGGGCTTCCGTCTAGCCACCCTACCACATAGCCCCATAGATATTCCTGCAGCTCCTTTAATGTTGCTGTAGGTCTCTTGGCAGCCTCTCTGGTAAGTTTTTGTCTTGTCCTTTTGTAAATTTTTGAGGGACGTCTTGTTCTTGGTAATGTTATTGTGGTGCACCACTTTCCCCACTTGTTGATGATGGCCTTCATGATGTTCCATGGTACATCTAATGCTTTGGAAATTGTTTTATACCTCTCTTGTGATCGATATCTTTTTTGGACCATGGCTTCAGCAGTCTGATGAAACCAAGAAGATCTTACAGAAACAGCTGCTTTATATTTGGGGTTAATCAGAATAAATTCATTGATGACTGTTGTATGATAATTACTTGATCTTAATGAGATCGAATGGGATTGGTTCATTCTGAACACAGCCACATCCCCAATTCGAAAAAGGTGTGCAAACTTATGCAAGCGGGTTATTGAATCTTTTTTTTTTTTTCCTATTTTTTCCCTAAAATGTTTCTGATTGTTTTTCACTTGATTTTTCTATGTTGTAATTTCACATTGAGGGCGGAAAAAGTTTTAAACATGATTTATCTTAGTTTCTTTTTCTTTCTTTTTTTTACTTCACAAAACCCTGCTGTTTTAAAAGGGCCGTGTAGACTATTTATATCCACTGCACATGCCTCTAAATTTAGCCTTGGCAGCTACTATTATTAGCATTACACAGTCCTTACTGTGTGTTCGAACAGATCATCCTCCAGTAAGATGATCGTTATACCTATTTTTAAAAGATCACACCGATAATCTAGTTTAATTTGAATCAAAGCAACTTGGGTCCACATTGCAAATTGCATATTGTTACTTAAATAGTCTGAAGTTTTGGCCTGATCTGTTGAGCATTACTTTATCATTATGAAAGCATTACAAACATAATAATGAATATATTGCTTATCTATGGACCTTATAGTAAATTCTTATCGTATTAATTGATCACCATTTTTACTATACTCCATATAGTACTAGGAATCCAGACAGAACCAGTGGCACTGAACACTGATGATGTGCCCAGTTGCATCATGAGATGTATTTTAAAACTTTCATTATGAAATAAAATAATTAAATCAACTCTAATCTAATGAGAATGGTGGTGTACTAAAGTCTGAGCACTCCGTGAATTAAGGGAGTACTTATATAAGTATAGTGGTATAATGTGATGAGATTCTGTAAGAATGACACAGTTGAACGAAACATTTATCCAAAAAAGAATTTTATAATTGTTTTCCATCATCTTTACCCAAATGTAGATAAACAGCCGAAACACGTTGTGTCCAAAGTGTATGTTTTTATTTCACTGCAAAAAACGACAGCTTATCAAATAACAATAGCAAAGAAAATGACAGCTTATCAAATTACATACACTTGGGAGCTCAGAGACGCCCACTATTGGCTAGTTTCGTTATGATTGACAGGAGAGAAAGAGTATGCCATTTTTCTCACCCTGAGAGCACAGCCAGTTCTGCTTTCTCTCTCAACGGCTGTGGCATTGTCGGGATTTGATCTGCCGACAACAAGGCGAATGCTTCTGTCAATAATTTTTAAGATCACTTCGGATAAAATGTCTTTGCATCCTGCTCTTTGTTTAGATGTAGCTTACAAAAGCACGGTGGGTAAAAACTAGATCCAAACAAACAGTCCATAATTTTTCAAATGAACTCAGTATAGGCATTGCTCAGTTTTATGTTCTGTAGCTGCTTTTGTGTAAAACAAAAGTTTGTACTCAAACCAGGACTTTGTGGATTATGATGTGTTTGGAGGGTGGGGCTTTGGAGAGAAGTTTAGGTGGAAGGTATGGGACTGAACTCCTTCAAGGGCTGAATCTGGTAGAAGTTAAAGGTATAGTCAGCAATTTTGTCAAATTTCGCTGCTTTTGAAACTTAAAATTCAAACAAATAACATCGCTCCTGTTTAGCCCTTGTGGTCACATGATCCAAACATGGCTATTCATGTACACTGTAGAATAAACAGGTTCATTCAAAGCTCAATAAGCAAATTGACTCATCATCTCATGTAATGGTATGTTTTGTAAGTAATTTAAAAACAATGAATAATCCCATACATATACATTAATTAGTTTCCGGTCATAAACGTCACTGAGTGGACCTTTAAAAATTGCTGACCCCTTTAACTATATGCATAATTTACGTTCATTATCATTTCACTGTCATCGTATTTGACCTTTGCCACTATGGGGTCCTGGATAGTCAGTCAGTCTCACTATTCCTGCTGTGACATTCTGTAATAAACTGTACTCTAATAAACACCTAATAACTGCTAGGATTGTCAAAATAATTCTGCTACAATGAATTTGCTCCCATTAATGCTTCAGTTTGCTTCAAGTGAATGTTCCAAGCATGTAAAGTGTGAGACTGTAGTTAATAATTATTTAATATTCCTACTGAACGGATGCATTGAAAGATAAACATTAATCCTGGATAAATCTTGTGTTTATAACAATAGTGTTTCACTAACACAGTGACGCACAAGCAGTCTTCAGGACAGAGATATAGCGGCAGGTGGTTCAACAAATATTAATCTTCATAAAGTCCTCATCCACAACTCTTACCATTTTAAATTCTGTTGAAATACTACTAGTTACCTCTTTAGAGTGAAGATTTTTTTTTGTTTTTGTCATATTAACTTTGAGTCTGAAGAGGGAACAAATGTTTATAGTTGTTATAAATAATAACAGGAGCTGACTTGTTTCACAGATTTTCCACAACGTTAAACATAACCGTAAATGGATAAAAAGTATGATGTCTTGTTCTTAAATTTTTTTTTTTTTTTTTTTTTGCGGTGGTATAAGAAGAATAAACACTTTGGGACATGCTCTTGATATAATGGAAGAGATAACAGGAACTAACTTGTCTTACAGATGTTCCACAACACTAAAACTATCAACAGTTAAAAAGCATGACATGTCATTAAGTAATAAAAATTGTAATCGGTATATAATTCCTGTGGTATAATGATTTTCTCCCTAATTTAGTCTTAGCCAATTCCCATTCACTATCTTTTCAAACTGCTCATGCTACATCACAGGGGCGAGTGACACATTCAGAGGAAAGCGCTATCCACCCTCTTCTACATTAATGCGCTCACAGATGCCCATGATTGGCTAGTGATAGATAGGGGAGAGCGTATGCCCCCTCCCGCATCCAGGATGGCTGTGGTATTGTTGGGATTCGAACTTGTGATCTCCAGACGATAGGGCGAGGGCATTTCTGTTGCATGGTGGTTCATGGTTTGTTACTTATGTGGTGAAGTGTAATCACAATAATTAATTAACTGAAAGTTAATTAGTTGTTCAATTTATCTTCAGTTAAAGGAACTCTGCTTGGAAATACAACTCTGAAATTCAGGAGCCAAATCTGTAAAATTTCACAATTAAGCAATCAATTACCACCAAGCATCGGAAGCCCATCAACTTCTGGGTTAATGGGCAACACCTCGCAACACATCACGTTGATTATTTTCCTATAACAGCACGCCCTGTCGTGTTTTATTCTTTACTTTATTTATAAGAAGCAGCTTTATGCTTGGCGAAATGTTACAGTTTTGGCTTCTGAATGTTGTTGAGTTGTATTTCCTTTCACTGAAGACAAATTGAACAACTAATTGACTCTCAGTTAATGAGTTATTGTGACTTATACTTCAGTTATTCAGATAGTGAATCCTGGCTGTACAGGTAAATAAAAGGTAAAGGTGTGATTGAACCGTGAACCGCCGTGCGTTTAAACGCTTTCAACCAATCAGCAGCGAGCACGAGAATGCGCTCATTCTATTGGTCCGCTGCGTCAATCCGGGTTCCGGCGTAAAGAGCCCGTTTAGTATCTGAAAGGTACCAATATGGCGGAGGTAAGATTGTAAAAAAGACGGGCTAGGCTACGTTTGTTTAACGTTAATTTATCGTCTCATTGACTGGTATAGCGAACATTTTCTATATCATTATTATAATGAACGTATTATGTTTCCGAAATGCTGTTTTTGTTTGAAAAATAATGTTTTTCAACGCTCCAAAGACTGCTGAACGCTGATCGGGGTTTTAGGCCGGGCGTCGGTGTTCGGCGTCAGTTTTGCTAGCTAGCTAGCTTAAGGAAGCCATTTAGCAGCTAGCTAGCTTGCTAACTGAGCTAAAAGCTAATGATGCTTCTTCGTCTGTTAAATGGTTAGCCTTTTTCGCCTGTGTAGATAGCCGTGTTTGCTTCATCAGTTATTTTATTCAATACTGTTATGTGTTGACGCGGTAAGATGATGTTATTAGAAAAACTGAATTATTTTCTGTAAAATTATTGCCTTTAGAAATTTTTTTGGGAATGGTTTTATTGAGTAATATTGTAGTGTTTTTACCGAGCGCTAGCCTGCTAGCTGGATTGCCTCAGGCAAAGTGACGACATCAGATGGCAAAAATCGTTCATCTTAATTATGTAATACTTAGTCGATACTAAACCGGTTTCGGTATGTATAAAACCCGGTTTCGGACCCGGAAACAGCGCATTGGATGTTCTCTAATCTGTACAGATACAGAAATGACTGTACAGAGAACTTAGAAGCTAGTTTTTAAGCGAGTAGTCATCAGATGTAACTTGGGTTATAAATGCCCGCCATCCACTCATAACATATTTTCCGACAGATCTCGGTTCACTTCTTACCTGAGGGCTTCATTTGCGTTGGAAATACATTTCAGATGTATAAGAAAAAGCCTATGAGTGTTAATTTAACCTGTGTTTAGGAACATACTTGTTACAAAAGGGTCGTTTAAATTATATGGTGTGATCTAACACTTTTGCGTGTTTTGATCTTCCAGGCTTCCTTGGGAAGTACAAGCCCAGGTAAACATTGTTTAAATCTTCATCTGAATTATTTGCCATCTTAAACCTTGATTTATTCCCCCCCTGTATTTATATTCAATCATTTATTGATGTACAGTGATCTGACCTATAGCCATGATACAGTGATGCCTGATGGATTTTTAAGCAAACTAATTTAAGGTTAAAAATACCATTTAGTATATGAAAAGTACTAATATGGCAGAGGTAATGTTGGGGGGGGGAATAAATATTCCAGGCTTCATCTCAGTAATATTAGTTTGTGATGTTTATTACAGTGAACGTCCTCTGTGTTTGACAACATAAAGACAGCTAAATGCGGGACAGTGTTTTATTTTATTCATAACTAAACAGAGTTGTCTTGTTTTGGCAGTTGGCTCTTTGTCATCGGAAGATCACGATTTTGACCCAACAGCAGACATGTTGGTCCATGATTATGACGACGAGCACACTTTAGAGGAAGAGGAGATGCGAGAAGGGGAGTCAAATGGGAGTTCGGAGATAGCAGATCTGGAGAAGGTAGAGCTTGCTTGCCTGCTTATTTATTTATTACCTCGTTTCCAAAAAAGTTGGGACGCTCTGTTGTCTTACTGTACTATTTTATACAGCGTCCCAACCTTTTTGGAATTGGGTTTGTATTCATTTTCACCATTGACACGTATGCTGTGAGCCCACCCAAGTAAACAAAACTATTGAACAGGAGGGGAACATGCCACTGGAAGAGCTGCTTGCCTTGTATAGGTATGAACCATCAGTCAGCACTGTTGGAGGTTCGAGTGCAGACAGCTCTTCGGTCGAACTGACAGACGAGTTACCTGACATGACATTAGACAAGGTGGGTTAGAAAATGTTTTCTGATACACTCAAACTTGCTCATTTTGTGTTTGCAACTTAAATTGCCTGAATAACATCAAGCGACTGTGTCGGGTTTATATTTAAGTTTCATTTTTTCCACCCATTGTAAATAGTTATTAGTTACTAGTTATTATGCACAATATATTAGGCCTCATTTATCAATCTTTTAGTACACTTCTGTGTAAATGTTTTTGTTCAGTTTGGCTTGCATAAAATTTCCACAGGATTTAAATTAATTTCAGAAACAATGATTTTCTTTGGACATGCATGCGAATGTCAGTCGCCCATAAATGACCAGGCACGGTCATTAAATTTGTGTAACAAAAATATACACACACTGTTTAAACACCACAGCGTAATCCGTGTATACAAGTGCAGTAACTCCTCAGGATTTATGAAGCTGATTGATTGAGGTTTACATTAGTTGTTTGTCTTATATGCACATCTGCACACACTCGGGAGTACAAGTAGGATCCGAAAGTTTTCCAAAATTGCGGGATTTTCGTGAATGCCAAATTTCTTGTTTAAAGGCTTGTACAGAAAATTTACAGATAAATCTGTGTGTCCAGCGTGATAAATGAGACCCATTGTTTGTTTATCATATTTGTCTTTGCATTGTAACAAACTACGCTTTTGAGGTACTTATTAATCAAATGAATGAAGGCTGATATGATCCCTGTGACACGTTACAGCTTCACCAGATTAATATATTACACCGCGTATGAGTGCAAGTCCATATTGTACAGTTCTAGTTGTAAGTGCATTTTGCAATTTGCTTTCCCTGAACAGGAGGAGATCGCTAAAGATCTGCTGTCTGGAGACGATGAAGAAACCCAGTCTTCTGCTGATGACCTCACGCCGTCGGTGACTTCACATGAAACCACTGATTTCTTTCCCAGAACTCTTCGCTGTAAGTCCTTTGCTAATAAGTAAACAGATTTTTACACCACATCCACATCCTTACTCAACATTGTGGTTCAGTACTGACAGTTATGCCCAGGTATAAGTAGGTGAATTTGTGCTGTACGACGTTTGTTGTCTTTAGTCGGAGTAGTCAGCCATTTTTTATTTTAGAGGGAAATGTTTAGAACAGGAAATGTGCTGACTAACAGTCTGAGTGGGCTGGAAGATTTGTATGCTTTGTAAGGCTGAGGTTATGCTTTTTATTGGCGGTGTATTTTTTTTTTTTTTTTTAAAAGGCTTTCGCATTCCTATCGACACGTTATTGTGCATGTCTGAAAAACTTAGTTTGCGTAGTGCAATAACACCGTGAATAGTTGGAGCAATGTAGTGCAATGTCTGCAGCAGACTGAAGAAACTGGAGCTGTGTCTTAAATCTCATACTTGTGTGCTATTCAAGACAGTTTTTGAGTCTTAATTGATTTCCTTGTTATAGTTATTTACTGAGTTTAAAAAAAAAACAAACCCTCTAATGTAGCATTCAGATCTAAGTTTAAAAAACCCCCAGTATCTTCTGGATATTTTAGATTAGTAATTACGTCTACATGTAAGGTCATGGCTTTTTGAGTTTATGATTTGAGATGCAGCCCATGATGACAGTGGTTTTAGGGAGACCTAACCAAGCTTGTCCGTCTGTTTAACGTCTCCATGCTGCTGCTGCGGAACAAATGTTTTTAGAAATTGCCATAGACGTATGCTGGACAGGGATGTCTGCTCTGACGTGTATCTAGTAGCTATCACCTGTACGAAAGGTACACAAGTGTGTATGTAAACAGTGCTGCTATGTTTAGACCCATGTTAGTAACACGTCAAGTATAACCCAATGGCCTAATGGGTAATGGTATTTCTTTACTTTTCGCAAAGTGCACATTTTCAGCATATCGTGATGTTAGAAGTCCCAGAGGTACAGAAAAAAATTGTTAATGCATTTGTTTTTGTAACATGTTTTTCTTACCTTGTGTAAGTTATGTCTGATGCGATCTTCAGTGATTGTATTTTGTATCAGCAAGATTTACAACCCCAAATCAGGAAAAGTTGGGATGGTATGGAAAATGCAAATTTTAAAAAAAAAAGGAGAGAGAGAGAGAGAGAGAGAGAAATCAGTGATTTCTAAATTTACTTTGACTTGTATTTCATTGCAAACAGTGTGAACCCAAGATATTTCATGTTTTGTCTGGTCAACTTTATTTTATTTTTTAAATACATCCAGTCCCGCGTTTCAGGCCTGCAACACATCAAAAAAAAAAAAAAAAAAGTTGGGACAGGGCAGTTTAGGGCTAGTAATGAGGTAAAGCAAATAATGATGTGATTTTGAAACAGGTGATGTCAACAGGTTATTTGTAATCATGATTTGATACAAAATCAGTATCCAGGAAAGGCCTAGTCTTTGAGG
>JAOTRR010000010.1:18384387-18397444 GCA_028570945.1 Gogo arcuatus | reverse complement strand
ACATATAAAATTGAGCCAATTTGTATAAATTCATGAAATAAAATCCCAATCAAGCCCACTTCAGTTCCAGGTTAGAACATGGAAACATTCAAAAGGGTAAATACTTATGCAAGACACTGTATGTATAATGAGCTCTAGTATTATCAAACAATGATAATTTGACTTGAGAAGCCGCCGCCAGGATGTATGCAAACAAAAGCGTGATCCACTGCTCCCAAATGAATCGTGTGGTTCTAACCTCATCCGCTCACCTGAGGAAAGGCACTCTGCTCATCCAGCAAGGACAGAATCCCAATCGGCTTCGTTAAGAACAGGTCCTGGGGGAGACAGCGTTTGCTAATCATTACTCTGGTGCTTGATGACAGACTTGCAGCTACAACTGGCATTTTTGGAGCTTTATTTTCCTTTTTTATTTTTAAATCATGTTTTCATAGTGTAAAAATCACATTTATACTGGAGTTATTTAGCACCATGGTTCTCAAAGTGGGGTCTGTGAAGAATAGCTGGGGGCAAAATTTTGTAACAAAAGTGAAAATCACAACCCACCATCATCAGAGTTACTACTTTCATTATTAAGTCCTTATAGTTATTAATCTGTTACTTTTGAATTGAATGAGTTTAATCCAAATCTCTAACTCAATAACAAGCAGTCCTATAAATATATATATTTTTAAATTAAAATAGTGTTCTGTGAGTGGAAAGTTTATGAATTAAAACTCTAAGGCTCCAATATATTGCCAAAATATTACTGTACACATTTAAATCAGCTTGATATTTGAATAGCAAATTATTCTATATTTTAATATATAGTCCCTGGCTGCTAAAAATTTGAGAATGCCTGATTTAACAGTGTCAAATCATGTATTTGACTGAGGTTGGGCAATGTACATGTAATTTAATGCTTCACAAAGTGAATAAGTCTGCAATTTCCTGTAGCGCACTTTACCCCAAAATAAATTTGCTGCTTAAGGGAGGAGCAGCAGCTGCACACAGCCATAATTACTGCCCAGGGTTAATATTTCCAAAGCAATGTGAGACGTGCTTAAGTTTCTCCACAACAAACATAATACAACAAAACTACAGAACCCACACCCAGACTATAACCTTTATGAGTTGACCTTATTCTGTTCGATGGCCCCTTAGCAAAGGAAAGATGTATAACACCGATATGAGAGGGCAAAAATGCACTGGTATGAGAATGCGGCTGAGAATGTAGATGCGGTTCGCACACTCAGCATTTCCTGTTCCTTGGATTTACCACAGAACTCCTGTCTGCCAAACTCTCTGCTGCTGCTGTCTCCTTGAGGGGAAAGAGAGAGAGAGAGCGAGAGAGAGAGGTGCAAGATAGAGACAGAGAGAATCTACCAGAATCGGTTTGTTATCCTTGAAGGTGATAGTCTCCCACTGGATGCCCTCCTCTTTGTACTCATTCTGCTCCATTAGAAAAATGTGCTGTGGAAAGAGGAAACGCCCAAATTAATTCCTTTAAGGAGCAACAATAAAAATAATATGTAGTGATTAAAAATGCTTTCCATCACAAATCTTATAAAATGTAGTTGTTGTGATGATAAAAAACAATAATGAACAAGTCGAACTTAATGCCACTCCTTCTTCTTACTAATGTGTATGCCAGAAATAGCCTTAAGTAATACTCCAAACATGAAGGAAGCTATTAAAGGAAAAATTTCTTCAACCTGACCCTCCTGTGACCTTTACTCTGTTTGGATCAATTCCAAAATAGAATCAGTTCATCGGTTGGTTAGAATGATAATTCCATATAAATCCTACAAATATTCAACCACTCGAGAATCTTGGATGGACCCACAGACAAATGACAACCGAAAAACATAATGCCTACATTATATATAATGTATAGATGCATGATGTATTATAATAGGATTAAATGAAGCTATTTATATTAGTCTCTCTCTCTCTTAGATACTTGTGTTGTAAATGTCCTCATCGTAAACTAAAGTACAACGTGAATCATTATGCGTGGTCATCTTTTCACCATATCACAATATATCCCTTAATTTATCTCCTAATATATCCCTTAATTTCCTACCATAAATATTCCAGGTCTGTGATCACGTTATTTACTTTTTTTTTTTTACTGCCTACGACACAGACACAGTCATTAGTGTCATTAGGTCATATGTGGACAGTATGTGCGAGCACTTACATGATTAAAAAAATACTGCAGCTGCTCGTTTGCAAGATTAATGCAGAGCTGCTCGAATCGGTTCACGGCAAAATTCTCAAACCCAAAGATGTCAAGAATACCTGCAACGAGTCAAAACAAGGCTTTGGGTAGAAGGTTACATATTACAAATCGTACATCTGTTTGTACTTGTACCAGTCCTTGTAAATTGGGCTGCGTGTCCAAATGCACAGGAAAATATAGTACAAAGTTTGTACCCTAATATTTACCTATTTCACTCAGCTCAACATTTGTATCCAGTTTGTGTGTCAGCAGCTCGTTAATTTTACTAACAATCCAGCCAAACACTCTGCCGTACACCACTTTGGCTATCGAATCTCTGGCATCTGAAAGGAAATAAGACCAGATGAAGGTGATTAGGGAAATCCTGAAAAAGCTTTAGTCACTGAGTATTGCCCATTAGCATGGTTAGCTGGATTTGCCTTACAAAAAATCATCCTAGGTAACAAACTGGCCAAACTGCTTTAAGCACATTCTTCCAAATGGAAGTTTTGGTCATCGTACACATGTCAGGAAGCAGCGTCATTAAACATGCAGCGCCAGTGATGAAACTGATCCATCGCAGTCAGGAAATTGTACCTTCAGCTTGTTGCTGGTTGTGGAAGCGGTGGATGGATTCTCCTCTTGTTACTGACATAGTGCAGGTGAGACACCTCATCAGGTCCTCCTCCTGAACACCAAACTGACCCTGAGGAGAAGAGGGGGGGGCGGGTAGAGAAAGCAGGTAGAGATGTCATCCAGTGGTTATTTTCTTACATTTGTTTTTATATTGTCTGGTTTCACTTGAAACTCAGTTTAGTTTTACATTCAGCTACAGAATTATAGGCACTTCTTAAAAATGAGCAAAAATAAACAACATGCAACAGGCAATGTTTTGGGCTTGCTGTACAGATTTATATTAATACAAATCTTTTATTCCCATAAACATGATTCCAAATGTAGTTCTAATGATACTTGGTGAACTCTCAGGAAAACTTCTTCCTTCTTTCATTTGTTGTTAACAAATGTTAATTTGCATTACAGATTTCTCTTCACTATGGTCCACATTAGCATTTCTGTCTCAATGATCTCTTTATCTTCAGTAATGTAGGTATACTGAAGCTACAGGAAGTGTGATAAGCAGTTTTAGAAAGAGTCAACAGATGGTTCACATCACTATAAGTGATCCGTTATATATAGTAGTGTGAAAACCTGGTACAGTTTAAACATAGCCACTTGTGACATTCACCACCCATCTTATCATGAACAGCCAGATGTAGCCAGCGACAACAACCCAACCTTTGCTCTAAGGAGCTTAATTGTGCCAGCACAGGCCTTAATTCATCTGTTTGATTATCAGGTGGGGAAAAGAGGCAGTTGCGTGGCTACTTAACCTTCCTCTATACAGAATACAGGCCTGAGGTCTGAGACCAAGCTGGGGCATTTAGCCGAACAATGGTCCTGTTTATTTTACTACGCATGTGCAGGAGAGATAAATCCTTCAGCTGTATTCCTTCACCCACTCCTCACTTCTGTAAGAACACATCTGAGCACAGACACACAGCTCTACAATGATCTCTAATCGAAAAAAGCATAAAAAATTTACACCCATAGTCGACAGGGGAAGTTGGTGTAATATTGCAGATGTACTGTGTAAACGAGGAGGCAGCTGATCTAACTGGGAAGTGGGGTTGAAATGAAGCGTAAGAAGAGCGATTGCTTTGTTTCCTTTATTCAAGGAACTCTGAAGCTGTTGTGTACAAGTGAAGAGACTAAAGGAACATTCACATCAAATGATTACAAGAAGTGTGAGGAGTTTCCATGAACTACTCTTATTTAACATAAGTTGAAGAGGAGCAAACAAGATCAGTTTATTCATCTTTATACCAAAGCACTGCTGAATGCTTGAATTGGAGTTCTCAAAAGCTCGGACGCTAGTCCAACTGTGATTCAAATCACAGGTTGATATTAAAATGAGCTCATTCTAATATGTTACCGATTCTATATGACGGACACTCCGTATAAAACGTGTCTAATAAATGGATTAAAAAAAAAAGAAGCATGATTTAACATAGTTTGATATAGTGATGCTTTCTGGAGATGTTTGTTTAATATTTATGAAGAGAGTCAAGTGGCAGCGTTATGTGTAACGGTCAGTAAGATTTCCAGAAAGAGGATTTTGTGGACACTTTCTGGTTTCTAAGTAACACAAAAAGCAATGTTTTTTTGTTTTTGTTTTAATGCTACTGAGGGAACTGGTTATAGGACAATCAAGAGGGGAATCAATGTTTTTGATTACTAAATAAAACACTAATTGTTCGCTCATTGCTTTGCTGTGTATAGAGGAATACAACACTTTGGAATGTGCAGTTATTGGGAAATAATCAACTTCCACCACCACCACCATGTCGGATATTATTTTCCTATAACAGCACGTATTGTTCTGTACTTATTACACCCTTTCTTCAGTGATACACCTGAGCCAACTCACCGCCGTGGCTCTGAGCCAGCCCTGTGAAGTCTCGCTCACTTTCAGGGCGTCATTCTCAGTCGGCTCGAATGTGATATTTCCCAGAGACAGGATCCCAGCCAGGATAGTCATCATGTCCACCTTTTCCTGAAAGACCCACGTAAGAGCATTTGTAAGCACTGAGTAGTGTGAAGAGTGGTGGGGGGTTGGATTTTATAGGTGGAGAAACTTCACCTGCTCCTCGAAGCCCACCATATCCATAGCGTTGCTCACTTCATTGTATTTTTCACTCCAGTGCTGCACCATATCGCTGTTGCCAAGTTGCCTGTTCAGGTAACTAGGACACAGACAAGCAGATGTTCATGAGCCAGAGCACTGTGGCATGATGAGATAAAGAGAGTTGGAATGAAAACAAAGGGAAATTCCACAAAAGCCTCAAGAATGTATTGTGTCATCATGCAATAAAAAGCATGACGACAAAGCCACGCCTTCCTCTAAAGTAAAACAGAACTAAGGGGTAGGACAAACTTGCATGACACAAACAGAAAGGTGATAAAAACTGGACTGTGTAATTTCTGAAACAGTTTCCACCCTGCAACAAATGACGTCTTTTATACAAACAGCTACTATAATCTGAACCATCACGTTACAGGATGTTGCTACACGACATTGCGAAATGACTCACCGGTACTGAGAAGGGTCCAGGAGGCCGTACATCTCCTTGTCCTGTGAAGAAATGCCAGCTAGCATGCAGTAGAAGATGTGGAAGTTCCTCTCGCCTTCATCTTGGTGGACCACGCGGGACTTTTCTAGTAGATACTCATTGATTTTGGCTCCTTTTACTACAGGAGCGAGTATAGACCGTGTTAGTAATGACAAAAGAAAATGAAGACCACATCACAGTACAGTCTACAGAGTGAAGGGAAAAAGTATTCAGACACTTTTTGTTTACGTTATTTAATACACTGAAATGATTGCGGTGCAGTTCATTGCTTATTGCTTATTGTCTATTCTCTGTGTAACTGTTGTTCCTGCTGCTTTCAAATCGTCCTGCAACTCTTTTCGAGTGACTGCTGCCTTCTCTTTTACTTTCCTTATTATTAGTCTAAAAGATGTGCGAGGACGATCATTTGTAGTTCCATGGACTTTCCACCTGCATATTATTGAACCAATTATACTGGCAGGGATGTTTAAGGCCTTTGCTTTTTCTCTGGAGCTTTTTCCTTTTGAGTGTTGTTTAACAGTGTTGTCCCTGAGAAAGTCTTTCATTTTCAACATGATTGCTACTTGGTGTGTGAAATCTGAATTTCCGAATAGTTTTTCCACTGTTTCGTTTTTAAAAGCCTTTTTTTTTGCTTATGAATAAATTTTTTTTTCATATTTATAAGTACAAAGTCAAAAGATTGTGTGTAAATTTGAAGTGGACATAGAGGAGGGGGAAGAGAGAGAGAGAGAGAGGAAGTGTCTGAATACTTACTTCCTCTCGCTGTACATCATCTGCCATCAGTGAGGCACAACTTTGGACTTAATTTTTGCTCTTTATTGCTGTGTTTAATAAAAACTCACCTGAAGAGTTCTGAAAGCGCAGCTGAATATACTTTCCAAACCGACTACTATTGTCATTCATGACCGTCTGGGCATTCCCAAACGCCTCCAGAAGAGGGTTTACCTGTTCAAAAAAACAAAACGGTAGTGTTCATACAAAATAAATAGTTGCCATGGTGAAAATCTGCAATAGCTGTTAACGTGGACATTCCAACTATGTCCAACAGTACATATACTGTTCTAAATGTAGCCAACAGAAAATAATCTGACGTGCCAAAAACGAATCCTCACATCGACTGCTTTTTATCTTTGAAAGACAGGGCTGATTCTACCAGCCGTCATACCCTGAAGGCCTGGTGTACACTGCTAATAAAAAGCCGAGTAACAGAACAAAGCCAGGCTGAGTCTGAAGCAACAGAAATGTACAGGAGATCAGAATCTAGTGTGCCTTTAGAAAAGGAAACCACAAAATCAGCTGATGAAAAAAGACTCCTAATTATAAACTCCAACATACCTAAACTATCAACGTGCTTTATCAAACTGTGTCCGGCCTGAAGATCAACCATTCTTTTTATTTGTTTAAAGACCCAGATGAAGACAATTAGGTGCTCCATATCAACATTGTGCTTGATAGAAAATGAAGAGAGAATGGATGGGGATCAACACACAGAACACGGAAAATAGAAAATGTGCCACGTGGGCAGATCAAGCCATCTCCTGTAACAACCCAATGAGGATGTGCTGTTTAAGCAGTTTCGCCTGAAGTCAGCAGTTAACAAACAAACAAACCACTAGGAAACCCAGAAACAGAAATGGGGCCTGGAAAACAGTTTGTTATGACTCTTGTGCTCTTTCTGGAGATCCTCCCATGACTCATGTTACCCTTGAACAGCTGCATCTCCAAATAGATCACATGACAGACAATATGCTTCATGAACAAAGGCTCTACTAAAGGTGTATGCAGGAAAATGTAATAAATAAATTATATGAATGGGGTGTTCGGTATCAAAGTCAATTCCCTGGAAGGCAGTCCTTTTGAAAGCCATAGTACCCAACCTGAGGCTTAGCTGTAGGACACAATTTCCCCAGAGGGTAGGGCTTCCCACACATACTAAAGTTTCACACAGTCCCTCTCTCCTTTTAAATCCCCCCTCCCCCTGACATCCTGTCCTGCTGAGACAGATGTAAAAATGTGCAAAATGCTTACTGAATGTATACTGAAACATATCCCAGGGAAAGTATACACAACCGTTCCCCCCCCCAGATGAAAATGCATTGCAATGCTGACAAAAAGTTAACATTTTTCATTTAAAAAAAAAAAAAAAAAAAAAAAAAAAAAAAAAAAAGATAAAAATGATGTTGCCACTGGTTGGGAAGATCTGATGCAACAAAGCAGTAATCATAGTGAAGGTGAAGGAGCTTCCTAAAGTTCTGACGGACAACATTTTTAAACAACATTTGAAAAGCTAAAAAGCCACAGTGCCGTGCAAGATTTCATAACACGCTCTCAGACTAATGATAAGGAAGATTAAGGGAAAAGCCAGAGTCAGAGAGTTGGATGGAAGAGAGTTGCGGGATGGCCAGAAAGCAGCACAAACAACATTTGCACAGAGAACAATAAGCTGCACCGCAATGATCTCCATTCCAACACCCCATACAAAAGTCTTCTGCTAAAAAAGCTCATATATGCAAATCTAAAATTCTCACATGAGCATTTAGACAAATCAGACCTCTTTTGGAACAAAAGATGAAAGAATAATTTGACAATAACTTAGCTCGCCATGTTTGGAAAGCTAAAATAAACTAAAGATTGGTTTCTAAAAATGAAGACGAAGGTGCTTGCATCTAACTGACTATTTATAAAGGATTTTGGGAAATTGCAAATCCTTCAAATGGACCCATCTAACCTTGGGAAATTGAAGACTATTTGCCAAGATGAATGGGCCAAAATTCAACCACAATGCTGCAAAAAAGTTAAGCTAAGTAGAACATCTCACAGCTGTGAGATGACAAAGTATAATGTTGGTCACTTGTAACGTTTACATACTTTTTTCATTAAAAAATAGGCATGTAACGGTATATCATGCGATGATGAATCACGATACAAATTTATGATGATTCGAATCGATGAAATAAAATAATAATCGTGTTTATTATCGGGTTGCGTAATTTCTTCGTTTTTCCTAGCTGTAATTGCGTTGTTTAGACAGCAGAGTGCAACAGCATACAATAGCGGGAATACACGTGACTTCACCCTAGGCGGAAGTAACCCAGCACTAATGCCACGAAAACACACACAAATAACAGATCTAAAATAGGAAAGAGATGGAATCGTGAAACCAGTACTGTGAATCGAATTGTGAATTGGGTGAATCGTTACATGTTTATTCTGAAATAGTGTCTGATATTTATATTCCCTCACTGTAACAACCTGAAACACATGACTAAACCCTGTACAGTGTGTTTCATTTGCCACTTAAAAGGTAAAAAACTTGAAATTATATACCCACAGATCCTAATAAACTTTATAGATCCATAATTTTCTTTGTTTTAATACACGCCTTCAGTAAACCTAGATACGAACAACTATGAAACCAGCTGTTTACATTACAAACAGAATGGAGTCAAACCTGTTTATCAAACTACAGCAAATCTGTTAGACTGCAAACCTGGTAAGCTTCACTTCACTGTCTATTAACAAAGAAGCTGCCGAGTGAGTGATGATCTGTGTGTAAGCAATTCTGCTACTGGCAGAACAAGAAATACATGTTGCTATAACTCATAAGGGAACATATTTGCTCTAGGAAAGCGGGTACCATAAAAATGAACGCGTCTCCTTCAGCATTCGGCACGAAGGTCTAAGAACGGCTGTATAATTTACTTGCAAATGTATGTAACGGAGTCAAGGCTCGTGGCTTCTCTTCTCTATTTCTTGGACACCACTACAGAGGCTGACGAACATGGGTTCTTGTGTCAGTCTTCAGGGCTCCATATTATATAATAGCCACAACCCAGCCACAGGAACTCACCGTTCATTTACATACAGCAAAATCATGATGAGGTCATGTCTACACAATATGAAAAGAGCACTGGACCAAGCTGCCTGGACCTTATTTACACTTGCCCACTCTTACCCCTTTTCGACCAACAGGGAATGGGTTCTTGAACCGGTTCCATTCAGGATTCTTTGAACCTTGGTGCCAGTTAGTGAACCAGCCCGTGTTTCTACCAGTTTTGAGCAGAACAGCTGTAATCAAGGACACATCATCAATGGAGGGCGTTGCACAATGCACAACGGAATTAAACAGCAGTAGCAAGATGGTGGATCGCATTGATAACCTGCAAACTTTTGTTCCTTTATTGTAGATATTTGTTTTCATCCAAAAAACAAGCTTAGACCAACTACTAAGGATAAGACGTAGAAACTCTCCAAACTAATGACACACCCACTGATGTCGTCATGGTTCGTGCTGGAAAAACAGCTCTCTTTTGGTTCCAGCTGGGAACCAGCTTTTCAGGCTCCGAACCAATTTATTTTTGGTTAAAATGCTCCGAAAGGTTCGACATTTGGTGCACGAACCAGAACGGAACCCGTTTTCTGTAGGTGGAAAAGGGGTGTTTGTGAGCAACATTATAGTGGCTGAAAAGCCTAAGCAGATCAAATGCAATTCAACTGCATTCAATGCTATTTGATTTTAACAGAAGCTTTACAGAAATACCAACGTAGATTTATGTCTGTAATGAGCAAACCAGGTGGCAAGGAAAAAACCCCTGAGAGGACATGACGAAGAAACCTTGAGACCCGAAACTGAACCCGTCCTCTTATGGATAATGGGATTATACATGGCTACTCTTTTGAAGGGATGTTCAGGAGTCCTGGGGTGAGCACTGGACAGTGTTTATGCGTACAGCAGCAGTTCGTAGGTAGAACTCGACAGTATTCAGATGAGCTCAATCAATCCTTGTAGATAAGTGAACGGTCAATCAAAACAGCATTAAAGTAAATTTGAAGGCTGTTAGATCCTTTGTATTAAAAAAAAAAAAGTGACACTTTGTATATATGAGCTAAAAACATTAAATACATTTTTGATCCTGTAATGTTGGTATGGTGCTTTTTCACCCCGCCCTACTTTAATGTTTACTTAGTCATGCGTACCTCTTACACGCTAACCTCCATACTAGCACTTGTTCTGTTGCGTAACAACTTCTCAATTAGGAACAACTGATTACAAGGTGATTCATCATTATTCATTTTATCACCGTATTCGGTCTAATCTACATTACGTCACAGCCGAGTTCCTGTAAAACCGTCTGACGTTTTTTAAGTCACCAAGCCCATATATTACAGAGGCACAAATCTCAGCAACAATAATCGAGTGCCAGTGATGCGATTCAACCATGGTCTCTTGCACAGAGTTTTGACATGTGCAAAAATCAAGGTTATATTCAAATAAGCATGGCCGGATCACTTACCTGCAGGATCTGCTGCTCAAGCTGAGAGTTTGCTCGACAAAGCTCCATAAGCTGCCGCAGTAAAAGCTTCGTGCTTTCGGTCTTTCCTGCTCCGCTTTCACCGCTAAAAGGGGAATAACATAAAACAAAACTTGTAATTAAGTTGATATGTTTAACCTTAGACGTCATTAATTGTATTTATAATGTAACTTCCACAAACAGCCTTATATATCATCCCATATTTCTGTATGTATGTACATCATGAACTAGACCAAAATTCCAAGACAGACCTTGAACCTTGCTGGTGCAATTTAAAGAAACAAACAAAAACAACAACAACAACAACAACAAAAAACAAAGGCATTTGATAAGCAAATATGCCAAGCCTGATGGTGCTCTGGACCACTTGATGGGAAAATCTGAACGTTTGAGCCAGTTCTGTACAATTTACATGACCAATGGAATTTGCAAATACATGCTTGTGCCCACAAGGAAACACTACTGACCTTCGTTTACTGCAGAGCAAAGAGCCACTAGACTTCAGAGATTAAAACAGAGGCATGTAAAACATGCAGGTCTTATTATTATTATGCCATCTTTCACCACTTGCTTATAGGAAGATGAGTGAAATGCATACACAATAACAAACAGCGAAGGAAAGAGCTTCATCTTCCTATTTACATTCATCACGGTTATGTAAACACAGGTGTTATGACACACCATTTTTGTTTACAGTCAAGTGAATTCGTTGCATGTCCTGCCGTTGAGGCAATTATCGAGCTCCCTGCACCACGCACATATCACACACTCCTATAACATACACAACACGCACTCCCACCTCCTCATTCATTCCAAGTGGCATGGTAACCGGGGAAGACGAGACCACTTAAGAGGCCATCTGCTCGCCGTTAAAGCGCTTGAACAACATGCAGCTTCAAACTCTTGCCCCTAATGTAACCATAGTAATAATTAAGAACGAGTTTTAAATGAAAATGACTTCTTCTCATTCCCTACAGCTCTAATTACACAACCCGACCATGTATGACCTGTACAATGGAAAAATGATCACGGCTGGAGAAGAAAAAAAAGAAAAGAAAAAGAAGAACAACCAATGAATGCACCATCATCGCATGCAAAGCTCTCAGCGGATACACCGCAACTTGGAATATCACCAGAAGTGGTCTACCATAAACCAGGAACACACTGCAGAAACTTTTCTTCAGAATGTCCTGTCTTAGCTTGTCTTTAGAGGAATGTCCTAACAGACGTGTCAGGGTAGAAGGAAAACCAGATTGGATTACATTATTAAAATAAAAACAGGTTTGAACATGCCACATATTAAAATATGGTTTAAAAATATACTACAGAAATACTCACCTGATGACGATGCATTGGTTTTTCGGCCCTGTGGCCAGACGGCCTAACATGGACTGGTACGCTCTATCAGCTACAGCAAATATATGTGGAGGTAAAGTGCTTTTCTCATGGCATTTGTACTTCTCCGACACCTGAAAAAGACATTTATCTTATGATTATGATTAGTCACATAGTCCAGAAGATGAGTAGGGTCATTCCAAGAGACAGTTTGTGCCAAACCTGTTACTATGTAAAAAAGTGAATATTTAAATGGCAGCTATATTAAGATAATATTGCTGCTTTTTAAGACTATGAATTTTTTTTTTTTAGTATTTTCTGGCAACAGATGATGTATTTATAAGAATTATAGCTCTTATAACTGCCAATAGAAAAACACCTTCCATCATGTCCAAGTATTAATACGCAATTTTTATTGTTATTTTACTCAGTTTAAAAAAAAAGCATGAAAGATTTCCCAATTTCATCTTCTTCCATCAACACTTTGGTAACCAAACTGACCAGAGTAACAAAGTTGACGGGACAATGATTTGATAGTGATCATTTTACTATCCTACATTACGTTAACCATGTCAACACTGTTACGCTTAAAATAACAAAGCAGACAGAAGCACCAACAGTGCTACCATTTTGGCTAATAATGGTGTGGCTATGGAATGAAGGTCACAGAGACTCATTGTAGAGCTTTATGATGTTCTGAAAAAAATTATAAACATTCTATACAGCAAAAATCTGCCTCACATAAAAATGTGAAGCCACATGAATAAAAATGAATTCTACATTAACTTCGGGTGAATTTGAATAATGGTGCTGGACAAACGTTCAATTAAATTACACTGTAAGAGAGAGAGAGAGAGAGATGTATTGTCCTTGAAGCATTGTATTAGTGATAGGAAGATCATTTTCTACACTGTAGAACAATACTGAAGACATCAAAACTATGAAACAGCATATGGAAAAGTGTTTCATATTTTAGATTCTTCAAAGTAGCCAGCGTTTACCTTGATGACGCTTTG
>JAOTRR010000010.1:18251475-18263782 GCA_028570945.1 Gogo arcuatus | reverse complement strand
ACACACACACCAAATAAGGCTTAAACTAATTAAATATGCATATATTTGCATACTGATTTAAATTTGTTTTAATTAGAATTAAAACATTAAAACATTCACCATGAAGAGAAAGACTTTTACAGAATGTTTTTCTTTTAATCAAGAAAATACCATGCACTGCTATTAAAACAATATTTTATGGTATTTTTCAGTGTAAAATCTACCTTTAATCCAACAGTATAACAAAACATTTTGGGAAATTCCTCTGTAATATCATTCTTATTAGGAGTAGGAATGAACATTTCATGAATGCAGGTCATCCACAAACAAAGCTGTTTGGTTCTGAATATAGGAAAAAAAATATTTTGGGGGGGAAAATATTTTGGGGGTTTTCAAAATACAATGTGGTTTAGTGTTGTTCCACTGTATTTAGTGAGCTTTATGAGGTTTATAAAGGAAATTGAGATGTATATCATAATGTCAATTTATGTATCATTATGATATACATCAGGTGCCATTATGTACATCATAATGACACATAAATATCAGGAAACAAGATTGTCAAGGATAGGCCCTATACGACATGACATGATATGCCAAGTGGGTGGAGCTTAAGCCCTCTTCAAAGGTGCTAAGTTTCAAATAATGTGGCGGTCACGAGTGGTTAAAAAAACAAAAAAACCCAAATATTTTTCTGTTGTTTTGCTGTTTTTATTGCTACAGTTTAAAAGCAGACATGTTACAGACACAAGTTATCCAGAAATCTGAAAATGATTGACGTAACCAAAATCGTACCTGTAGCAGCAAATCCAATATTCTTACTTTCATGCACTCTGGAATTTTCTGCCACATCTGTGAACACTGGATTATGTTTTGGGTATGGTGCCATGTTGAATGCTGAGCTGTATTGACGTGTGCTAAGTATATTACTCATGTGTCACAGAGTCCATGCTTAGCTAATTCTTTTTCTCATTATTTCATTTCCCGACAGATAATATAAGCCATCCAGAATATCTAATTTGACATTACTTAGTCATAACACAAATAGACACATGACAGGACCAAAACAATACAAACTCTCATACCAATAAACAGGGTGGATCATATCTAGGGCATTTGTTAATGAGATAACATTAAGTCCTTACAGCATTATTCAGTCCCTGACCATGCAGATATTATAGTTACTTTGGATTTATTAATCATTGCAGTAGTCAGCTCAAGGAAGACAACACACTCAAATTGTGTAAAATAACTGTTTGCAGAAGTCTAGACTAGATGTTTGAGATAATGTGAAGTTAAACGATTTGCCATCATTTAACCATTTCTTGCTGTACACTGGCGTTGACTTATCGACCATTTTCAAGTATAAACAAATTATTTTATTGCCGCAAGCCTGTTATAAGATTAGTCAGGACACTGACTAGTTGGGTTTGGGTTTCTGTATGTAGAGTATCGTGACTCTGTTTTTAGCTGCTGATGAACATGGTGAAGGGGAAGAGGAGGCGTATGAGCCCCCTGCTGGGCAAACAATTCACACCTCTTCACAATGACATTGGTACAGACATAAACCAGACAGCACCGCTAAAGCTTTTTTGATACTAAAACACCATATATAAAATTATAACATTTCAACCTAGTAGGCTATGTTAAAAAAAAAGGAATACTTATCAAAAACTGCAAATTCTTAAAGCCCTGTGTGTCTACTTTCATATGACTCATTAACCACTACTGTGTCAAGTGACATCACAAATAAATTCAGTGCTGGACATGGGCAGACAACAGTCGTAATAATACATAAGCCCAATAGTACGAATCACACAACAGTCCCAAAACATGTGCAAATACTGTACATAGGTAGCGACTGCATTCTTGAGAACCCTGCCCATTTTATATCTTAAACATGGTTCTATGGAAGTAAACTTATATGAAATCAGTATTTAGAATAAATGGGTGATGTCCTAAACAAATATAAATAAAGATATGATTAAGAGGTGCACTTTTGAGGGTTCCTGATCATTGAATTTCCCCTGGTTCTGATCTTCCATGCGTAATGTGTGTGCTGGTCGCTCTGCTGCTTTTGTCAGTAGTTAGCCTTGTATGGGACCATCATTCTGAGCTACCTTAGGACTGCTCGACTCTCAGTGCTGCGATGTCCCAGTGCTCGCTCTGTGTGGCTACTGCTCCTTGCACAAATATGATTTCAGTTTAACTTTCCTTTTTAAAACTGTCAATAGAGTCCAATAGAGTCGGCGCTCCATATAGCCCACCCATATCTCTGCTTGGGTCTCTGAGATGTAATTAACTGTGTTTGTAATCTTACTGGGAAAATTAACTGGGCAATTTAATTATTTTGTTGTTGTGCATTGTTTTAATGAAATTTTTTTTTCCCCCCAGCAGCCCTTGTTTTTGTTTTTTTTACCCATTGTTTAAAATAAGTTCAAATCTGAATACAGATATTTCGAGCGCTAAGCAGGTACAGATACAGATAGTGCCACTGCATTACACCCGTACTGCGTTTACATTTAAAATGAATTAACTGTCAATCTAGATTCTTTTCAGGTGATACCATATTGTATCTCAATGAGGATCAAATCCAAACTACTTCAGTTCAAATTCCCACCCAATTTTTATTTATTTATTTATTTATTTATTTACTATTATGAGAACAATGAGACCAAGCCAATACCTTTGAAATGTCTTTGTTAGTTGCAGTGGTTCTCAGTACAACATGCACAATTCACTGATTATGGACGTGCATGAACAGAGTGCATGAAAATAGGACTCAGTTCGAACGTTATTGGATTTGGCAGCCAAGTGGAGAGTGAAAAGTTTTATCGCTTGAGCAAAGCTAAGGTTGGTCTCCATCAATAAAACATGAGGTCAAGGAGCTTCACATCTCTCCTTATTTATGTAACTTTTTTGCTCTTAGATCCTATCTGCGCTGTAAAGAATGCTGTGATCTATGCCTTAAGAGCTATCAGATCTTCAGGGAATGGAAGAGAGATGCATGGTTTGTTCCTTCATTAACACCCCCTGTTGTCATGTGAACCAGAATGAATGCCGAGCTACATGCTGTATATACCAACTGGATAAAGTACCATGAAGATATTAGGGGGTGTTTCTGGAAAATCAATTTACAGTCTGAACAGGAAATGGTGGTGTTTATTGATTTGGCGGCTGGTGTTAGGGATGCCTAATTATCAGGCTGTGGTTGAAATGTGATCTCGGAGATTGAGTGACAGTCTATGAAGTCAACGCACACACACACACACACAACATTTCCCCACTTCCCTAATGATGAATAATTAAGTCCTGAGCGCTCCATGGCTGACCCGACACATTGCCACGTCCTTCTGCGTGCGAAGATGAGGGGAAAGAGAAAACAAAGCATTCTGACATGCAAATGAAGTTCCATTGTGAATGTCATGCATGCTAATGTACTTGTATGGGAAAGAACTGTTCTCCTAACATCTTGAATTGATCAAGCTTGTTTCAGTGCATTTCATTTACGTACATTTACATGCTCATCAACACCAAACAACAAAAAATGTCTTTGCAATATCATGACAACATCTGGTTGGACAAAAGAGGCCTAATTAACTTCACAAGTGACAATCGCATCCCAGAGATGTGCACTTTGTTAATGGGAAGTGGGACACCTTTCATTTTTGTTGTTGTTCCATTTTGGAGTTGGACTTCTGAACTTGTAGTCACTGGCCCTGGAACAGTTGAATACACCTATGTCACCAGCACCAACATGGTGTTTGACAGGCAAGTGAGCAAAGAGCAGTGAAGAAGAAACCACGGCACACAGCGGGTCTTTTTTGCATCAATAAACATCATATTAATATTCTCAGGGCATTGTGCATAATGATTATGATGGATCCAAACTGACAACAAAGGTCTGTGGTGTCATTTGTAATTGGACGGTTCGTGGAGATGTTTTCCCTGTACTGTTTAGGTCTCGCGTGATGGATAATCAGATACTGAACCAGTGCATAATTATCTAGCCCACCTACACCATAGAGGAATTATACATGAATTATTGTAATATATTGTATATGTTTATTTAGATCAATGCCTGCCATGTAACTATCAATTATAACAAATAGGCCAGGCTACTAAAAAAACACCACCACCAACAACAACAACAACAAAAACACTGATTAGCCCAGGAATTACTGTAATATATGGTGTTATAATCAATGCAGATGATATGCTCAGCTTTCATCACTGTATAATGTGATTACATTTATTCTTTGGTCTTGTCGAGAAAAATTTCACAATGGTTATTTCTTTTTACATTTACTCATTTGGCAAATCTTTTTATCCAGGTGAAGTCAAGAACTGAGTAGTAAACCTGGTGACTTTTTTTTTTTTTTAGCTGTTGCTCACATTCCTACAACAGCATATTAGTACGATAGCATATTAGGGCCAATGTAGGTTGAAAAAAAACCGCAGCTGAGGTGGGGGGGTAATATTCTAAGAAAAAACCTCAGAATTTCTGAGTTTAAAGTCATACATTTGCAAGGAAAAAAACTAGGATATTCCCTTTGATTATAAAATCATAAATTTGTGAGAACAAAACTCAGAAATTCTGAGTTTAAAAAGTCAGAAATTCCAAGACTGACTTTTTGATCTCAGAATTTCTGATTTTTTTTTTCTCAGAATTTCTGAGTTTTTCCCCCCTAATATTTATGACTTTATAATCTTGGAGAATATCAGAGTTTTTTTTTCTCCTAAATGTATGACTTTAATCTCGGAAATTCTGAGTTTTTTTTTTTGTTGGAATATTACCCCCTGCCTCACCTCCATTTTTTTTAAACCTACAATGTCCCTAATACGCCATCGTACATTCTCACTGGCAGCTTAAATAAAATGATTTCTCAGAGATGACCCAGATTCCTTCCTGAATTCTCCAATCTCATCAAGCATGGAAAAAACTATAGGAGGAGACTCAGTGCTGTCATGTTGGCAAAGGGAATTTGTACAAAGTACTAGAGGCAGAGGTGCCAATAATTGTCAGCTACAATTGACGGAACTCTGTACGTACCACTGCACTTCAACAAGACTAAGATTTACAACTGTGCTAATCAATGGGCCATTTATTATGTGATGTATTTATTAGTAAAGTAAACAGGGTCATCATGTAGTTCGAATGTAATGAAAAGATGAGTGTGTCAGTGTCAGATGCCATAAAATTAATAGTGCACACTGGATCAACATCCATGCAGAATGATACGTCTGTAAATCACTGAGGAACATTCCTTTACAAGCCTACAGGCTACTGTAAAGTGTCATCCATTTTCTGCTTGCCATAGCAGAAAATGCACTTAAATTGAAATAGCACAGTCGTGGCTCACTCGAGACGGTACCATGCGATAAATCACTGTAGCACTTAGACACTTGAGGTTTTCTTTTCATGACACATTCAAAAGAGCAGCAGACAAATCTTTATCATTAAATTCAAGCCAGTGTAGTACATTCAGGGTGGCACTCTCTGCAAAAGCCTCTAATAGATACATCGTCATGTGGCACTCTTGGAAGCTATTTACATACTTTAATTTACTTTTCTTTCCTCTTTTTTTTTGCAACTGAAAATGGTATATGTAAAATTGTGACCATGCAGAATGAGACTGAGAACAGCCTGCTAATAAATGTACCCTGTAAAATTGTCATGCCAAAAAAAATTGGATCTTGTGTGAACATATACTAGATTAAGGCCACTGTCTGGGTCTCTCCTGCACTTAGAGTTTAACTCACAAATTTAATTGAAATTTGGTTGTTCTCCAGTATTCATTACGCACATATTCTTCATTTTATATAAACTTCTTCACAGTTTAATAACTTATTCACAATATATAACTTCTTCCTCATTTCCCACTGGAATAAATACATATTAAGTGGAATAACTAAGGTTGCTTAGCATACTTTAAATACTGTCTATAAATAATGCTTATACATATAACTTGAACAAAATTCAAAACCAGCTGTGATTAGCATACAAGGCTGAGATTTAGTGTCTTTACATGGAGATTAAAAAAAAAAAAAGCAAGTAAGGGTTTCAAGATGAGATTGGGATGATATAGTGAGACTGAAAACAGCCTCACAAATCATCATCACATGGATTAAAACGTGTTTAAAACTTTATAAGAAATACAACCAACCCTCTTTGCTTTTGACCCTCCTGAAGTCCATGAAGTGGCAGTGAGTACCTTACAAGAGGGATCAGCAGTACTTACAAGGCTCAAACTCTCAAGCTGCTTGACTTACACACAAATCAGCACACTTGATGGCCTGATCGATTCGCTCTGTCGGCTTTACGGGGGACTCCGGAGTCAAAGCCATGGAGGATGTAGACCTGATAGAGCTACTGAGGTGGTGACAGGTAGTGATATATATATATAAGTCCTCCATTCATTTGATTATTCATGCAGGATAATGGAGGCTATTAATATGAAAGTCTCCCAGCCTGGTGCCAAACCTCAATACATAACAAATTAATTATAGTTGCTAGTGATCATTTAATCTATGTGCTTCTTCTAATAAACTGTCTAAATATGGAAGAAAATATTACAAAGATTGGGAAAGGGAAAGGGGGATTATGGACGGTGATGGACAGGTGGACTCTGCACACTGCAAATCAGAAATGCGTGCGCACCACAGTAACCTTGTTTCTCCTGCAAAGAAAGAAACAGCATCATTTTTGAGCTAATTTCAAGTCATTTGGGTGGATTGTGAGATGTAATTGGGATGGGGTTTTGAGACCTGGCAACCCTGGTCACTGATGATGATAATAATAATAATAATAATAATAATAATAATAATAATAATAATAAAAAATGCAATAAATCCAAAATATATTACCATGGTCCATATCTTGGTCAAAGAACAGGCAGACAGGGTTAAAACAAGGAGTATCTTTATTCAACAATGAAAATATGAGCTAGTGTCAAAATCAGGAAACAGAACACAGAATCTAAGACTTGGAATTAATGGGATAAATGTACAATAAGATGAGGTACAGAATCAATAGGGCATAAACAGACAAGCTAATCAAAGTCTCAACATAGAACAGGTGAACACATTAGGGTAATCAACCAATGACAGAACAGGGGAGGAGAGAGACCAAGAAGAGAAACAAAAGCATGTGGCAAAGTAAACAAAGCACGTGGAGTGAACTTTAAACAACTCAAGGGAAATGCGTCGCATGCTGAAAGGGGGAATTTGTGACCATGAATTGTTTCAAATTATAGAAATTCAGTTTGTTATAATAAGATAGGAAACCTACCACTCAGGATAGAGGATGACTTGATTTCACTAGCAACTCGCAACAATTTACATATCTGGGAGTTCATTTTAGCTTCTTCTTTAGAATTCTTTTAAATCGACTGTGAGTAAACCAACTCTGAATATGCATAACATTCTCAGTGTAAATATAGACATAACTCTGAATACGGCCTCTGGTGCCTAAAATGTCTGGCCTGTCCTTTCTCGTTGGATGGCATGCCACTTATTTGCTCGGTCATTGGGCATTTTCATTCCTCTTTGCTCATTCTGCATATTTAATCTTTATTTAAAGGTTGATTGAATGAAGAAATTCACCACCTGGAAGGGTTTAGAGGTTAATAAACATAAAGTGGTCTAATGATCGTAAGTCAGCAGTTATAATACATCACAAATGGCAGTTCATGGTTTATTATTTATTTTGGTGACCTTGTTAAATAAAGTCATGTCTTTATCTTATCATATGAATCTATATTATGCAGCAATGACAGTTATGTCTGTGAAGTAAAAAACAACAACAACTATAGTCTTCAATGTCCTATACATCTTTGTGGAATGACAAATTTTATTCCAATAGAAAATAATACTCAATAATATGAGAAGTCCTGCAGTGACTATACCGTAGCTCGACACTCGGCCATGTTCTAGGCCAGTGATTGGGAAAACTAAAAAAAAAGGTTTCAGCAGGAAGACAAGTGACGCAATTATCATATAATGGACCCTGGATGGTCTTCGAGGAGACATATGGAGTCATTCTCACACTGGATGAATCTTTCAGCATTATCACCAACCATCCATTTCTGCATGAGCACAGATACATTTGGAGGATTTCTTTATAATCGCATAATGGGAATTCATTTTGCTCAGCCAGCTGGTAATCACCCAGCTCCACACCACAGGACTCAGTGTGATCCTCCATGACCTCTGGGTTGGAAGCCATTTTGTTTGTTTCCTCATTCAGTTTTATATTTATGTAGGTCACTATAGGTCACACGTGAACAGGAACCGCAGGCAATCAGTGATTCAGCTCAATATTACTGTCAACTCTATTATTACTATACAGTATATAAACAATATAAGTGCATTGTTGAGCTCCGTGCATCTCTGTTATGACAGAATGTTGTAACTGCATCCCGTCGTTGATTATTTTCCTATAACTGCACACTTTGTCATGTTTTATTCCTTGCTTATGAAAAGCATTCAGTGATTTATGTGGCAATTTGGAAGTCTGGAAAAGTATCAAATTTAAAGGGAGACTTTCAGATTTGGAATTGTAAGGACAGTTTTAAATATCCATCCATCCATCCATCCATCCACAATCTTTCAACAAGTTGATGATCTGTTTCTGAGCTACACCAAATCTTTCTTTTTATTTCTTTACTCTTGATGTCCTTGACACTGCCATGTGTGTTTGGTTACAGATGGAGCTCATGGCTCGAGGATATTTACAGTGACATTCTAAATGAGGGGAATTCAGCATAGAACTGCAGGATGTCAAACAATAGCCATACGAGATGCATTAAAATGACCAGCATGATCAAAACAGCACCATATAAACAGAGAACCTATTCACACTATTAAGTTCTATTGGCCTTAGACTTGAGAACATGAAAACCTTTCTGTATTCTGTATATACTGGAAAAAATCAGTATTTACAATGTTTTACTGTATTTATTATACTGTTCAACCTTAAACGTTCGGTACAAATGATTTATGTTAAATTTTTGCTTCAATATTAGAAATTGCCTAGTCAAAGAACTCTCTCTCTCTCTCTCTCTCTCTCTCTCTCTCTCTCTCTCGCTCTCTCTGCACCACATTATGATACTGATACTGAAAATGAGCTCCTGTAGACTTCCCCAAGTGTTTATTGATTTTTAAAATAGTTTTATTTACTGGTCCTCTAACGTATGGTGTTTTCACACTTTCAGCCCTCAAAATGAACTCAGAGCGATTAGTCAGCATTTTTTGTGCATATGTGAACACTCCAACCGAACTCAGGCCTGTCTGAAACGAACCGAACTGAGACCACCTCGGGAGCTGCATGGGCTTCAGACATCTTGGTCCAAATGAAAGCTATCCATAATCCAAAACTCTAAAGGTCTGAGAGCTCCAGAGGAAATACAGTGTGAACAGAAAGAGGACTGATGCCCCATCAGAGCTGAAGTGGACCAGAAAGAGAACTGGGTGCCCTTTCAAATGAACTCACAATGTGAACGCAAATAGAACTGAGTCCCTTTTCCACTTTTTGGTCCACTTTAAGAGGACTCAGTTTGGTCCATTTGAAAAGGACTGTATGTGAAAACACCTTTAAATCGCATTTCAGTTCCAAGACAAACTTTAGAAAATCTCATAATATTAAAGCAGGCATTATCAAACATTTTGCAAATTCCCTCAAGACATAATCCAATGATTCAAATATTAGGCTTATCGTTTAAACGTGTACGACAATATTTTGGCTATTTATTGGAGCTATAGTGCTTTTTATTCCTGAAATTTCCATGAACAGAACATGTTAGGTCCAAGATATTAATTAAATTTGTTTTTGAGTTTTAAAGGTTTGGATTCAACCCATTTAATGTAAATGACCTAATCAAACAGAATAAAAACTATGAAAACTAAATCATAAAAAGAATCACAGACCTCCTCCTGGCTATCGTTCACAGACCCCGCTTTGAGAGCTGCTGTTTTAAAACGTATTATTTTAATGATTAGACATGCATAAACCAGCACAAACAGCTCCTAAAATATTATTTGAAGTTCACTACAAAATTTACCCTGGCTTCAAGTCCCCTTGTTATTTTTTATGTACGTGTCTATTTTTATTGTTTTTACAATATATTTTATATCATGCCTTTTGTAACATGTCTTAATTTTGTGTATAGCACATTGACGTGATTGGAAATAAAAAATGCAATATAAACGCTTATTATTATTCTGCTCATGCAAGCTTTTTCAGTGGCTGCACTGGTTTGGGACTCTGATGTTCTGTTTCTCCAGTGCTTACAGTGTGATATAATTCTGCGCTTAGCTGCTCCTGACTGGCCTTAAATAAGTTATATGACTCCCAGCACAGTGCGGTATATGAAAGCCTGAAAAAGCTTCTGAAAAAAAAGAAAAAAACCCCTGAAGCCATCAGGACTGCAGAACAAGCAAGACGCCATGAAAAAGAAATTAAACCAAATGATGTGTGTATTCAACTTGATCATGATGATTGTGATTACACATTTGTTCTAATATGTTAGCATTTCTATAGTATGGTGGATGATTTACATAATCTAAGGCTAATCAAAAATAGATAAAAATGTTATGGTGGGTTTTTCTGTAAGGAGAAGTTTATTTAACATTTTCAGAAGGAGTCTCCATTGTTAGTTTGTAGTAACAGGCAGTAGGTTTTCCACCACATGGAAGTCTTCAGGATGAAGGTCTTTGTGCTTTCCAGGTTCTCTGTTTATAGCTGATACAACACAAGTAATAATAGGAACTAATTTGTTTTGAGGATGTTCCACAACATTAAATGTACCTATAAGTGGATAAAAAAGTAAAACGTGTTGTTCTTTAATAAATAAACTGAAATTGTTAGTAAATTGCTGTGGTATAATAGTAGTAAAACACTTTGGTTATTTGCAGATAATTAACTTCAGGCTGCTAAAAGTAACTCTCCTTCATGTCCAGCCACATCACATCACCCCAATGTTGATTATTTTCCTACAAGAACACCCCCCTGACATGTCTACTTATTAATGATTTGTCATTGTTAATTTGCAAGTTGTAAAAGAAGCTACTTTTACAGTTACAGGCCTGAGTAGCTACTGGTACTGTTCTATTATAGAGAACTTCAAGCATTCATGCAACATTTTGGACTGAAATTGCAACAACAGCGGACAATAATGAGAGACTTAGGAACAAGCTAGCTAGAGAGTAGTGTTAGCATCAATCTAGCCAGCTAACATTAGTGATAACTAACACTGATGAGTACCTTCTCAAAACAGTGATTAGTATAGTCAATGTTACAGATTTAACCAAGCAATATTAAAGGAGTTGCAGGAATATCTGGCAAGTACTGATTACTCTATGAATGTGAAACAATCTCTCATATTCTTTACATCTGGGCTATGGGGTAGGGTGGCTAAATGGAAGCCCTTTCTCACAAAAAACATCCAAGCCCAACTAAATCACCCTAAACCATGTGGCAAAATGGTGTTATGGTCTGTTGAGACCAATTCCAAAAGATATAATAATTTCATAATTACAAAAGGCGCAAAAAAACAGCACATCACCAAAAGAACACCATACCCACGGTGAAGCATGGTGGTGGCAGCATCATGCTTTAGGGCTGCTTTTCTTCAGCCAGAACTAGGGCTTTTATCAAGGTTTATGGAATCATGAATAGCTACAAATACCAGTCGATTTTAGTGTAAAACTTTGAGGTGTCTGATAGTAAGCTGAAGATGGAAAGGAATTTCACCTTTCAGCATGACAATGACCCAAAGCATACATCCAAATCATCAGCACTCATTTCTTCATCTACTTTCATCAGAGGCAATTAGTTTCAGGGTATGGTGGAGGAAATTTGAATAAAACCTCGAACCAGATTAAATGCCTTTAAATGTGTGACAGGCCTGTTAATAATGAAATCAGTGCAGTTAATCAGTGCATGGTTGCCGTCTTCTAAGAGAAAATAAACCTTCAGTGTCATATTACTCATGTCTTATTTCCTGGCAAGTCAAGGTCATAATAAAGTGTGCATTTAATTGCCGATACACTTGATTATGTTCCAAAGATGAAGTAAGCAGACAGGCAGATTCGCTTTGCATTTTAAACGCCTCATCCTGGTGTACAGGCAGATGGAGGATCGGAGTAAAATACGGCGTGATCGCTGCATATATCATCAGATCTCAACGATAACACTTTTTTCAAGTTTTAGGATAATCCTCAAGCCTTCAGAAAACTTTTAACTTTTACAACCCCAAATCAAAAAAAGTTGGAATGGTATGTTGAAATTGAAATTAAAACTGAAAACAATGATTTGTAAATAATCTTT
>JAOTRR010000010.1:18169875-18182294 GCA_028570945.1 Gogo arcuatus | reverse complement strand
GACAAGACCGAGTAAAAACGCGGTCGATTCCGAGACGAGACCGAGACCTTCAAAACCGGTCTCAAGTACTACAACACTATTTCAGATATTTTATTTTGTGTGAACAAGCTAAAATATATAGCTAGCTACCGAACTAACATGGATGAAAGATGCTAGTCATGATAGATTCTAGGAGGCAAGGGTTCATGTACATGGATGGTAGCCAGGGTCAAGCAGTAAACAAATCATTGCATTACTTTTGTAGTTTCTCTTTGAATCCAAATCCCTGAGGATTGTACTTTCCACCCTATATAACCTTTACGATATGAACAGTTTAGTACAGTCTGTAATTTTGGTGAATGTAAGCTGAATCTAGATGTACTGAAACAAACCCAGACCGTTTAATGCTACACCCCCAAAACATTTAGGTTATAACCTGAAAAAGACAAGTTTTCTGAATGCACAGGAAACATGACTGACATGCAAGACAGCTGCTTGTCCTGATTGGTTGGATGTTGGTGGTCCACACCATTGGCTTTTGTTTTCCCCAATTTTCAAAGCCATGATAAGCAGATATTTTATTGTCAGCTGTCCAAATGTGAGGACATTTAAAAAAAATTATCAAAAATATTTTGTTATGTTTTGACTTACAAATTGCTGTCTGCACCTTTAAAACACTGATGATGTAATCAGTGTTCAATTGCTGCTTACCACTGTGGTGAGTTGTTTCCTTTTAGCCAGGTTGATCACATTGACGCCGTTGTACTGCACATTCTCCAGACAGCCATGGAAGTTCATCCCTGAGTTTTCTCTCTGTGTCCCGTCAGCCAAAACGCCACCGAAACTGATCTTGTGAAAGAATGATAGTCTGATATCAAATTGCCCACGCTTCCTCTAAACATGTACATTTACAGAAATATAGATTTGTTAAAAGACCATGCAGAACATGCTCTTCTTGGTCTGCTCTGATGCCATTTCACATCAAGAAGATATATAATAAATTGAAGCTGATGTTTTTTGAGCTTCTTAAAAGAAATAAATAAAAACCCATGCAACTCATGCCGTGGCTGTAAGTGAGCCGCGGATGAAAACAGACACTTCTATAACAAAGCACATTAAACAGTGATCAACTCGGATGTGAAGCTGAACAGCATTTGTTGTTCCTTTTTTCCCCCTGATCAATTTGTGTTATTGTGTTATGTTATTCTTTCCGTAAGAATGAGAAGGAAACAGCAAGAACAAGGTTGTTTGTGAGAGTGTTAGAAGCTTGAGACTGGTTGCTGGAGGCGCACCTCGTTAATCTCAAAGTGACTCTGGTGTTCGGGGAGTTGGAGCTGCTGTGTGCTTTTGTCCACAGTGAAGTTGACATGTCCTCGGAGTCGCTCGATGCTAGCGTGATGCCAGTGTTGGTCATCCAGCAGGATGCCTAGTGACACCGCAGTGTGAAAATTTCCTGCAAAAAAAAGTGCTGTTAATACTTTTAGATCTAAAGATAGACGTAGTAATGCAGAACTGATAAGTCATAAAGCAGTGCGATTTCACTGATACAGTGGAAAAACTAGCAAATAATAATTATTATACATATGTAGCATGGCTAAATACTGCCCAAACATAGCTTTGTTAACCTACATTCACTTTCTATACCATGGAAACTGGAGCTAATCCCAGTTGCCATTGAGCAAGAGGCCTAAAGCACATCCTGGACAGGCTGCCAATCCATTACAGGACCAACACAGAGAGCCACTCATGGGCAATTTAGAGTAGCCAATTAAGCTAATCTGCATGTCTTTGGACTGTAGGAGGAAACTAGAGCACCCAGAAGAAATCCACACAGGCACAAGGAGAACATGTAAACTCCACACATCCAGTCAACCATGGGACTCAAACCCAGAACCTTCTTGCTGTGAGGTAACAATGCTTACCACTGCACCACCATGCTGCCCCTGAACCCTTACAAAAAAACAATATAAGATTCATCAGGACTCTTTGGCTTTGGTTAACCTTTAAATGTTAAAAAATATCTCCAGGGATTTAGCTTTAATCTTTTTTTCCCCTCAGAGTGTATACTATGGTACTTGATAAATGGTTGAAAGACATGGTTTGATATTGGGACATATTTGAGCCATTTTAGGAACCATAAAAGGAATCATAGTATAGCTTTCCCCCCAATAAATCATGGTCAAGACTTGCTTCAAAAAAACAAAACAACTTTTTCATATCTGAAACCTTGTTCATTTATCATGTTGTGTTACTCTATTCATGGATTACAATATGAAAACTACAAATACTTATAACTTAGAGCCAAAAATGTTGACAGGATTTCTTCAAACCAGAAAGTCCAGCACAACAATACAGACAGCAAATCCATAATAATTACCAACCTGCACCAGGCAAGGAATCAGCAGTGATCAATGACACATGAAGTCCAAATGACTGAAACTCATAAACTCTCTTCCTCCCAACTAACACTCAATTTCAGCCTGCAGTTTTCCTGAAAGCATGGCTCAATTCTGAACTACACCACCAATGGCATCTGTATTAAATTTTCACTAACCAGCATATTGCTATGGAACGGAAGGGTGGCATTCAGTTATTACAGCGCACAGCCAGTGATGTGGTTCAGATTACATTGGCGCTCTAAATGCATCAATTATTTAGCAAAATTATGAAGTCAGGCAGCCTAATGCTACTCCATCTACAATTAGTCATGGACTCATTCCCTATAAATGTGTTGGTATTTATATTTCCCTTATAAGAAACGCTCATGCCGTACTTCTTTCTGAATCCGTATTTCCGCTGAACAGAGAATGTGGAATTAAAATCCACATGCAAATCCAAATCCTGGCAGCCAACAATAGCCAGTCCAAGAAAGCACATAACTAGAGTGGTTCTGTGGAAGGGAAGGGTGACGTCAATCACAGCAACATTAGCCAATCATAGGCATTTGTTAGCTTATGTGTACACAATAAGGCAGCTAGCACTCTGCTCCAAGTGCATTCAGCCAAGTTGTAGATGGAAAGAATTGGCTACAACTACATATATTGGCTGAAATTTGGGTAACAAATGCAGAATGGGTTGTATACCGAGCTGGGATAAGCACACATAGTGAGGAGTTCATGCAAATAGGCCTATTAAAAACATAAATATAACACTATTAATTAACTAATAACATCATCCCTGCTGAGCGCATCATAGGACAGAGCATCTTAACCACAGATATTACTGATCTCGAGGACTGAATAGTTTATAGGTAAACTTATGAACAGCACTTACTTAAAGTGAGCTGTAAGCATAGCAGATGAGCATTTGGTCAGCTTATCCTTCTTTATAGAAAAGCACATTGAAGTAACAAAAACAATGGGATTATTTACTGAATTTTAATCAAAATAAGCTACTTATGATCAATTCATGTTTCATGACCTCGTTTTAATAATATCATGACCACATTAAGGCCTCTGGAGTCAGCTCTTGGGGGGAGGCCATGCTGTCGGCCTCTGGCTTGAATTCTTGGATGGAGGCCGCCCTGGCCTCTGGGGAGAGTTCTACCCCCCGACAAAAATTTCTGGGGGGGTCCTTCGTCCTGAGAGTCAGGAACAGGGACTCGAGCATGACACAAAACTCTATGAGGCTCTGTAGGCATGAGTGCTTGATTGTCACCAGTGATTTGGCCCACTGGTGTGCAGTGCCTGTCAGCGGAGACAACACGAATTTCACCCATTCAGGTTCCCCCGGTTTGGACTCCAACAGGGTCACAATATAAAGGAGGCCTTGCAGGAAGTACCCATTAGGAGGGTATTCAATGCCCTTGTAGGGAGGTGGAGTAGACATTGGCCAGCGTTGGGGAAATGACATGGAGTCGCACGTCGGCATGGTGATTCTGGCGTTATGCCACACTCGATCTACTGCTGCATCCATGGTAGAGACGAAGTATTCTGACATGAATTGGAGGTAGATGCAAGCAAGAACAGGCAGTAAACTCTAAAACATTGAGGAACAGGCAAAGGTCAGGCGATCTACAATTAGAATGAAACAGGACAAAGAGCAAACATGACGAAACCAAAAACAGGGTCAAAAACCAGAATACAAACACAAGAAACAAAAGGCTTGGTAATGACTGGTACAGCCGTACTGACATTCAGTATACCCACACTCTTGCTCGTACGATATCTCTGAATTGTTAAACCCTATCTCAGACAATTCTGAGAACTACATGCAAATCAAGAACTACAAAATCAACTCAAGCACCTACGTAAACTGACTGAATACGAAGAAGGTTCCCTGCATAAATATTGACATCTTTTTAAATTAAGTCACTGACTGAATATGGCCCAATGTTAGTACTCTAGTGGTACCTATTACACTATCAGACCTTTTACACTTTACATTCTGTTTTGGAAAACCATCTAAACACCATACTGGTGCAGATTTGGGGATAAAGTTACTACACTTTTTTTGTAAAATGATATGCATTTTTTAAAAGTATGAATTAGGTAGGAGAGTGTAAACTACTTGGCTGTGTTTAGCCACATTTGCTTGTACAACTGCTTTCTCACAGTTTGATGACTTGTGAAATTGCAGCTCTTACTGGCATCCATTACTAAACTGTTCACTCAGTGGTTCACTGGTGCGTCGGTGATTTGGAACGTTTAATCTTGCACTTTTTTTTCAGCCCAGAAATAAGGTAGCTTACTCTGCACAAGAAGCACATATGGATCCACTGTTTTCTGCCAAGTCATATGGATCTGTTTCTTAAGAAAAATAACTTGGCTTGTAGTTCTGGCTGAAGAGAAAAAGTTTGAATCTCATTATTTTCTGGTGTTTTGTTTTCCAGGCATTGGCCATGCCATTGTGAGTGTTACCGATACTTCAGAGTATGCTAATATTCAAAATGTGTTCAGACTGTCTTAGCATGGGAATAGTCAGTGCGAAGTAAATATGAACAAATACTGTATCTTAAAGAATGGCATGATACACCATTACCCATATTGCTCTTTTTCGAGTTTGCATTTTCCTGTGATGTTTCTGCTATTTTTGCTGGTTCCCTGATTTAAATACAAGGCATCCAAATATGCAAACTAAAAGAAATCTTTCTCAAAAGTACTTTTTTTCTATTATAGTTGGTTTCAAAAGTATTCAGACTGCTTTCTGCATACTTTATTGTGTTATAGATTTAATTTAAAATGGAATAAATGTATGGTCATTAGTCTATACTTTATAATCCATAATGACAAAAATGGAAAATGTTTAGAAATCTTTTATTAAAAATAAAAAAAAACCCATTATATAGTAGTTTGTAGAAACACCTTTGGTAACAATTACAGCTTTGACTCTTCTTGGGTAAATCTCCACAAGCCTTGCACATCTAGATTTGGTGAGTTTCTCCCATTCTTCCAGAACGATCCTTTCAAGCTCAATCAGATTAAACAGGGAGCATCTTCTATAAAGTTCAAGTCTAGGTTTTGGTTGAGCCACTTAAGGACATTCAAAGACTTGTTCTGTAGCCACTCCAGCATTGTCTTGTCTATATACTTCAGGCCATTATGTTGAAAGGTGAACTGTCACCTGAGTATGAGGTCCTGTGTACTCTGGAGCAGGTTTTCTTCATGGACCTTTCTATATTTGGCTGCGTTCATCCTTCCATCGATTCTGACTAGTGTCCTTGTCCCAGCTATTGAGAAACACTCCCATAGGATGATGCTGCCACCACCATGCTTCACCATATATTCCAAATTTCACCATGTCATGGCATAAATCCATATTCCCTACTTTATGGGTTCATTCTTCATATTTTCAATCGATTTCTTGATAACATTTTTATTTGGGTTTATACTTCTCGAAAACATTAGTTTTGATTGGGGAGGTGATTTTTTTGTGGTATTTCTGGAGTTTTGGATTTGATATTGAGTCGCTAATTTAAATACAACAAACCTTATTTATCAAGCTAGATAGGAATTAATTCATTCATAAATAGTTCACAGGGGCAGTTACATAAGAAAAGTGGTATTCATGAAAATCCAGTTCGGAAGAATGTTCACTGAAGATAAATGGCTAAAAAAAAACATTTAAAAATGTGCAATGGAGTAAGACCGTACCCCAGTTTGATCATTATTCCTTCCTCCTTCTTTTCTTTCTTAAAAATGCACAAGCAAGTGCATTTTCCCATTCTGCATTCAACAGGATGAATAAATACTAATGAACCCCACAGGGATCCTCTGCAGCCTGAAAAAGTTTATGAAGGAACACCTTAAAGTCTACATAAACATTTATTTATTCTTTCTGAGCTATTTTGCATGCACATTGTTAAAAAGAGTCATTACTTTTTAATGCACTCCAAAGGGAACACGTGCATTTTACTTGTAAAAGAAAAACATCAAGGAAAAGATGCAATTAAAAATAAATAAATAAAACCATCTACCTTCTGACTTTTCTTCTGATTAGCAAGAAAACTTCCTTGCATTTGACAGTCTATGTCAAAATATTTCTGAAGGTTATGTAATTGTGTACTTGTTTACAGCTGCCAGTGAGGCATGGGAAAAATGTATTATACCATGCCAGCAAATGTGTCCCTGTTTTATTTTATCTGATTGAAACTCAAAAAGTCATAGTCTGAGTCATAGCCTTTTACATGGTTTAGGTGGAAGTTAAAATGACAAAACATCTAATTTTTGTGTTCTCTTGCTTTTATGTTACATTGTATTACATCTGACAGCAAAGGAATAAAACTATTTCCTTCTTCATTCCACATGTTCTATTCTTGATTGTGTCTCCCAAGTTTAAAGGCAAGTGTTGTGTCTAGACGCTATTGACAAACCCAGTCTGCATTGCTTCTTTTCAAGAAAAAAAAAACCTGTCAACTTCAGTGTGAACTCCAATGTAGGTAGTTTTAATAATCGAAATACGCCACTCCAAAAAAACAGCTGCATAAACCAACTCTGAATACAAGGAACTTTCCTTGCGTGAATATTGATGAACTTAAGTCACCAATATGCAAAGGTGGAATTCTGTCAGAAATTCATTCTACATCCAAATCAAGTAGCATGTCGCAAAAGTGGTCAAGAACTCGAATACTAATGGTGCCTTCAAGTCTTCATCGGACGTTTGTACATATGAGTTCGGAGGTGGGATTTATGATGTGGTGTGTGTTTAAGTGGTTTTTGTTGGAAAAGTTGGACGGCATGAAAAAACTTCGTTTGTTTTTTATGTGTGTGGTTTTTTTTTGTATTTTCAAAGATAAGAAATTCATTTCACTTTCCTGAAAGAAAATTAAGAACTGGGGTGGGTTTCTGACTGGTCTCAAGATCGACCGCTTTTTGAAGGTCTTGGTCTCATCTCGGAATCGTAAGCATTTTTACTCGGTCTTGTCTCAGTCTCAGACATAGAGGACTCGGGATTTTATTTCAAGACCGGTGAAGACCACAACTGCAGGGATTTCACTAAATTGCCTATGTATTATCTGATTTATTTGTTAACATCGTTACTGTGATCGGATGTAAAATTTACTCCTTCAAATGCAGCCAATAACGTGACTCATTACTAATTTGAATTTTTTCTTCCTGTTAACGGCTGTCACCCCTCCCCGCCCCCCTTCACACCCACTGGCCTGGTTCTGGTTTTGACTCAGTCTTGCTCTACCTTGGTCTTGGTCTTGACTTGATCTCAATCCCTCACAGTCTTGGTCTTGTCTCGGTCCCGATGCACTCTGGTCTCAGTCATGACTTGGTCTCGGTGTAGGTGGTCTTAACTAGGAGAGAGAGTGTTCATTGTACTGCTCGCTCTAACCATTTAACTATGATCTTTGTGCTGCGATGCTTTTGGGAAACTCGGCACTAAACAGTTAACACGCCACTTAAATCTTACTGTCTGCTGTAGATGTCATATTAATACTGGTGGCCACCATGACTTTTTTTATTGGCACACCCCAACTTGGAAAAAACAGGGCTTGTGGAAAAATCTTAAGTTGTAAGTATGACATTGTCCACCATGTGTGTCCACCTTGTAATTATGATATTTCCTTCAGGACTTGAAGGCAGCATAAAAGCCGGTGTTTGAGTTTTATTCCTGTTTTTACAAATTAGGTTTGGTATTGTTATTTATTTGTAAGGAATCTGATTGGCCGATTTCAATAGTATAAAGTGTAATTTAAGCAAATTAAATTAAAACAACCAGTCTGGGATTAGATATTAATCCAAATAATCAGAAAAATGATGATTAACGATGACACAGCGTCAATAACAATGTGGTACACTTCGAGGTTTAGTCATTTCATTGATCTGCTGCTATTGCTGATAGAGCTCTGTTTGGACAAAATACTTAGTTAGAAGGTCAGTTGTGCTGGGATTATTACTTTCACACTTCAGAATCCTCGCAGATTAACCATTTGCGTCGGATTAAATAATGGATCTCGACTGAATTTCCTGACATTACAAAGAGCATCTTTAAATGTTAGAGCGAGCATTACATTGCTCTCTCTCTCTCTCTCTCTCTCTCTCTCTCATAGTTAAAATGATCTTTATGGTGCTTTTGGGAAACTGGGCTCAAATCAGTAATCAGTCCAATTGCGGCAGGTCCCGAGGTGAAACTAATCCCAACTAAATAGGGCTTAAAGCCTAATGTCTGTGAAATCCTCTTTCTTAACAGTCTTCTGTCGTGAATACTGTATTATCAGTTAAACTCTGAGGCAGTTGCAAAAAAGTGTGTAAACGTGTAGAAGTTAAGCTTGTAACTACTGAGCCGAATGATGGTAGAACCTCGACATAACGGTACCTGGATGATCTACTACACCCGCAGTATGCTACTACGCTACACTATGCTATCTCATAATTCAGCTGAAGTCGTGACATACGTGGGTACACGTCATCTGTGAACATCTGGGTCGGAGGGCAGGTAAGATAGCGGTGGACTTTATCCGAATTGTGTCCTTAATACTTGCTCCCATACTCATAGAACATACTACAGTTATACTCGGGTAGTAGGTACTTAAGGGATGTTAGTACATACTTCAGATGCCACTATACAGAAAATAATGCAATTAAAAAAAACAAACACACTGCTTTAGCCTTCAGCCTGACTGGCATTTGTTTAACCACATTTGCGGCATATTACTGCACCATCCACTCGTTTTTTGACACACATCACATTTGGCTTTGTTGCTGTTTAGTGGAGTCAAAAAAAGCCTTCAAACTGCTTCTTTTTTCCCCACGATAAGAGAGCAGAGCTGTTGCGAACATCCAGTCTCATTGTCTTTAACTGTTTCCCAGAAGGTCCGTGTGCATGTGAGGAACAAAGGAGAAAGACTGGAGGAAAAGTCACTTCTGAGCCACAAATTGAGTGTTTTTTCTGTTTCAAACAACACCAGAAAAAATCTCCTGCTTAAGAAATGCCTTTCTCAAAAGGAAAAGTCAGAATCAATATTTCTGTGTCATCTAAAATATCTGCTCAGTTCAGAGGAATAAAACACTCGGGGATGTGCTTTTATGGGGAACTAATCAATGATGATGTGCTGGTGTTTTGTGGTCTGACACAAAAACCAAATCAAAGTCGAAGTTGATTATTTTCCTATAAGACCATGTCAGTGTTTTATTCGTCTTCAACCACAGAAATTTGATTAGAATTTTTAATTTATGAAAAAAACACATCATACTGTACTTTTTAACCATTTATAGTTACATTAATAGTAATGGAACCACAAGATAGATATGTAATAGTAGCTTTAAACAGTCGTTTCCAGATCAATGTCTCTTTTTCTCTCAAGGTTAACAAGACCAAAAAAACCCCACAGCTTTTCATATTATAGAAAAACAGAAAGCACTGTTATTATAAAGCTCTGACATTGGGGACTCCTTCCATAAATGTTAAATAAATGCCTTCTTACGGAAAGTTTCATCATAGCCATGATTATACTGTATGTTTTTCACTGGTGTAGAACAGATGTTCATGGTTAACACTCAGAATGTGTAAATTTGGCCCAAATGATTTGCTTCTGTTGGATTGTGTGAATGGGTTAATGGTACAATCCATTCAACAAACAGAAATGCTCAGATCCTGTGTACAATCAGCACAACACATTAGAAAACATTTAGGGACAGGTCAGAGGGTTCATCTGCATATTTCAGAGGGGTAAATACCAAATATAAGTATTATCAGCATTATCAAATTATATTTTTTCGAAAGTTCCTGCGTGCAAAATGAGCTGAGACATAATAACCAAACTCAAAGCTTTCATTTACACATTAACCAATTCAAAACTGCCAGTATTATATGTTCATACATATCGAACTCTCCAGAGAGGTGATAATTGAAAGCTGAGGCTTTTCAAATGCTCCAGTTTCACATCAGTATCACAAAAGGCTTTAAAAAAAAGGAAAGCGTTTAATACGACTCGTTTTCATCTCTGTCTCTCCATTAATACCCATTCAAATGCAAGGGTGGGTGCCATTTATATTGGTTATGGGTATTATATGCTCATAGAGAGCTAGTTGGAAAGCATTCATACTTTTTTTTGTACTTTATGTTTGGTAAATTAATTAGCTCTCTTCTCTTCTGTTAAGTTGTTTTTATTTTTTTGCTTGGTCTTTTGGCATTAGTCTATCAAGTTGTTATTCCATGGTGGTTGGAGGGGAAAAAAAGATAAAAGCCTAAAATAATTAGCAAACATCATCTTCAGTGTGTTTTGTTACCATTCCAGTGGACAAGCTCAAACTATTTATACAAAAATGGATGGGAAGTTTTATTTGGATGGTGGGATGTCAAGGGACTACGAGGAAGCCATTTTAGACCAATGACAATAAGAAAACTAGGTACAGGGTTTTTTTTTTTTCTGTTTGACCAAAATGCCTGAAATTTGGTGTCAGGATGCTTTGTACCACTGTCTATGGAAGTACTTTATATTTTAATTATATCTCATATTTTATACTTCATATATAAAAAATGGATTCCAACTTCAATGGATAATTTCTCTCCAAAAGCTGACAAATTATCAATAAATGAATCAGATACAGTATTATTACATTGTTCTGAATTGAGTGTTGCTGTTTATTATTGTTATTATTATTTTTTGCCACTGTCTTATTATATTTGTGCCATGAAGGATACTGTATTTTTCTTTTTGTAAATGGTTCAAAAGCTCACAATTTTTGTTCAAATTATGCGCATATGCTGTATTTAGGCAAAAGTACCAAACAAATTAGTATGAAATACATTCTATTTATTATTGGATTAACTACAGTAGTATGTATAGGAATGTGGGGGAATAGCTCAATATCACAATATCATGCCATATACTGTTTATCACCGCAAAAACACATATTAAAAATATTACCTTAAACTAACTGTAATGATAAATAAAGGATTGCTTTTGGCCTTTAATACAGTAGCTCATCCAAATGACATAGAAGTACCTGGTGTTTTTCATCATTTAAAACTTGTGTGTGATCCTCAGAAAGCCCTTAACAACAGTAGATATTTTCTACTATGTATAGTTCTGAAAACTGCAAGTTCCTGAACAAAAATATTTTTCTCTTTTGGACATATCTCAATTACAAGTAAAGTAACAAAACTAGCATTTATACCATCGTAGACCCTTGTACGTGTTGCTTAATTGTCTATAACATAGGGGTGTAGCGCAATACCAGTATCTTTGTGTATCTGTTTAGTGCTTGTTAACAGTTGACAACAACAATAGCCATTTAATAATATTTTATGAGATTTATGTATTTTTTATTTTGGATTATGGTTTTTTTTTTTTTTTTTGGTTGTTGCGTTCCAGAAAGATCCAAAAAGTTGGACACGCTATCAGAATCTATTATGAATCTGGGACACATCCAGGGTGGTGCTGCGAGTCAAACTGGGGTCCATTTCATTACAATGCCTAGTTTTGGCCAAGTTCCAATTCTTCGTGCAAGTTGGAGAAAAATCGTTGGAGTGGGAATTTTCTGAAACCTGGCAACCCTCAAAACAAGCTTCCGCAAGCTGTTGTATAAAGCTACGCACTGAAGTAGAAACCTTGCTTTTAAAAAACAAACTTTTTTGCTTTGTCCTATGGTATCTTGGTGCACACCTACTTTCGCAAGCATTCTATTAAAAACAAACAAACAAACAAAAAAAAATATGCCACCTAGTTCTGTATCTTTATTTGTATTCATTTAGGATGTGTTGCCTGTGCAATCCAAATAATGTATTTGGTTATATCCCAGTTATATACAGTGGCACCAGCTGTAAAGTGTTTGCTTGTTAAATACTGTACGTTAGTATTATAGTAACAACTATAGTAACAACTCATAAAAAGTGTGTTGTTATTCACAAAGAAAAACATATAATGTTTTTAAACTGTTAAACTATAAACTGATAAAAAATATTATGTCATTCGTTAATAAATTAAAAATTGCAATCATCAACAAAATTGCTGTGGAATAAAACGTACTTATATAAATACTTACTGTACA
>JAOTRR010000010.1:18156779-18169775 GCA_028570945.1 Gogo arcuatus | reverse complement strand
TCTTAAAGCCAATGTGTGACTTTCTTTTTATTATATAGACACATTCACAAACAAAGTACGCAAATTTATCAAAATAATTCATCGATATGCTCACAGGTGAAGATATTGGAAAATATGTTACTCAATGTCCCGGATGTAGTTCGTATGAAAAATACAAGTGATGTATTTCCCAGTAAAACACTTGTGTCTATGAAATCAATCAATCAATCAATCAATCAATCAATCAATCAGTCAGTTTCTTAAGAATGTTGTGGTGTCTAAGTATGTTATAGGCAGAAATAACTCAATTTTGCCAGAGTTCATCCACAGTGACATCCAATGGGTTTTCCCAGACCACCACAAAATCTTGTAGCATATTTAAAATGATATGATAAAATGCATACGATTTCCTCATCTCAGCATTCTGTAATGCACACATTTTTACTGCAACCTCTTTCCCTTGGTTAATTTAATCCAAAATTAAATGAGCTACTTCATTCATCTATAACCATCTGCTCAGCAGCACCTATGATATTTACAACAAAGAGCCGCACACGTGCACATAAAAGAGCTGTCCCGGTGACAAACCATGATCAATGAGTGAGGAGTATTGAAAGTTCACGGCCACTTTACGGCCCATGTTTCACACTTTACAACAATTATTTACAGCACAGAAAAGTAAAACCTAAAAACAACGTCCCAGTGGTAGTCAAGTGTAACATATGGCTGTTGCTACAGCTATAGACTGACTTCTAGAACTCTGCGTTAGAATTACTGGAACAACAGCTGAGTGGAGAAAAGTGGAGAAAAATGAGCACGGTAAATCTGAATCCTCTACACATCAGGGCAGTAAAACATTGGGACGAAATATGAATGCAAAGCAAAGGCAAAATGAAATGGTCTCGGATACGGGACATAAATCTTCATGTCTAGTCTTGTCTGGTTCTTTTTTTTTCACATTATACAGAAACGAGTCTGTGCCAGGATCTAACATCTTGAAGTGACTGTGTGCTTCATGACAAATAACAAACCAGTGTTTAAGACAATTCTTTGGAATTGGAAATGTTCCACTACAATCGGAATTGAAAATTGAACAGCATTTTTTTTCTCTAGAAATTGTAAGTGATGTTTTGCAGTTGAATTCAGTTAAAAAAATTCAGGCTTTGAAAATAGGAGACACAGTTGTCTTTTTTTTCTCAGCTTCTGAGTGGCACCCAAAGGACACACACATTTCTGATGTACCACTTAACAATAGAAATGGCTTGTACATCAAAGACACTGTGTGCACTTACACTCTGCCTTTGTTTGCCACAAAAAAAGATCGTGGGTTATTTATTTTTAAATTAGACCAATCTGGCAACCCGGTCGTTACATTGTCCGCTGCTCCTCTTCCACCTCTATGAAAATGTTCATAGAGCGAGCATGGGGCAGCATGGCTCCAGCCTCAATGGGTCTCTAGCAGCATGTGTTGCAGTTCCCATTTATGACCACTAGGAGCAATAATAACTCTGTGGAAGCTAAATGGGCCAGTAAGTTCATCGAGGTCATTTAAGGTCATCTAGTGCTGTGTTATGGAACATCCTTTAAAAAAAATAAAAATCACCAAACGTTTAGAATGCACTAAAAATAGTATTCACCTGAAAATGCACTTTTTGCATGTCTGTTTTTTAATATTGTATATTGTAATTATTAATATTAATATTATTGTATATTGTAATTAATAATATATATTGTAATTATTTTTATAATATGTTTCATCCTTATTTTTTTTATATTTTTTGTTTGTTTGCCTGTTTTTGCCCCAACATTTGTTGTAAAACATTTGCAGCTGCATTGTAAATATATGGAAGATATTGCGTATTCCTTTATACAAAGTTAAAAAAAATCTGCCCTTTGAATGAAAGATAAAAGCATTCAAACAATACAGAGACTTTATTTCCGTACAAGGCTGCGCTAAAATGAAATCTAAAGTGCTGCAGTGGTGAAGTTAAAAGCAGTGATTTCCTCCCACACACTTTAATGTGGATGAAAAAAAGCAGTCCTGAAGTGTTGAGTAGCACCTGTGAAGTGAAGTAATGTAAATTCCTCATACTGAAGGGTATGTGGAAAACCAGCCATCGCTGCCTCTATAGAGAAAATAGGAAAATCCAAAACATAGCGAGCGAGAGAGAGAGAGAGAGAGAGAGAGAGAGAGAGAGAGAGAGAGACTGAGTAAACAGCATCTCATTATTGGCAGGGAAGATAGACATCAGGGTGAAAGTTAAATCTCACTGCGGGTGTACAGCTGCACTCCAGTCAGTTATTTGTTTGTGACTATACTGAAAGCGGGCGTGCGGATGAGTTTAGTCTGGCCATAAGCTGAGTGATCACTGAGAGATCATTTTTTAGTTCACAGCACAACACTCAAGATCACAGCGCCTATGATTGGCATGGGATATCAGTACTGAAAACGGACTAAGGCACCAAATAACTGGAGATGGCACAACAGTACAGTGTTTCAGATCCAGAAGTAGACATCTCTTCTTCTTCTTCTTCTTCTTCTTCTTTTATCTCTTTGTTTATACATGTCTATTTTCCCCCAATTTTCTCCCTAATATAGACTTTAATATAGCCAATTCTTGTCCTATGATTGGCTAGTGTTGCTGTATATTGATACGAGGGAGGGAGAGTATATGCCATCCCTCATCCCATCCCTAATTATTATTATTATTATTATCATCATCATCATCATCATCATCATCGTTGTTGTTGTTTTTACATTGTCATTAATAATAATAATAATAATAGTAATAACATTAATGCAAAAACATAACAACAACAACAACAACAACAATAATAATAATAATAATAAATGTTAATGCAAATATTTAAATAAACAAACAAACAAACAAAGACAGACAGACAAACAAACAGACAAACAAGCAGACAAATACTAGAATTAATCAAGTGTAATAACTGAAATGCAATCAATAAATAAATAAATAAGCAAGCGAGTAATTAAATAAGAAAGCAGCAGAGATGTGAGCACATAGTTGTGCATGCTTATGAGAAGGCAGCGTTTAATGCAACTTTACAACACAAGAGGGACAGATTACACAATGTGGAATAAAGTGCTGAAGTGGTGAAGTTAAATGCACTGAGTCGCTCCCACACTCTGTTCTGCTATAATGCACATTAATACTGATTTTTAAAAAAAGCAGTGAGCTGAAGCACTGTAAATACCTGTTACTTATTTTTTTCAGACCATGTTTTCAGTGCAGCACATATGCTGAGATCTAATTAAACACAGCACATGGTCAGACCTTTCTGCCTAGTACCTTTATACAGTTTCTTGACATTAGTGCAAGATATAAAGGCTTTTGTTTCGTCATCTGCTGAAGGCATTTTTACTTCAAAGTCACCTTAAACCTTTTCAAAAGATGGCTGTAAATTGTTAAATTTTTTGTCAGGAACGCTGGAGGCAAACACACTGAGAAAGTGAGCACTGGACCTGAGAGAGGCAGAGTGATAATTGCTTTGATGGACTCAGTAGCACAGTTCTCATCAGCTTATATCTATTTCTGGCCTTGTGAAACAACATACAGTCTCGCATCTGTCATAATAAAGTATCTGGTTTTAATCTGAATGATATCGCAGAGCTGAAAATGAGTCAGTATTCAAATTCAGTGATCCTACAGGCATATACAATACTCCCATAATGGGGGAAAAAAGGGGGTTCCTGATTTTGTTTTGCACACTAAAGCCCTAAATTAACACTTGCTCATTTCTGCTGGTTTTAGAACCGTGTTGTGTCACCACATTTACACATACTTGGTGGATTTGTTTATGATTGTGTACGAATGCTGCCAGGAATTGCATGGCGCCGAATATTTCTCCATCATGCCAGGGAAGGGTGAGCTAAAGCTGGCTTTATTGGGCACAACAGAAAGCTGCAGTCACTGCGTGAAGTTGGCACAGGGCTCTTAAACTGCGTGCACACACAGATGGCATTCTAAGTGGTAGAGCGTTAGCCTGGATCGCTGACAATGCTTGAAAGCTTTTTCTCTTGCACAAAACACACACAAGACACGAATTCCTGAGTGCCATCAATATAGCAGATAATCTGCTGCAGGCTCCAAGGACATTCCAAGAAAGATTTATGCATAACAGTACCTTCGCTGAGTAACTCCCGAGTGAGGGTGATACTACCTTTTCTGAGATGTACGAAGAGTTTTCCTTTGAGTAACTCCAGAGTGAGGGTGTGTCCATGATTGCCTTCCATGTGTATCAGGACTCCAGAGTTGTGAAGGGTTTTGAAGTTCATCGTTAGCAGGTCTTTGGGCGATGCACTGGTGACAGCATCAAGCTTGAAGAGCAAATAGCTGCCTCCATCGAAGCTGACCACGTCAGATTCTGCAAAATACACAGGACAATATATTGTCCACTGTATTTTTAATCAAAATGGGTGTGTTTCTAGATGATATGATGTCCATCTCTATAGCAAATAATAAAACTGTTAATCAAAATAAATGAAATGTACTTTTAAGGCAATTAATTCAGAAATACTATGATTTACAGCTGTTTCAATAACTAATGTAGCTTTATATTGCAAGCTTTAAGGAACAGAAGGCCACGCCTCCTTCAGTGAGACTGACGGAGAGGCCACTCACACTTCACTGGATCTGACAGTCACAGAGACCACACCTCTTTTACTGGAACTGATGGAGAGGCCACTCCCATTTCACTACAACTGACAACCATGTAGGCCACACCTCTTTCACTGGAACTGACAGAGACCACTCCTACCTCACTGGAATTGGCAGAAGGACCATTCCCACTTCACTGGGCTGACAGAAAGGCCACTCCTACTTCAATGGAAATTCTAGACACAGAGGTCAGGCCAGACAGGACTGAGGAGGAGCAGAACTGCAGATGTATGACCACTTCCTGGGTCCAGAACGACCCAGCGCTCCATTAAAGTCAATGAGGAGGTCCACAGATTTCACCAAACATTGGTCGTTATTTCTCTCTTGGAAAGTTAATGGATATTTGGAGGAATTTATAGCATATTCCCAGTTACCTATGATCACTGTGGGACCACAGCATTATTTCTGCAGCAAACTGTTTGGGGAAAAACTGACATTCTTTCAGGACATGCAGCTATATGGCTTCTCAAACTCCTCAGCAAAATTTCGTTTGTGACGTAAGGTGACACGCCCATTTATGAGACCGGAACTGTTCCACTTTTTATCCCATTACGTTGCTCTATCTTGGTATATTCTAAGATCTTTGGTCATGCCTTTTTCACTGGAATACACAGAGAGACCACTCCCACCTCACTGCAGCTGACTGACACTAAGGCCACACCTCTTTCACTGTAACTGAAAGAGGTCACTCCCACTTCAGTGGAACTGACAGAGGTCTCTCCCACTACAATGGAAATGTCAAATTGGCCTTACATCTTTCACTGAAACTGATAGACAGGTCAATCCCACTTCGTTGGGACTGACAGATAGAATGACCACACCTCTTTTACTTGAACCTACAGACAGAGAGACCATTCTCACTTCACTGGGTCTGACAGACACAATGTTATGCCTCTGTCACTGGAGCCCAGAGAGGCCAACATATGGGTCTGAAGGTCAGGTGTCCACATACTTTTGGTGACATAGTGTATGTATAAATTCTTTATAAGGAAAATATATAAATATTTAAGGAGATTGATACATCTGCCCAGTTTTCTTGTGTTCCTGTTCAGAAACACGCCCCAAATCCCAGTGGATCTGACTCAAATAAACTCAAAAAGTTCAACTGCCTTTGCTCCTTCATGTCAAATCACTGTTACACCATTAACCCGTGTTTCTGAGAGATGTCACACAGCACTACTCCTCCAGAATTACAATTCGGCTTCCTGTTCCGAACACTACTTTCCGTCAATTATGCAACCAAATGTAGGTTCATCCAAAAGTTTTCGAAGCACTCCAAGGCCCTTTTAAAGGTCAGCTAATGGACCGATCCAAAGCATCAATGCAGGGAGCGCGGTGTCCGTGGAAGAATAGATTGCGAAAATAGCAGAGAGCGCGCGAATGAGTCAAGATGAGTAATTGCTCTGCGTCTATATGCTTCTCTATCCGAAGTGCCTCTGCTGACTGCTAACAATGGCAAACACACACAGATTCTGTCCAGCAGCAGTGAGAAAAGAGAAGGCAATCACATGCTGCATTTGGATACAGCAAAACATAAATTAGCCATGTGAGCTGCAGCCGGATTTAAATGGCTCAAGCTGCTCTTACTTTTGAGATAAGAAATCCAATATTCAGAATTTAGCAACACGAACGAGTTCATGTTGTGAAGAACGATTTTGTCATGGGACATTGTAAGTAGCATATTTAAATTTCACTGTGGCAGAGAAAATTACATTTCACATCAGGGGAATTTCTGTGGTATTTGGCATCCTGTGTGTGTATTTTTTGCGTAAGACCTACAGTGAAAATTCATATCCTGAACGCAGTATATGAATATACCGTTCTCAAATCGTTCTGCTGATACTTATTATTGAAAAATACATTATTTAAAGCAGAGACAATTTTAGCTCTTTGAGAAATCCTAGGATGAAATCTCATTACATGTTCACACTATTTTCTTCAGGTTTTTTTTTTTTTTTCAAATTGAGGTTGTGCGATATATTTCATGCTAATGGTGAAACAAGAAGCACCTAACCCACTATAGTTAATTGCTATAATTTCTTACTACCTGATGTAGGGCAATGCATTATTATCCATATTTCTTTTAGACATTAATAAAGACTACACTGCAAAACCTTACACACAAAAAAAGACGTCACAGTCACAATGTCCCTGTTTATACCAGGTTGTTAAGTTGTTATGTTGTTCCATTACAAAAAAAGACAGACAGTTAGGTTCCATTCAGGATTCTTTGAACCATGGTGCCAGCTAGCGAACTGGCCCACGTTTTCATCAGTTTTGAGTGGAACCATTGTAATCAAGGATGCATCACCAACAGAGGGTGTTACACAGTGCACAACAGTAGTCGCAAGATGGCGGTGCGCATTGATTACCTGTGAGCTTTTGTTCTGTTACTGCAGATATTTGTTTTCGGTCCAATTTTTCTGAAGATATATCCTTTTCCATTGCGTTCTCCATTACTGTGCTCTGCTTCCTCTGCAAACTAATGACACGCCCACTGATGTCATTACGGTTCGTGCTGGAAAAACCAGCTATATTTTGGTTCCACCTGGGAACCAACTTTTCAGGTTCTGAACCAATTTATTTTTGGTCGAAATGCTCCGAATGGTTCAAAACCTGGTGCGCGAACAAGAACGGAACCCATTCCCTGTTGGTCAAAAAGAGGTAACACATTCACTAATTCATATCTAGGGGCAATTTAGCCTTGCCAAACCACATATGTACTTTTTTTATGGATATGAGAAGAAACTGGATAACTCAGAGGAAACCCACAAGAACACGAATGGAAAGGCCACAAAGAAGGTAACTCAAGCTCAGAATCATACCAAGGACTCTGGAGCTGTGAGGCAGTAATGCTACCACCACCATGCAACCCTATATACAAGTATAGCAGCAATGAACTGGGCAAGTGTGCTGCCCAGTCACATGTTCTGGCTGCCCAGAAACTGACAAACTCAGTATGTAACGTAATAATGTAAAGCAAGCTAGTTTGCTAGTAAAGTGCATTTTGCTAATTAATCTAGTAAATCCAGCTTAATTGTTAATCCAAAAAACAGGGCAAATGAGTCAAACCGATTTGGTGGACCACCTCTGCCAACTAGTAACCCCTACTAATGCTACATCATAGATAAGCTATTTTACACACAAAATAACCCAACATTTAGGCAGTTAGGTATTCTCAAAAAGTAATAACTGGAAAATAACTTACCAATTGGCAAAGATAGTTTACCAGCTTGACCAACTCAGCTAGCCTGCCTTTGGCAGTTGGTAGCTGGTCAGACCAAGCTAGATTTGTCAGCAGGGCATTGTGAAGGGTGTACCTATTGAACAGAAGCTACACTTTCAAAATAATGAGTTTAGAAAGGATCACAAGAAAAATAAGACTTGGTTCGTCTTGCCAGGTGGTTCATGGATTAGCCAAATTACTGCAAGTGTTCTTATGATGACTGTGGTTACACACTGAGAGCTCTCAAATATCATCAAAGGGAAGTAGAATCATATTTAATGCAGAAACTCCAGTAGTTTTCCATACTAATCAAATAAAAACAGTTCTTGTGAGAGAACCTCTGACTATGATCATGAGAACTAATCCATACTTGGCACATTTGATGATGTGCAATCCATTAAAGCACATCATCATTGGTGTTATGGTTAAATGCATCCAGGCCATTCCTTACTGTATTGGCAGCCGTACGCTTCCAGTCGTAACCCGACTCTTCCATTGAGATTCCAATGGAGAGGCAGCACACGGAGGAACTGAGTGAACACCGGCTGCTGGAGCTTGTAGGACACTACGCTGTCTGCATTAGTGTTCCCAAAGAATACCTATGAAAACAGGATGAGGAAGGAATATTAAACATTAGACTTTCAACTCTGAAATCACGTCACTCCAACATACATTTATTATGGTGTAAAAAGGAAGACTGGAATCTAGAAGCCAAATCTGATGCATATACTGTCACTCACATATGGTTATATAGATCATGAAATTTAGTCAGTATTTACAGTATCATCACTAGCAGTAAAGATGATGTTTGCATTATAGAGGCTGTTATGTAACTGAAAATATTTGATTAATTGTTTCTCAGATGTATGCACAGTTCTGCTTGCTTGCTTTTTTTCAACCTCTCACTGATCTCTCATTCAGTGATCTGACTGAACAGTGATCTGACTGATTGGATTCCCTATGCTGAAAACTTTCAAGGTGGTAGGGGCAGGATTTTGAGTTGCCAACAATATTGTGTGTATTGAATATCATATGGTATGTTGTCAATCCAATGGATGGAAATTTTTTTGTCATTGTTTTTTTTCTTTCGTTATAAAATCAAAAGAATAACTTAGTAAATGCATCAATATTTTACTGAACAAATAAAAATAAAACCTTTTTTCTGTTTTTTTATGATATGATTATAATATTTAAGAGAACATGTATTATTTCAATCTACACATAGTATACTATATGTATTAGTATGTTATGTTAGTATGTTATGTTATAATGTGTTACGGTATATGTTATACTACATTAGTATGTAATGTTAGCATGCTGTGCTATGTTATGCTGGGTTATGTTACGTTACGTTATGTTAGTATCTTATGTTATGCCATGTTATGTTATGCTGGGTTATGTTACGTTGCAATACATTTTGTTAGTATGTTATATATGCCATATGTTATGTTATGTTATGTTGTGTTGTGTTGTGTTGTGTTGTGTTGTGTTGTGTTATGTTGTGTTATGTTATGTTGTTATGTTATGTTATGTTACGTTATGTTATGTTGGAGAAGCATGCTTCCCTGCCCCTAACTAGTTTGGTATTGTTAGGTTAACATAATGTTAGCTATCAAGAACTAGCATGTCTAATGACACTCCAACAAAGTCACTCAAGCAGCATAATAAATGAAATTAATGTGTAATTTTAAGAAAGCAGATCTTTCATTTGGCCAACAAACACTGAAGAAGCAGAAAGGCTTTAGGAAGCTGCCAAGGCCTGCGCTGTTGTAAAGAAAACGTAAAAAGAAACAATATCCAACATTTTAGGAAATAGACTAAAATATTTAGATTTCATTGACTAAAACTGTTTAGATTTGTCATCAACAAAACATTGACTAAAATGAAAAATACAAGACAAATGTGAGCTAATCTAAATATTTCGAATATGTTATTGACATGCCATTGACTATATGTGGGGTTTCACACCAAAATATTAAACTCACTAAAACTAAGGGCCAGATGTAATGAGCTTTTTTTTCTCCCAATTTCAGGCGTAATTAGACTGCATTCTGTGAGAACTGGAAAGTGCGACTCATTATATATTCTGTTTGATGTACCAAACCCAGGTGTAAATTAGCACGTTGCGTGTTGCTCGGAGCTTTATAGGTAGTGTTGTCAAGTGAGTGCTTTTCCCAGAGTCCTTTGAAATGCCAAAACATTTTTATAAATGTTTTAAAGATATTTTAAATTTATGACATTTATTTGTAATAATATGAGTGGTTTAGTTCCTTTGTTTGTCAAAATTGGGCTGCTTTTGTCATGAAGACCTGACCTTGGTCAAGAGGAGGATACCCTTCAATTTTCCTCACATCTAATAAAGAAATTCTCCATGAGATCCTGATTTTTCTGACACTGCCAATTTTGTAAATGTCAAATAAGCTGAGGAATACAGTCACACACTCATACGAAACAGATTCTGTACACAGGTATGTTTTCATTAAAACTTGGAAATCAAATTGCATATCAGCCACATTAATGACTTTTTCTGATGCAGAAGTCTTTATTAAATAAGAACATAATTAATAAAACCTTATCTTTGCTCCTGAACTTGCATTTCCTCTTGAGTCCTGAGATTTCGACCTGCTGTCCCTGGCACAGTTTGCATGATTAACTACAGCCTTAATAATTTGAACATTCATCTCAGACTTGTTTTGCAAGTATACATATATCTGGCTTTAAGAGTAAAGAGAAATCCAAATGAGCAGACAAAAATTAGTATTGTTGCCTACTAAATATTATGTCCTGTAGCCCAAAGGTGGTGCTTTTGCCCTTGATGGGAATGTACACAATGGAAATTTGATTGCACCACCAGGAATCAATAAGAGCTGCACAACTCGGCTGCGCATTTCCACCATGAACGGTGGCCTGCGCATCCCTAATCACCTGTTGTATTAAAGGAAATCAATACAGGCCAACTCAACTCAGCAAAAAATACCTGCTGACACTTGCCCGCTACAGGCTCAGTGGCCATTTACAGGAAAAAAAAAAGCGGAAGATATTCAGTGCGAAACTTTAAATTGTTTCTTGCGGTTCTTGAATTTAGTGCCAATGTGACTTTCCTAACACAGATTAATTCTAGGCTAAGTAGCATTTTCAGTGCCTTTGAAGGGATCAGGCCTCTGGTGAATCGGAGCGTAAAGCTGAGCAAATTGTGCACTTTCCTGCCCACGAAGCCCAAGAAGGAGAATCTCATTTGCTTTAAAGTGCTCTTCTGAAATGTGCCAGGAGCCAAGGTGCAAATCCTTGCAGCATTAGCCATGACATGCTTTCTCCTCATAGAAGCGACACACAAGAGAAAAGCTCTTTCTAAACTCAAGGCTCCTCTTCATTTAAAACTGAGAATGCAAGTTATCTCTCTCAAAGCAGCACCAGAGTCTGTTCTGATTGACAGCAAAAACGAGACTCGGTTAAACACGTGCCTGGAGGATTCGTATAAATGCTGCTCACTTAAGCCCAGGTGCAATGATCGGCTTTTTTCTACCATGTAACTACAGGACCAAGACGAGATTTAAAACTACATATATTCAGACTCATGTAACTGAATGGCAGAATGAACTGTAACTACTGCACGACCGGAGCAACATTCAAGAAAACAAACAAACAAACAAACTGTTATGTGCTTTAAAAGATTTTCAGTGCACAAGAGGCTCTTTAAATCACTGCTTCGTGAAAACGAGATTTTTTTTTTACACAAACATGTCCATCTTTAGTGAATACAGTAAATATGGAAAGGTCAAGATTTAACTACTTGCCCCAATGCTGTCCTCCTGTCGGTACTGTCTCCAGTTATGGCCTGTATCGCTGAACATGAGGAGGTAGTGAGTCACCCAGTCTGAACTACCGTATCTGCCCTGGGTAGCGATGGCTGTGACCTCTGTCCTTTCCCCAAGATTGATCTCCAACCACTGATACTTATTGGAGTCCAGTGGTGACCATCCACCTGCCCCTGTTGGAAAGATATGGATTGCTTTTACCTTGCTAAAGATAAATATAACCACAAACCTATTACAAAGCTACAGTTTGAACCCTTGTGTACTTCATGTTTGAGCCATTAAAAAAAAAAAAAATTACCAAAATATGAGAAGAACTGGATTGGAGCAGCTGGTATAAAGGAGCTAGCAGAGTCTTTCAAAGATAAAAAGATATTAATATAAGGTTCAGTTATTTGCTGTTAATAAAAATCTTCATTTTCAAGCAGATTATTTTGGAATTGTTGGACCAAGAGCAACAGCAACACCAATGGCACAGGCTGGGGCTCATTTCTTTCCAGTCCAGGCTGTAGATTTATGCAGCCTATCAGTGTCAGGTGTTTACACAAAGTGAAACGCCCTCTAGGTTTGATCTCCATCTGGTCTGATATTTTTCAGCCCGTGTCACTGGCACCTCCGTAATACGTTATTTAATCTATCATCATCGTCATCATCATCATTTTTCCCCTGAAATGCCTTTGAAAGAGAAACATAAATTAGATTGACAGATAACAATTTGTCCAAACAAATACAAATAACACACAAGGCCATATGACAGAACTTCAAGTTTTATTTTTTGATTTGAATAAAAGGGTTAAAACATTTTTGTATACTAGGTTTAATATTCAGAGAAAGCTTGGCATGAATCCAGTAAAGAAAAAATGAAAAAATTAGAAATCATGATAGCGGTTTATCTGCCTATAAGTAAGTGGGTTTTTTTTAAGTATGTGTGTAATTATTCTTATTATGTCATTGCTAAGACCTTGAGCTACTGATAGATATTACATTCCAGCACTTACATCTAATATTACTGTCACATAAAAGATGGTTGTTGTAGACGGATGGAAGTGCGGGAACAGTTTATTATATAAACAAACAAACAAACAAGCAGGCATACAAATCTAAATCGATAAGCAAACTCAGAATCATGAGACAGGCAAAGGGTCAAGCGATGTGCAAACGGACTAAACAGGGCAAAGACAGAATCGAGAATCAAAGAAACAAAGCGTAAGTCAAAAACCAGAAAAGCAATGCAGAGAGTAAAGGCTTGGTATGGTCAGGTTACTGAGCGCAATACTTCGCACCAGTCTAGCGT
>JAOTRR010000010.1:18100452-18113741 GCA_028570945.1 Gogo arcuatus | reverse complement strand
AATTAGGTTTAGGTTAGGGTTAAGGTAAGGGTTGGGGTTAGGCATTTAGTTGTGACGGTTAAGGTTAGGGTAAGGGGCTAGGGACTACATTATGTCGATGAGAGTCCCCACAATGATAGAAGTACAAGAATGTGGTGTGTGTCGGTGGGGGGGGCATGCTTTAATATGTTTGATTGGGACCGAAGGTCCTCACAAATATAGTAATATCTGATAGTTTTGACCTCATGGAGACTAACGGCTGGTCCCCATGAGAAAAACGGAATAAATAAATAAATAAATAGGTAGGTAGGTAAATGAGATTAAGGTCCGGTTTAGGTGCAGGTAATAATTTGTTGCATTATGTCAACCATAGGTCCTTACAAGGAGAGTAAGACAAATGTGTGTGTGTAGGCATGGTGAAAGCCCATGTACACACTGCCACTGTCAAAATACTACGCGACCTTATATTAACATACTATTTATGGAGTATGAAAGCTTTCTTGATTTCACCAGATGCTGATGCACTACTTCTATTATTTTCAAGTCCTGGGGAACAAAGATTTTTGCTTTTTCAGAAAAAAAAATAATAAAAAGAATGTTATTATTGTTACATGTTTTTTTTTTCCAACCCCAATCTTCATCTTGCCTCAATCTGGACTCAGACTCAGCCTGACTCTCACACGAGTAACCGAGTAGGAACGAGAATAAATACTTGGTGTGTCAACATGCATAAGCATGCATAAGCAAATCCAACACATGCATTGCTATGAATGCGCAGTATGCATACTTATAATTATGTACATATTAACACCAACAACTACAACAACAACACGTAAAACAGTAATATATGCCTGTTATAGAGCTATTATATAATATATTCTTATAATATTCTTATTATGATACTTCTGAGCTGTAGAATGATTTGGAAAAGGAGGCATCAGTTACTCCATTGGATCACTCACTGCACAACTTTAATCCAATCTGTGCAATTTATTTATTTTTTATTTTTGAAGCACAAAAGTTAGGGGGGAAAAAGCAGCTCGCGCCGTGCGCCTCTGCATCTCCTCCAGCACTTTGAGGATGAAGGAGAAAAGTCTCACCTTTGCAGGATGACAGACGGACACAGCAGAGCATCAGGGTGAGTTTGATGAGCGCTGTGCGTTTCGCTCCGAGCGGTAAATCCATGCTGAAGCGGAAGCAGAGCTGCTCTCTCTCGCGCGCGCTCTCTTTCTCTTTCTCTCTCTCTCTCCTTACTCCTGCGCTCCTCCGCAAGAGGAATGAACGGCGCGCGCGACTCTCTCCACGCCGCTTCTGGCAGCGCGTGCGTGTGGCATATACCATCTGGCCACGCCTCCAAGAAGAACCGGGGTGAGGGGGCGCGCAGTGCGGCGTGAACGCGCGTGAGATGGGAACCCCAGTGTAGAGGATCTACATTGTAGTGAGGTCCGTGTTGCAGAACTGTGACCCTCCCGCTACATATTAGGGTTTAACAGAGCACAAAGCTGAATGTATACTTCACCTAATCCATTCTGGTCACAGCATATTCTCTGTATATGCATGTGCTCGTGCTCTTTTTCTCTGTTGTGTCTCTGCACTGATTGCTGAGAAATCATACATTAAAATGCACCGCATGCTGGGTAGATCTGCTAATGGTACTGTGACCAGCCAAAATTATTGCAATCTAATGCGATCAGTTCATATTACACTTACTGCATCGGCTGAGGTTGCTGTGTTCGGATGGTGTTATTACAATCAACTAAAACTATTGCGATCAGTTAATGCTACTACAACCAGCAAAAGTTACTGTGATCAGCTAGCATCACTGTGATCAGATAATGTTACTTCGATCAGCTAATGTTACTGCATTTAACTAATGTTATGACATTCAGTTAATTTTACTGTGATGAGCTGTTACTGCGATCAGTTAGTGTTACTGTCATCAGCTAATGTCACTGCGATCAGTTAGTGTTACTGTGACCAGCTAATGTTATGGCGATCAGCTAACATTACTGCAATAAACTAACTTTCCTGGGATCGTTTAACATTGCTGTGATCAGCGAACTTTACAGCAATCATCTGATGTTACTGCGATCAGCTAATGTTGCTGCATTATCTAATGTTATGGCATTCACTTAATTTGACTGTGATCAGCTAATGTTACAGTGATTAGCTAACATTACTGCGATAAGCTAATGTTCCTGTGATCATTTAACGTTCCTGTGATCATTTAACGTTGCTGTGATCAGTGAACTTTACGTCAGTCGGCTAATGTTACTGCGATCAGCTAATGTTGCTGCATTTATCTAATGTTACGACATTCAGTTCATTTTACTGTGATCAGCTAATGTCACTGTGATCAGTTAGTGTTACTGTTATCAGTTAATTTTACTGTGATCTGCTAACATCGCTGCGATCCACTAACATTACTGCGATAAGCTAACTTTCCTGTGATCGTTTAACGGTCCTGCGATCAGCCGAAGTTGCTGTGATCAGCTAACATCAGTGCGATCAGCTAACATTACTGCGATAAGCTAACTTTCCTGTGATCATTTAACTTTATGGCGATCAGCTGATGTTACCGCAATCAGCTAAAGTTACTGCGATCATCTGAAGTTAATCAGTAATCAGAAGTTAAACTGCAATCAGCAAATGTTACTGCGATCAACTAACATTCCTGTGATCCCACAGAAAGAGCTATCAACAGAAATCCAATGGATGGTCGTTGATCTACACAGCACTCATAACGGATATAAAAATGACAAGTTTCACAAACTTCCAAAGTTGACTAGTTGAAAAGCTGGCAGGAAGAGGATGCATGAGCAACACTTACACCAACTATTAATAGTGGGGGTGCCAATAATTTTAAAACCAGTGTTTTGCAAAAGAAACTGCGCTACAAAAGAATTTACAGGGAAAAAGTGTTAAAATAGAACAATGCAGCATTCCAATCAGTTGAAGCTCACAATGCCACTAATCATATCTGTCTATGTCTCAGTCAGATTTGTACATCTGGATCCTGATATTTTTGCTTGTTCTTCTTTTCCAATGAAGAATATCTAGAGACCATTGGTGAACAGCGGTTTTCAAGTCTTGCTACAGATTCTCAGTTGGATTGAGGTATAGAGTTTGACTCAGCCATTCAAATGCATTCTGTTTCTTGGCTTTGAACCACTCTGGTGTAGATTTGGCAGTACACATTGGGTTGTTGTCCTGTTGGAAGGTGAACCACCATGTCTTGCAGACTGGAACAGGTTTTCTTTCAGGATTGCCCCATATTTGGCTCCATCCATTAGGCCCTCAACCGTGACCAGGTTCCTAGTCCCTGCTGAGGAAAAGCAGCCCCACAATAAGATACAACCACTACCATGCTTCATTGTGGGGCTGCTGTTTGCAGAGTCTTCAACATGAAACATTTCATATGGCTTTTTTTTTTTAAATAATAACCATTTTCTTGCTACTCTTCCACAAAGACCAGCTTAAAAGCCAACTTCTCGAATCTCAGCTGTGGACATCTCCAGGTCCTTCAGAGTTACACATGGCTTCTTGGTTGCTTCCCTGATTAATGCCCTCTATACTGCCCTTTGGTGGATGGCTTCTTCTAGGCAGAGTCATGTTTTCCCACTGATATGTTTTTTATCCACCCATCCACCCATCCATCCATCCATGGCAATGCTGCACAGTTATGCTGTGAATGTTATTATTTTCTTCCAGGTAGACCAAGATTCCCTGTCCTTGTTCCACTGCAGTGATTTATGATCTGAGATTTGCACCTCCATCTGTTAAACTCGTGTCGAGCCCTCAGGTTAAATCTGATGACATTAATAAACACACCAAGGAGAGGCTTTAACATCATTCATTCAGATTAAATCTTTGAACAAACTCTACGAAATAAATGTCAAATACACTTTCATTACCTCCATAAATGTGCAATTCTGTTTATTCACTCTGAATTATTTAACGGATATTAAGCTGTAGTGAAATACAGCCAACCTGTAACTGTGTGTGTTATCTCCAGCCCGTCCAGGATGTTTACAGAAATAAACAGAAAAAAAAACATTGTTATGGACAGCACTGAGTAGACTGTCATAACAAAGCATCACCGCAGCGCAAATCGATAGGCATCACATCACGGCCCTGCTGTTCTAGAGCAAGAAGGGTGAAGCACACTTATACAATCAGGCCGCATCTGCGGGAGAGAACTACTCAGAACCACCTAACCCGTTAACCTGTCACACACTCGAAAATATGCACACACTCAGGAAGTGCTGTGAGCTCCATGGCGCTGAAAGAAAGAGACGTGCTTGTTCAGAGAAGCTTTAGGAAACCACTCAGGCTCAATTATTATGGCATTTAAGAATGTTGTAAAACAGGACAATTGTACTGGAAGGTTCAGAAAGAAAACAAGCTCAATGAGTCAGCAAACGTACAGCCATGTTTTTGAGGAAAGAATTTAAAGAAGTTTCTAGAGAAGACAGAATCTAGTAGATTCTATGTAAGTTGTGCTGAACATCATTAGATTTTTTTTAGGGATGCATCAATACTGATACTGGTATCGGTCTGATACCGTGCTCATTTATTCGTACTTGTAAAAATGTTCTGATCCCAGGTGATACTATCTGATGCACTGTAAGTCTAGTGTCTAGTGTCGTTGCCCTAATGAACAAATACACAAATGACAGTGTTCTGGATGTATTCCACAATGAATTATGGCATTCCAAATGCTCTGGCAAAATATCAAGACAAGCTGTTACAGCATCTTCATACAATACACATAACCTGATAAAATATTATAAAATTAAAACTTAGCACAAGGTTCATTGCTACACACAGCACACAGTGTTCACAGTGTTACACACAGCAACCAACACTGCAGATAACGACAGAGGAGTGAAAATAACAGCTCTTAACCATTATATTGTTCTTCACACTCAGCTATTATTGGTCATTTATCAGTGACAGATTCTGACACAATGAAAACAAAAAGCACTTTTCTGAAGCGAAACAAAACTTTTGCACTGCAACCGTAATTGATCAGCTAGCTAATGTTATAAAGATCGTACTTAGTAGTACACATGTGCATTTTTACTTTTTTATTGCCACTATTCGAACCAGGGAAACATAAATAGAGCTAAGGAACATTTTCTGTGATGTACCTATAGGTATTTGGTATCAATCAGCATGTACTTGTACTTGGTCTGAAAATCATAGTATTGCTGTATCCCTGTTTATTACATAACACTTGCTTTAAATTTGTTTATATGCTTTTATCCAAAGTGATCTACAAAAGAAAAGCGTTCACTCTATCACCATCATGGGTTCAAATCCTGATGTTGCCACAGTCATCTGTGGCCGGGAGGCCATGACAGCAAAATTGCCTGTGCTCTCAGGGAAGGAGGTGCGGCATACTCTCTCCCCTGTCAATCACAAGTGACACTATCCAATCATGGGCATCTGTGAGTTCATGTGTTGTGGGGAAGTCATGGCCTACAGGTTAGAGAAGCAGCTTTGGGACCAAAAGGTTGCTGGTTTGATTCTCTGGACTTGCACTTTCACCTCCCTCTACATCCATAGCTGAAGTGCCCTTGAGCAAGGCACCCAACCCACTGCTCTGGGTATGTGTGATGGGTTAAATGCAGAGAAAGAATTTCTTACTCTAAGTAAGAATAAAGGCATGTGGGCAGTGGTTTGGAAAAGATACCTCTTGATAGCCTTCACCCTCCTGGTTGGCTGGTTGGTGGGTGGGAATTGGCCATAACAAATTTAGGGAGAAAATCCAGGAAAAAAATAACAATGAGCCGAATGGTATGGACCCAACAGTGGATCTGAAACAATCAGATCACTAACATAGCACTTTAACCACTCAGTGGTTATTGGTTTTAGATCAAATCAAGTCTCAATGTTTGTGGACAGATGTTTTAATGACAAGTTTTCTGATTCTATTATACCCAGAAAAGTATCAGGTGATCATCAAGCAGAAATAAACGCTACGATATTTTAATTTCCGCCATTTTCTCCCAGTTTTGGTCACTTTGCCAATTCCTACCCATGGCTACCAATGTGCTTCCTCTGAGATACATGAAGCCAGAAACCTCATTTCAAACTGCTTTTTGTGCTACGTCACAGAGCAGCTAAACGCTTGTGAGAAAGCACTATCCGCCCTCTTCCACATACATAAGCTCCCAGATGCTAACGATTTTCTAGTATTGCTTTGATTGACAGATGAGAAAGTATGGCATCCCTCCCACAGCCATTATTTCTCTCTTGAACTCTTGGCCATGGATGGTTGTGGCATCATCAGGATTCGAACTCACAATCTCATGATGATAACAAATTTTCTGTTGTGACTAGACAACCAGTAACATGAAGCAGCTTATAATTGAAGACATGCAAATAACAAACACAGACACAAGACATTGTAAAAAGTAACACTGAGAGTTCAGGTTCTGAAACATTTTAACTTTGACCAGAGATAGCTCAAGGTCATGCAATGAGGTTGTGGGATGTGTATCATGGGAGTTCAGACTTCAGACACGTTTGACAGTTTAAATGTAAAAATGTAAAATTACAATATGTTTAGATTGGAAGCTGTCAAACCGGTGATGATGCATTTGTTACTTTCGAGAGAAAGCTGTAGAAGTTCTCACATTTGAGCTTTTTCTCTCTCTCTCTCTCTTTCTCTCACTCACACACATACACAAACAGATGCACACACATTCCCTCACTTTTATAACAAGATGTAATACGTTTGAAGAAACAGCTGTGAGTGCTGAAAGATACAGAATGATTGGCTAAAACATATCATTTCTCTCAATATCACCAAATTAAGAACTGTGTGGGGGTTTTTTTCCTTGTTGGATGAAGACACCATTGCTGGCAGATTTGAATTTGCATGTGTATACTTATAATTTTGTGTGTTTGTGTGTGTATGTGTCACTCTCTTGAAAAAAAAAATTGTTAATGTTGCCTGAACAAATGTCCCAATTTATTTAAATTATTAATATTGTAAAGATTATTGCAAAATCAGGGATCCTTTAAAAAAAAAAGGATTTATGGTAATCACCTTTTAAATGAGCAAATCTCATCGATTATTTGTTGTGCAAAGATAATTTTGGCTTTACAAGAACCCTGGAAAATGCAATTAGCGAATGCAGGCAGCAAGTGCGTAAACTCACCGTGTTCCTTAATTGAGGCAATACAAGAATCGTAATTGGTGCGTAATCAGTTTTGACCCCTAAGTCAAAACGCAGGCCAACAAAGTCAAACTTCAATAATCTGTAAATATAAAAAAAAAAGTCTAAAAGTGTCAGACTTAAATATAATGTATAACTTGCTATAACTGTGTGCTATATGGTCAAAAAGTGCAATTGTGTAACCAGGGAATTAATTCTAGTTTTAACATGAAGTCTATTTTGTTGGTTATCAACTCAAGATGGAGTCTAAAGCCATCTTCATGGTTTCTATGTGTGTCTTTAGACTGTCCATATTGGCCATCCTCAGTAGGAGCAAGTGGTTTCCAAGTGATGAGAACTCCAACTAGAAGTAGGGCATCAGGATGGATCAGACAGGTCCGGAGAGCAGAAGGGGTCAGGATCGTTGGTATCTCAGGGAGAGAGGAAGGAGAGACAGAGGTGGAGGGAGAGACAACGTAAGAATTTTAGTTTAAAACATTCAAAAAATTAACTAAAATTGTCAACAGAATGTAAAGAAATAACAGTTCTGACATTATGTCAAAGATGTCTATGTATTGTGTTGCAGAGATATCTACTGAAGTTAGCATGCTAACCAGCTAGCTCTGGTCCATCCGTCTCGTAATACCACTTTGCACCTCAAGAGGTGATAGTGAGTCACTGTAGCGGCCAGTCTGCCCTCCGTCCAGCATGAGACGATGAAGAACTCGCACTGCCCAGAGGGCGTATTCTAACCTCTTGTCAATCATATTGAAGGTACTGCCCCTGCCAATGGTTATTAAGGACAGGTAGTCAACAAATGGAAGAGTAAAAGCAATGATGGCTGAAGCTCTTGGCAAGTGAACATTATCACCACCACCATGACCCACTTCCAACAAGAAACTGCGTTCAGGTGTAAAGAAAAAAGTGATAGAAATAGAAGCAAAACAAGAGTTAACACTGGCATTGCTTTCCATCGCTGGAGACAGCTCTTGGTGAGTAAAGGTTTGTAGAATGTTTCTTCTAGACTGGAAAGTAAACATTTGTTAATGCGATAGCTTTAACGTTAGCTTATAAAGGTAGCTAATTCATGTGTTTAATAAGTTAGCTGTTTGTTGATACAGTTTACTGGTTCAGACCAATTAGCGGTATGTGACTGGCTCAATTAGCTCATCCTCTAGGTAGCAAACAAACTGAGGCAATTTTATGTAGCAAACAAATGAGGCATACTGACCTTTTTTGGACAATTCAAAATGGACCTTTAGTGCAACTAATGACAACACAAACCATACAAAACTAGGGCACCCGGTAGAGTGCATACCTCCGCCAAGCCACATATCAACATCAAAATCAAATCACTTGAACCTAGTATAATACTAAAGCTGTACACCAAATTTCATCAAAATCCGTTCACTACTTTTTGCGTTACGTTGGGAACAGACAACCAAACAAACAAATGGAGGCGAAAACATAACCTCCTACAACAAAGTTGCTGGAGATAATGAAAACATTTCAAATGGACTTGATATATGGGAAGGGACTGTGCATTTCCTTGTTTCTTACAATAGGGGTGGACACCCCAACTTTCTGGTGATATACTACCTCCTATTTGTTTGGAGTGTAGAGTATGAATTCAACAGGTGGCCAATTCTTACATATAGCACCTTTATAGACAGTGTGAAAGGTGCTTTTGGGAAGAGTTTGGGAATGCTACTTAAAGGACCCTCTTTTGACTCTCAGCAGTACTGCAAGTGCATCTCAGATTTGTAGTATATTATGATAGTGTGTCAAGCGGACTTTCCTGATCTTTCTGGAATGTAACAATCCTCAAATCGAAGGTAAATTATTAGATGGCTATTCTTGTCGACAATATCTTGTTTACTTAGTTACATTATATAGAAAGATAGAAAGCTTGCCGGAAAGTTCCACAGAGCATCTGGTTCAGGAGTTGAATAACGTTGAATAAACTTCTGGTTTAAATACAAATATGAATACAGATACGAATACTTAGAGCATTAAACAAATACAGTGGCACTTACACTCCTAGTCCATATAGACAAAGTAATTAAGGACAAAACATAGAACAGGTGAACACAGTAGGGCAACTAGCCAATGAAAAGACAGGTCCAAAATGGAAACAAAACAAAGGCAGTGTAAACAAAAGCACCTGATGTGAAGGCAGCACTCATTGCATGTGCTGAGAAGAGGAAGTGAGAATGTGCTTTTTTATTTCATATTAATGCTGAATAATCTTGTCTCCACCCTAAGAATGTACAAATATCCGAAACCCCAGATTGCAAGCATCTACTTTGACACAATCACACTCTGTGTCCAAATCGAATTGCACAAGAACCTGAGCGAATAATTAAAAACCTTCATGAGCACATGTGGGAGAAATAGCATGCACTGTTGCAGGCAACAGATGGGGAGCATAAAGCCCTTACTTTTTGTTTTATTTTGTATGTTTGTTTGTTTTTTAACTGACTGGGATTTTAACACCCTCACAGCATCAAAGTTCAATGCTCGGCTGACAGATGGCACACACCGCAACCACTGGACTGCTTAATGGACATATCAGGTGTCCTCGTAGGTAGAAAAAGCTATTAAACAATACAAGAGGAACTTGAGCGGCGCACCGGGAGAACATAAGCCTCAAAGGGTAGCCGTCTTCAGAGAACACAGCAAGGATTGTCCATTATGGAAAGTTTGCCTCGGCTTCGAATTACCTATGCTAGGTTTATTCAGCACTACAGAGGCGGATTGTCAGAGTTAAATGGATAAAGAGATTGAATAACAAAACAACATGGAAAAGGGGCCATATTTCCCCAGACCTGGTTCAAAACCTATTAAGGAGCACGTTCAGGGAGAACCTTCTCATTAAAAAGAGCTATAACAATTAATAGTAGTCTTAAAGACCAAGCCTAATCTTGTGGAAAAAGTTCATAGAACCATAATCAGGTGGAATGATTTAGTGAATAAAACTGTGAACATTGCCTCTTGTCCTAATCTAACCCAATCATTAGCTTTATTTAAATGTTCTCTCATGTGAGAACATTCTTACAATCATGAGACCATGCTCATCATTGAGTATCAAGAAAAGAAGCCATGACATGGTGGTGGAGTTACATTTAATGTTTTGTAACATCTACAAAACAAGTCAGTTCTTGTTATCACTTATGTTATAGCAGCTGTAAACATTCGTTCCCTCCCGCTTCCCCCTTCCCCCTTGTATTTTGAATCTTGAAGTTCATGAGACAAAAATGCAGCTAATTGTGTGAGCAAGCAACCGCAAAGTGCAAACTCTTATGTCCTGAAGACTTTCCTATGGAGGAAAACCTACTTTCGTCTACGATACGATAGCATATTAGAATTAGCATTGTTATAAACCTGGGATTTGAATTTCACCCGAAACATAATCAGAGCTGCTGTTATGGAAAATTAATCAACACCTTCTGACTAGGGCCAGACTGATAAGGGATTTTTAGCACCGATATTAATAACGATAAAAAGTTCTTAACTAGAATTGCAATTTTTCGTAAACCGATATTATCAGCCGATACATACCCCTTGAAAAAAAAAAAAAGAAAAACACGCCTTCATTCAAATAAGGTATTAAAATATTGTGCATAGTACAAAAATAGTCACGCAGGCCTAAATGTACATGAAAAAACACATTTTGTACTATGTACACAACAGAAGTAGGGCATAGTTAGGCCCATAAACATAAATATATACATGACTATTCATCTGTAAACATGCACCTTTATTAATTATGCATTTTCAAGGTATAGCCTGCTTAATGAGAAAAAAAATGTTTAATCCATTTTCACCACTTAAATATAGCTGTTAATATAACTACAAAATACTTTAGGATACTTTATTCATTTATTTATATAGGAACTGTATAAAAATTTCAGTTCAAACTAAACAATACAATTTGTACATATATGCCATTAATTTGTGTACAACTGAAACTGACTTATTTTTTTTAAAATAGCTGAACGCATTCATCTGTTTGACACATTATTGCTACTCTTCTCGCTCTCTGCTTGGGTCAGCTGACTGTTGTGATTTGTAGCGTACCAAACAGTGGAGTTGCAACAACGCAACAACAACACTCATAACATGGTTAAAGGATCCATTATTTGTTATTTGTTATTTATTGACCATTCAGAATCTAGAATTCAACGGCACGCAAAAAATGGTTAAAAATGCCACATTTAATAACAATAAAGTGGCCATTTTCCTCAAAATGAGTTTGTCAGTCTGTTATATATCACTCTTAGATTCTCTTTAAAATAGTAAGATCATTTAATAACAAGTGAGAAGCTCAAGACCTCAACTTTAGAGATGATTAAGGGTTAATTATGCGTTGATGATATAAAAATAGCAAGTTTGCTTAGTTGCATATTTTCATTTACTGTTACAATTTCTAAATGACTGTATATTCTTAAGGAGTCACTGATTAATTACCAAACTAATAAAAAAGTTCACTTGTATTTCCTGCTGTATATACTTGATTAAAAAAATAAATAAATAAAATAAAACTCTTGGAAGCCCAGAGCATGACAAAAGGTCATATGTACAAAAGGTCTGCGTGATCATCGAAGACAAATGACGTACTGTATAAGACAATGGTGTTTATCAGATTTGTAAAATCAGACTCAGAATTATGTTACAAATCTAAACTTAGCAAGCAGTTAAAACATCTTTATCACGACACAAAATAAAATGATAAAGAAAATGATACAAAAGGGAATTCTGTTACTGTTGACTGTGTGCCGCCTTGCTGTGTTGCTGTGTTCGTATCAGAAAACCAAAAACATCTGTTCTTCAGATGTTGGAGGATGTTCTGATCGGAAGGTTGTGAGTTCAAATCCCAGCACCACCGAGCTGCCACTGCTGGGCCCTTGACCAAGGCCCTTCACCCTCAACTGCTCAATTGTATAAACGAGATAAATGTACAGGAAGTCACTCTGGATAAAGGCATCTGCCGAATGCCGTAAATGTAAATGCACATTTTTCTATGAAAGAGCATAAAGAGTTCACCTGAAACAAAAAATGTTTACATCTATGAGGCAAAAATGAGGAAATCATGAGAGGATCAGGGCTGATAAAATGTTCTAATTCAGTTGGATTCAAGCCCTGTCATGAACCCACACACACAGATAAACACTCCCACCTTAGCACTCCAACCACACTCACACACGTCCTGCAGTCTGACTGACCCGCTGTGTATACTGCCAGCCCAGTGATGAAAAAGTAAATAGCTTATTTGTCTCTCGGGTCTGGTGTAGAGAGCAAGATCTATCTTTCCATACATCATGCTCGAAGAGAAACCCTCTGTGCATATGTGTGTGTGTGTGTGTTCGGCTTTAGATGAATCAGGAAAGCAAGGATGAAGGGAAGGCTGGTTAATTGGTACGCATATTTCTACTTTAAAGCACAGAGGAGGAGGAGAGGAGCAGAGAGTGATGTGATGGCAGGGAAAAAAAGAAAGCGATGCGATGTGTTCACGTCTGACTTGGTGCATTATTATTTATTTATCCACGTGTTTGTTTGTTGGGTAATATTTCCAACATGCTCTTAGGGCATAGTCTAAAAAATATGAGATGCACCGTTCTCACTACAGCAACACCTCTAATTGGATGTCATGACTGAAGGCAAAATGGAGTAGAAATGATTTTTGTTTTTATTTTTATAAAATCTCCATTTTGTCAGCCGTGGCATTTTAAACAAACAAACAAACAAACAAACAAACACGTACATACATACATAAATACATAAAAATGTATGAATGAATAATTGAATAAATGAATAATAGATTGATCAGTCAATCATACAAACAAACAAACAAACAAACAAACAAATAAATAACTGGGTGTCATGTCCAAAGGCAAAGTAGAGGAGAAATTGTTGTTGTTGTTGTTGGTTTTTTTTCAAAATCTCCCTTTTCAGCTGTGGCATTTTAAGAAACAAACAAACAAACAAATAAATGTATGGATTGAGGAATGAATACATGAATGAATAATAGATCGATTGAACAATCAAACAAATAAATAAATGAATAACTAACTATATGAGCAAACAAAGAAGGAAAGAAAGAAAGAAAGAAAGAAAGAAAGAAAGAAAGAAAGAAAGAAA
>JAOTRR010000010.1:17922800-17945376 GCA_028570945.1 Gogo arcuatus | reverse complement strand
ATTATTGAAATGTTTAAAAACAGTGTTCCTCAAAGAAAGATATGAAGGGATTTGGGTATTTCACCCTCTATTGTGCATAATATCATTAAACAATTCAAGGAATCTGGAGGAATTTCAGTGTGTAAAGGGCAAGAGCCCAAGCCTAAGCTGAACACCCGTGATCTCCAGTCCTTCAGATTTTACTTAGTTGAGCAGTTCTTGATAGACATTAAGGATGATTATACTATCTGATCTGCAGTAGCTGACCTGTAAATAATTGTAAAATAAATTATTTTCCAGTTTTTCTTTTTTTCTCCTTTTTTTGATATGTTGTCTTCTACCTCTTTTAAACAATTTACAAGTGCAAAATAATTACAAAATAATTTTGTAAATGAAAACCCAATAAACAAAGTTTACAAAAAGGATCATTTCTCAGTACTTTGTCTACTTAACTATAATATCTCAGTACTTTGTCCAGTAATCTTAACAGCAAAAAAAAAACAACATACTGAGAATACACAATATTTAAAGGCCAAGGCAAGCGTGAAAGAGAGAGAGAGAGAGAGAGACATGTGTCTGCAAGCCTGAAGGGACCAGCCGTGTTCCGTTTAATCCTCCTGTCATCAGGAGATGTTCTGTGGCACAGCCTGGTTGGCAACCCTGGCATTCCGCTTGGTCGCTCATGCCCCCAGCTCTGGTGGTACGGATTGGCATTATTGTTTTGTAACAGGTCCAAAAAGCTGCTTGTCTATGGCCCGTGTGGATAGACACGCATGAACAAGCACGGGTCTGCACACATACACCCGATGTCTTTCTAAGATCTCTGTGTGTCATCCTTTTTTGTTTTGTCTTTTGTGCCAAATGCTGTACTGGGTTCTTTCTGGACTCTGCATCGCATCAGTGCACTCGGACCCTGGCGAGAATTGGCACAGGGGTAGGTGTCATGTCTTATCGGTAAGGTTTTATTTAACACTAAATGGTCGTAGTCGTAGCTCAGTAGTTAATGGAAGCACGTCCGCCACCTGAGAGCCGCTATCAGACTCTTGAGCAAGGACCCTAGCCTGTAAGAGCTCAGCTCTGTGCTTGGATTGGATTGTTGAAATCAGCTGTTAAACAAATTAATGGCACCATTTTACAATAAGGTTTATAATCAAGCATGCACTCAATGACCACTTTATTAGGAACACCTATATCTACAGATTCAATTAATCAATTATCCAATCTGCCAATGTTGCTACCTGTTTGAGTATTGGAATATGAGTGAAACAGATGTCTTCTTCCATTGTAGCCGATCTGCCTCAAGGTTTGACATGTTGTGCATTCTGAGATGCTTTTCAGCTCACCATGGTTGTAAAGAGTAGTTATTTTTCATTTGAGTGTTATTTGTAATATATTTTGTTTGGCTTAACCTACATTGTGTACAAACGGACTGTTAATAATCTAAAGGATCTTGCAAGTCACTGTATAAATGAATCAAACAAGTTATTTTTATATGACTCAATGTACACGCCTCATTATTTGTGCTAAATATGTGCTAAAGATTAGTGCACTTATTAATTCAGTGTGATGAAAGCATTACTCTTAATACTGTACATGCATACTTGTGGGCTTTATTGAAGTACTGTAGTACACATGCTAAGTCACTTTTTATGGTTTTAAAACATTTGGAAAGGGTTTAATTTAGTCGTCTTTATTTTATTTTATTATTTGTTTGCCTATATATAAGGCCAGAGCAGATCCTGAGGTATTATGGCCGCTTGATATAAAAGCTGCAAGCCATAGCATTACAGCAGGGTTTGAGTGGCCTTTGTATGTCTATCAATCACCGTAAACTCTTCTGCTCCCATCCATGCAGGCGATGAATTTGGCCCGGATTCATGACAAACAAAAGCTAAAGACATTTTGGGAGCAGAAAATAGAGAGACACCATCAAATGACTGGGAACGAAGAAGCCAGAATGAAGAGGAGCGCTTTATCAAAGTATGTACGCCTGCCACATCAAGCACCGGCTCAGCCTAAATGGCTTTCCGTAGGGAGAAATGGTTCTTTATCAAAACGGATTCTTTGTTTCTGTCACAGGGATTTTTTTCAGGGCTTATTATTGTCTGGCAGGGGTGATTACCAAGAAAACCCCTGTCTATTAAATCAAAATTGGAGATTATTGTGAAAAATGACTTGGTGTCAAGGAGCCATATGCGCAGTGAAGGAATACATGGTTAAGACTGCAAGGGAAGAAGGAAAGGGATGATTAGATTTAGCCTTTTTTTATATAAAAAGCAGATTTTCAGGAGCTTCTTGTTTCCAATTTAAATGCAGCTAAAACCAGCACCAGTTGGTCGGTCTTATGAGGAGACCTTCCTCAAATTTCACTGGCATGACCATGACTGTTTTTGAATCTTTGTTGGCTTTAAGTAACATCCTAGACTTATGACTCGATTATGCATTAGGCTACTGTTTTCATTGATGAACAGAACCCTTTATATACTGCTTGGGAACATATATGTACCTTTTTGGCCCTAAAGGGTACATTAATGTAGACTGTACCTTGGGGAACAGAAATGGACTCCTACTGTACTCCTATTTCTGACAATGTAGCTAGAAAAGGTGCTAGGCATGATGATGCATATATTTTATGAGAATGAATGACACACAGTTGAATTTTATACAGAATGTCAGGTTAATACTGAAAAGGAGAGGAGGAATGTGTATTATTATTATTATTATTATTATTATTATTAATAATACAATAGTGCTGTTGAATGCTCGATTCTGATTGGTCCGTAACATTTATAAAAGGAGTCTCCAGTGTCAGGGCTTTGTAACAGTCAGTATGTTTTCCACCACAGGAAAGTCTTCAGGACAGAGGAGTTTGTGCGTTCAGGTTTCACTGTTTCTTAATAAATAAAAATTGTTAGCATTGGCAAATTGCTGTGTTATAAGAGGAATAAAACGCTACCAGACATGCTGTTATTGGAAAATATTCCACTTCAGGGTGATATCACTAACTTTGCTTTGTGTCAGGTCAAATCACATAACCTCATTGTTGATTATTTATCTAATAACAGTGTTCTTTTTTCTGTACTTGTGTATGTTACTATCCTCAACCTGCTCAGTATTTCTAGATTATTTCTAGCAACTTTACTCGGATGTGTGTAGATACAATTTTCTGTTTGGCTCTTTCGCCATTTCTCTCTTCCATAAGGCTGGTATGGATTAACACATGCAGTATTACACACACACACACACACACACACACACTAATCCTCTTGCTATGGTCCTCTTGCTAATAATTGTAAAAATGTTGTTCTAGGACAGCTACAGACAGCCTACATATGCTGCTCTCAGGGCCTGTAATGAATGTATAGATAGTTTATGCTGACCCAATACATCCAGTTTCAGGGCAAATCCATGGGTTTATTAAGAAGAGGAGCAAATCCTTTAAATTTACACTTGAGGCTGATATCAGTTTAGGGTCAGAATGCAATCTCCAGAGCCATGAAAAAAAAAAACAAAATACCAAGAAGTTAAAAAATAAATTGTGGATGTATCCCACAGCAAAGCAACAATCCAAAACTTAAGGAAAATCAACAGAACAATAGTTTGCAATTTCTGCTTATAGAATTAATATGAAGAAGGTAGTGCTGGGAAGGGGGGTGCAAACTTTTGAACAGCATGTGTTTTCCTCTTTTAACTTTCCACTATTAAAATTATAATAGGTATCATTTGACTACTTTGTTACATATGATAACATCCTATAAATACTACTGCTATAAACTAATTTCTTAATTTTGCTAAAATGCTATACAAACTTTTTCAACCGTCCATAGCTATTCAGCTAATTTTGACAATTCTTGTGGCACAGAATGCTAATATTGTGACTTTCCACAGGTTACGGAAGGAGTGGATCCAGAGGCTGCTGATTCGGAGCCATGGCGTGAACGGAAATATGAACGCAGAGGAAATGAAAAAGGATTGAAGACAGAGGATAGAAAACTCAATTCTTCTCCTATCATAGATGCATTCAGTTCACTCATGTTTGCTTTTTCCGCACTGGATAGTAATAAAAGATAGCGTAGGCCTAAATTTAAATTGTGTGCGCGTGTACCTTTGTTCAGAATGATTAAGATGTGGCTATGTGATGGGATTTAGTCTTACAATAGTGTTACAGAGTGATACAATATTTAAGTTATTGGACACTAGAGGGTATTGCATTGTGTTTTTTCATAGAGAGCCTGCACCATTATCAGTGAAGTGACCGTAGCCTGATAGCCCTGGATTGCAATGACTGACACGTGCCACATTGTAACTGTTAAAAAGATCATTTCAGGAGCGTTCAAAAAGACACCAGACCCACACCATACTTTTGTGAGAAAGATGCCATGGAAGTCAGACATTTTAACCCACTTTGGAGCTCTAATTCCAGCTAAAATGACTCCTAGGGCACTGCCACAAGCTCATTAGGTTTCAATCATTCATTTTCAGTGACATCCTGCCCATTAGCGCGAATGTCACTCATCCGGCTCATTGGTTCATTCCCATAGGCTTGCTGAAGCATTTCAAGGGTCTCTGTTGCCAATCAGAAATGCTTGCACATTGCGGAAATCACAAATGCACACATGCACGTTGTCCCAAAATGCGTGTAACACAGGTGCCGATGTTGGCAGCATGATGTCATGCGGCATACTGACTCACGAGAGTTACTGCTCACTCCTGCTGCACACGCTTGACCATGCCACGCTCTGTTCATTCGCAAAAGAAACAGTTTCAGAACCTTTTGATCAGCTGTCTATTCTATGCATACTGGCAAAGGTTATTGTTTCCCATTTTAGATGCCATTTTTGTAACTCAGTGATGGCACAGATTGTATAAATGACAGTTATTAGGGGACGTGTGCCCTCTCTATATTTTAACTCTATGGATCCTAACCAGTGCCACACGTTGGCACAGCAAGAGGTGGTAATGCCTCACAGCTCTAGGGTCCCAGGTTTAATGCTGGGTTTGCAGAGTGTCACACACACTCCCCATGTGCAGGTCTTCTGGATTCTCTGGTTGTCTCCCATTTCCCAAAAAGGGGATAGATGGTTTGTATATGCTAAATTGCCCCTACGTGTGCATGTGTGTGCATAATGTTTTACAATGGACTGGCATCCCATTCAGGGTGTATTCCCATTTTGCATAAGTGTTCCTGGGATAGGCACCGGATCCCCCATGACCATGACAAGGCAAATTATTTCTGCTACCATATTTTCATTTTCACATTACACTATATGTACATGCCATGCTTAAGTATTCACCCCCCTCAAACTTTTCTTCATTATGTCATGTTACAAATTGGAACTAAAATAGTCTTAATTAGTATTGTGACCCATAGTATTGAAGTGGGTGGTAGTTATATAGTTTGCAAACTTATAAGTAATGTTTTCTCTAAGTAAGTTTCAAAATAAACTTCTGATTTTTAAGTATGTGTATTTATAACTTAACTATATGACTTCTGATGGCAGAGGGGTTTTGACAGCACATGCTGGGGTCTGAATTCTTATGCAACTGCAACTTTTACATTGTTATATTTGCAAATTATAATGATTTTCCCCACTTCAGTGTTATTTGGGCCCCCCCCAATAGATTCATGACCTATAAATCAAATTAAGTCCATTTCAGTACCAGGTTTTAACACTGCAAAATATAGAAAAGTTCAAAGGGGGTGAATACTTATGCAAGACAGATGAATGTGCTTGTATTTTGTAAGCACAGTGCTATAGGAAGATCCTCACAAACAGAAAAAAAAATGGCTGTGAAATTAGAACATGTGACATTTATTTTAGGAAACCAGGGAGAAAAATAAGAGAAAAAAAATGTTTCTAAGAAGTTTCTTCAGCAAGACTGACTGAGAAGTTTGTCTTGTGTAAAGTGAATGTTGACAAGGTTGCAGAATGCACTAGAAACAGGAACTTGGTCAATATGGTAGATGGAAAAAAATAGAGGAAGAACCACTTTCAATCAAGAAACAGATACTCTGGTCATAGCACACATTCAAAGCATCGCCAAAAGAAAGAAAGAAAGAAAGAAAAAAAGAAAGAAAGAAAGAAACATTCTACCTGCACAAAATGCTTGATACAGCATGCTTGAATCAGGTATGTATTTGTCTTTTGGTGCCACCCAGTGGATAATACAGAATACAAACAGGAGTCAAGTCTTGCCCAATGCATTAAGATACAGTGTCTTATATACATTCACTGGCTACGTTATAGAGTAGCTGGTTTGAGTATTTACACAGAATGGTGCGACAAACAAACAAATAAAAAACCATCTAGTGAGTGGCATTTCTGTTGGTGGAAATGCCTTGTTGAGTGAGGTCAGAGGAGAATGGCCAGACTCATTTGAGCTGACAGGAAGCCCACTGTAAATCAAATAACTACTCTTTACAACCGTGGTAAGCAGAAAAGCATCTCTAATTGCACAAAATGTTGAACCTTAAGGCAAATGGGCTACAAGAGCAGGAGAGCACATCAGGTTACACTCCTGACATCATCATAAGAATGGGAAAATGTCTCCAGTCCTTTTTCAAACCTTTAACTGTCTAGTTTGCCGTACACTGATGCTCTGTAATTAACTTTTCTTTTCTTTCCATCTTTACAAAAATCTATTTTGATTGTCTTAATTTGATCATTTGTTTACTTAATTCACAGAAAAGTAAATATGTTCATAATTAATAAATGAACTGTAAATTTTTACAGTGATAACTGAACTAACAGATGAATGAAAGGATGAAAGAATAGAGTCAGGCTCTATGATTCAGGGTGTATTGGGAAAAAAAAGTGTATAATAATAATTATATGTAAATACATAATGGGGAACTCTCTATGCGAGACTCATGTAACCTCTGGCGTACAGCCCATTCTGCTACAGTGCTACAACACACCCTTTCGCAAATCAGGAATTCACAGAAATGAAAAAGCTACTTAAGCAGAAATTATTTATTGACACAGAAATAGAAAAACCAACTTCCCTCACATCAGCTAGGACATACTGGATCAACAGATTTGCTTATTAATGTGCTTGGATTGTATTGTGCTTCACTGACAAGCTGCCTAAGGATTAAAAAAGAAATCCTTCTAAATTGAATAAATTCATTGTGATCAGTTGGACGTGTTTGTGTAGCACTCATTTATATGTCTTTATGTTGCAGGGACTGAAGCAATGCCAGATAGTTGTGTGTGACCCCACTGGAAAGTGTGTGTGATGTTAGCACATTTGGGACAAAAATTGGGTGTGTGTTTGTGTGGTGGTCTGGGAAAACCCATCAGATGTCACAGTAGCTGAAATTTGGCAAACAGAGGAAAAATGAGAATGAGGGAAAACCTGGTTTTGGTGAAAATATAACATTTAACATAACATTTCACTAAAATAACATGTAAATGTGTTAAAACATCTGTATTCTGGGCAAATTTGGTATTTTCCTCTATTATAACTATAGTTTCTCTATTGTTTACTGCTAGAAGATGCAGAATAAAATTTCTCTCTCTCTCACACACACACACACACACACACACGCACGCACCACACCCAAACACTCACAAAGTTGCGTTTAAAATTAGTTTGTGGCTTCCGAGATCTTATTTGAGAGCAAATAATTGGAATGATCTCTAATCAATTTCTGAAAACCTAGGCTATGAACTTGGCTACATTCCTGCACAGATCATGTTGCATTAGTCATTCTGCTTAAAGATGTCTCAAACCTTACTAACTAAGTGTGATTTCCTGTTTATCTAAGTTGTTAAATAGCTGGAAGTCATAGCGAACCAGACACAAGTCAAAATGTGTGATGTTTTGGCACCAGAGTCAGAATTAAATCTTTCAATGCAATTTTCTACATTTTCACATTTGGAGTAACGAGATTTTGAAGTACAAAACAGAAAGCTAACAAAAGAGAAACATAATTAAACAGTACATAATTCAGTATTATACATATAGTACAAAATGTCAAATTGTTATTATGTGAAGGGTTTTCCCAGGCATTTGAGAATTTCATGATTTTGCACCATCATCTATTTTTTCTTCCTTTTTTAAATAAGTGTAATTGGTTTGTATGGAAAACTGTAGTACTTATACTATAGTACTGTAAAACTGGTTATAAACTATCCTTTGTAATCTGATTTAGAAGAATTCAGTGAGCTTAATCTGCAGTCTTTATAGTTCACACCACTTGTGTTTGCATGTTATAAATAATCAGAAGGCACACTATACATTTGCCACAGGTATGATCTGAGATCATGTCAAAAAAAAACTGTAAAGGCACTACGATTTGGACACAAAATACACGCACTGAGTCGGCAAACATTCTCCTTTCTTCATGTTTAATTACACTATTACATCAAGGCCTGAGTCACGTTGAACAAGACTCCAGTCTGAACAGTACACATCCACTTCAAGAAGCAGTTATTTAGACTTAAAAATTCTTCGAGTCTGACAAACTGTTCAAGAATGCTGAACGCATATCCTGTCATCAGTAATAACTACCCCTCCTGGAATCTGTTTTGATAAAATCATGACTCAGTCTGACGTGTTGCATGTTCTGGAAACAAATGTAACAACTGCAATCATTTACTTCGTAGGAATGCAAACACCTAAATAAGTGCTCCTAATTTAGAAATCTTGTTTGGGTGTTTATTTTTAGAGCTGGATAGACTAAAAGACTAAAGCTCTGCTGCATCGCTTTCTTTAGGTAGAGATCAAGGTGAGGGCTAAAGCCCACTGGCACCACTATCACACCAACAAGTTGACTAAAGATGAAAGTGAGCCCTGATTATCATTACCTTATTGACGATCATGTTAATTATATGGATCGATGTGCAAATCGTTCAGGATAGATTTTGCCTTTAGGTCTAATTATTACTATTACTATTATTACACGCTACACAAGCTAACAAAGTCCAAATGGTTAAGAGTATTTTAATTCACTCAGAATGTGGACTCTACTGTAAGAATGTTCCAGCTTCATTGCACTGTCACAGCTGGGCATCTGAGGAGTTGGTGCAACGCGACTGCTGTCCTTTGGAGCTCACCGACAAGTGTGTGGTATCTTCACTAAAAGCCTTCTCAAAGGCCCGTCTCAAAGACAGTTTAACTTTCTCTTTAAAGTCCTGCCCCATAAAGACATACAGTATCGGGTTCATGCAGCTGTTGATGTACGCGAAAGAGATGACCAAAGGGTCTATTTCTCTAGCCAGGGTGACATCCCGTTCTCCACCATAAATGTCTACCAGACCCACCACATGATAGGGAAACCAGGAGAGAAAAAATGCCACCACAACAGATAGCATGATCCGGAATGCTCTTCCTGCACGAAAGTGGCTGCTCATAACCTTCCGGGCGATACCAGTGTAGCAAAACACAATGCACAGAAGAGGTATGAGGAAGCCTAACACAAACCGGGTCATGGTTAGCGCCCTGTAAGAGCCACTTTTGTTGGTGCTGCCTTCTTCTTCGGTAGCATTTCTGTGACTGAACGTGCAGAAGGTTATGTTCAAGTCATCTAGGGTGACCGTTTCTCGTAGGATCATAGTGGGCAGGCTGAGGATTATGGCCAGTATCCATGTCACGGCACAGCATACCCATGCTAACCCAAGCGTACGATTATTTTGAGCCCAAACAGGTTTAACAACCTGAATGAAGCGATCCAGGCTGATGATGTTCAGGGTGAAGATGCTGGTGAACATGTTGACAACGATGATCGTGGGTAGGACTTTGCACATAGCTTCTCCATATGGCCAGTGATGCTCTAGAATGATTTCAGCCACAATAAACGGTATGGACAGGCAACACAGGAGGTCAGTGATGGCCAGGTTCAGAAACAAGATGGTGTTAATAGTCTTCTTCATCTCCACACCAGCAATCCACACTACAAGGGCATTTCCAGGAACTCCAAGGGCACAGGTCAGGCAGTACAACACAAGCGCCGCTGTTTTAATGGATTCCTGTGATTCCAGAGACAAACCAACGTCAGAGGGATCATGATCATCAATAATGTACGTAGAGTCTTCATAGTACGAGTAGTTGTAGGTCTCGTTCATGGTGTAGCCTTTGAGAAATCCAGACGAAATCTTGAGCTTCACCGTTTCCTTTGCTTGGAAAGTATGGAAGCAAAAGAGACAAAGATGTACATTAAAAGTCACTTAAATCTTAATAAAGAAATTTAAACACCACTGAATTCATGGCAGTTAACTATTTTACTTCCAAAGTTTTAAGTTATGCTCACTGGAATTTAAAGGGTTATTGCATATTCACATGTTAAAATATATGTTTTCAAAATACTCAAGGGTTTTTTTTCCCCCAAGGTTCACAAGTTTTCAAATATTCAGGTTTCTCAATAATATACTTCAGTGCTATGAATTCAAAGGTGTTTAAATGTAAGAATTAAGAATCAAGTGGATTTTAACATTCAAAATTTTCTATGTCTCTTGTTTAGAGGATGAGACATGCTATTAATCACAAACCATGAAACCTCTAAATTATGAAATCTTTATTCAAGTATCCTATTACAGGTTAGATTTTAAATTACAGAGTGATCATGATCACATTTAAACACTTTCCAACACATAGGGTGTAATTATTCCAGAAACAAAACCCTGAAAAACAAACCATACAAATGTTTGAATGAACTTCTTTTCATTTAATTTACTCAGATTTTTACCCCTCAGACAGAAGAAGACCTGACTTACCCTGCTGATATCGCGCGAGTCAGAAGTTAAATTCTGGGTGGGTTGAAAAGGAAAGGAGAACAACGACAAAAAATAGAAGTCTGCAGGAAATTCTTTCAAGTACTGTTGACACAACTGGTCGCACCATCTAATCAGCAGTGAGGTCTTTACCAGAGGAAGTCGAGAAACCACTGAGGCAAATTAACACTGCAGATGAACCAGTGGATTCTTAAGAGACATGAATATGTTTTGTTATTATACAAATATCAAATACATCATACACAAATAGTTTGATGGCACTTTCATTATCAATAACTCATTTTAAAAAAATTGTTTTTTAAATCTGTTTGTCTATTGAAATTCATTATAAAATGTGAATTCTTTGTCCTTATTAAGAAATTCAAAATCTAAAAATCACAAGCTTTTATATCATATATAAATATATAAAACTGCATGAAGAAGTTGAAACTATATTCTGCTGATCCAAAGCAAACGCACTGACCCTTCACACATTGACACATGCAGCTTCTTGCATGTTCTCCAATAATGTAAAAAAAGAAAAAATTTTGACACTCTAAACTAAATCATAGCACAGCTTCGGTTAGAATACGTTGGGCAGCAGAATTTAATAATCATTCAGCAACGATACACTCGCTGTCCACTTTATTAGGAACAACCGTATATCTATATACATCCATGACATAAATGCAATTATCCAGTCAGCCAATCATGTATGATTTTATGCATTGAACCACCACCACATGATTGGCTGACTGGATAATTACATGAATGTGCAGTTGTACAAGGGTTCCTAATAAAGTGAAAGGTGCATGCAAGTTAACCATACATACCAATGTTTGGCCTAGTGCTGCTAACCTGCTCTAATTACAGAACACAAACATCTATGGCTTCAAAGTTCAGACACATTTCCTACCCTTTTTGCTGGTGTGTTCATCAAAATCATCTCAAATATTCAAAACTATTCGCTCACAATTCCATTTCATCCTGCATCATTCTAGTATAATTCTAAAGAGCAAATGTAGTGCAAGCTAGATGTTTCTAATTTGGATATACAATCTGCATATCCACTTGCTGGTAGGCAGATTCTGGGCTTAACAGCCTCCTCTAGGGCAGAACAGTAGCTTGGCCTTAGTTTCAATTAATATGCATCATTTACTAATTTCTACTGGTACATAGTTTATCAAGCTAATATCTGTCCAATCAAATTACTACATAGGCTTCTTGAAGCATTGTCTTAAAATCTATCAAATGAAAGTTATCCTCGGACTGATTTTCATTCATTTTTTGACAGCTAAAAATGCTATCCATAATTACTTGCCCCCTAAAATGGAAAATCTCTCTTCAGGATCTGATATTACTGATTATATGGGTGTATTTTATAGTTTAGGAAGTAAGCAACTCGAAATAATAGGTAAGTTAAACATTTCAGGAGCCAGATCTTCATGAATTTATTTACATATTTGTGCAATCGTTGAAAAGTCTGAGAAACTACACCATTGGCATAATGAATTAAAACAATGAAATATCATGCAATAGACCTTCAGCTATATTACAAGTTTTATTAAGATGCATTGAAAAGGAAAAACGATGGGAGATAGATATGTAAACCATTGCAGATTCAATGATAAAATGCACAGGAAGCAACTCTCACCAAATTGGTGTTTATTACATCGATTTGCCATTTGCAATTTGAAAAGTATGTCAAACAAACATCAATCAGCCTACTTTATTGCATGAGGGGAAGAAAAAAAAAAAAAAAAAAAAAAAAACATGGCATTTTGGTAAAAGAGTATATCTGATCATGTGCTTTAACAATAACTCTGAATAATGGGGAAAGTAAATTAGGCTTTAAAAAACACCACCAAAACCTACAATAATTTAATTCTAACATCAGTCCTTCAGAGACCAAAATGTCAATTTAAAACACACTTCAACTGAAAATGTACACAAATAGCAGAGCAATGAATCTATTTATTTTTATAATCTATGTCCATTGTAGATATCCCCCCGAAGTGTTTTTCATAGTTAATTCCTTACTTTCAAAAGCACAGACAAAAGTGTAAAATGTTACACTACAGCTATCAGCACATCGTGTCCACATCAATGTTCAACTTTACTTCAGGAAATAGCAGAACATTGGATGAGATCATGCAAGGAGCAGAAGCCATAACATACAATATGTGGCAGTAAAAATGATTTTGACAATTGAATTAATACAGGTGTACAGTTCCTTAAAAATCAAATGCATTAGTAAGGAGTGTCAACCAAAAGGTCTCTCCACATCCCATATATTCCACTGTAATTATCTACCTCAAGTCAGGCAAGATATCTTGTCACCAGTTTAAATTAAATATATACACAATTAAATCTGTACAAATTGACATACAATATCCTGCCCCGCCTCCTCAGATAAATCACGTGTGCCTGTCACAATTCTACCAGCAAAAAAGTACAACTGTATATTTGCTTTGACTACAATATGTTTAAACAGTTTTTCTCCCACAGAAATGAACAAAACACGTTCCAAGTAATGTCCAGTCTATTCACACAATTTTTACACCGAGGTGACAATATAGGACCCACTTTCTGTTGTGTCTCCTTTAGAGTCTCTCTTTTTTACGTTGCTGTTAACTGGAGTGGGGATCTGAGATGGCCTCGGAGTTGTGCTGTCAGCACTGCTCTTTCTAGGGCTTGGTGTATAATTAAAAGGACTAACCCTAGCAGCAACAGCACCACTAGGGGAGCTGTGCTTGCTAGAATTGGTTGAGCTGAAAGGTGTACGCTCGGCAATCGCAATTTCATGAACTTCTGAAGCAATATTTGGAGTGCTTAAAACAGGCTTAATGTCAGTCACCTTTTTGTCAAGACTCTCACTACTTCGGATCAAGTTCAAATTAGTTTCTGAACCGAGACGTCGAGTGGCTGCATTCTCATTGGCTGCTGGCTGCTTATGATGCATTTCACTCAAGTCCCAATCACTAGGATGTAGTCTTCCAGACAATCCATCAATTACTGGAGGTGTATTTGCTGTTGGTGACTTACTAGACCTAGGGCTGTTGATAGGACAGTCTTCCATCCTCACCCAGACATCTTCAGGTTTAGATGCTGTGGTACTCGTCTGATGTGCTGTGTGTACATCACTAGTCGGATCAGGCAAGTCTAGAGTCATTGCGGGACCCGTCTCACTATCTTTTATTTTCCTCCACGTTCCTTTCCTTTCTAGTCCCCCATCCTTGTTCTGTCCAGATCGCTGAGGTGGATTAGCTGGCTGACGTTCATCTTCACTTCTGCCCTTTTCACTAGACTCAGATGATGCAGATAGTATAGAGGAACTGCTGCCTGTTCTTTTCCAAGTACCTACTCTTGGCAGTGAGGACGAATGTTTGCTGTGCTCCCTTTTCCATGTCCCTCCTCTGTTAATTGGGAGTCTTGAGGGGCTCTCTGAATGGGATCGGGAGATGTCATTGCGTCTAAGTGACTTCCCATCTCCATTTTCAGAAGAGTTTTGGCTTTGAGGGGACTTTTTCCAGCCACTTCCTTGGTAGGGTAGAGAGAGAGACATGTCTGGTAAAGACGGGCTTGAAATAGGTGTTTGAGACTGACTCGGAGAGGAAGGAGATAAAGACTCAAAAGAAGCAGACTCCTCTAATTTCCTTTTCAGGGTTGGACTAGGGGCTTCTTTAATAAATGTGGATTGGCGAACAAGTCCGGGTTTCTCTGATCTGTCAGACTCACTCCCACTTGACTTTGTGGAAGACATTCGAGACAGCTCTGCTTTTTTGGAAGAGCCTGTGGCTCCAGACTGATTTAGACTTTTTGAGGCAGATTCACTCCTGGGTATACCACTGGTGCTTCTTGGCAAGCCACTATGTTTCGGAGGTGTTTGCTGACCCAGCTGCCTCCCTGGAGAGGGGTAAGACATTCGACCAGACCCAGGTTTGGAAGCTGCACTTGGAGAAACAGTACGAGGTATCTGAGAGAATTTGTTTGGTGGAGTTAGCCCATTCCTACCTGGTGAAGCAGAGGTACGACCAGGAGACTGCATGGGTCTAGCAAGGGATTGCTGGGGTGGTCTAGATGGTGTGGAATCTCTTGACCCTGATCGAGAAGAGGTTTTACTTGATCCTCCATGGGAGGCAGCTGGTTCTCTGGCAGGACTTGGGTCTGATTTTGATGGTGTCTTCAGAGTCCTAGGAGAGTTTCCAGAATTTGGTGCCTGAGGAGCTGGGGGTTTTGTGGCTTGTCCACGAGTAGGAGGCTTTTTTGGAATAGGGCTGGTACTGGGAGAACTACTTCTCACACCAGGGACATGAACCATTGTCCTTCCTCTTGAAACTACAGGAACTTGAGCTTGTCTCTGTTGAGAAGTCATGGTATCAAGACTAGGTCGTGGTTTTCCAGTGATAAGACTTTTATACACTTTCTTACCACCTTTTAAGCTTTTAGTAGCTTCCTCCTCTTTCTTTTTTGTTTCTAAAGTGCTTTTCTCACCCGGTTTCAATATTCTTGGTCCTTTATGGGCAGGAGGCTTATTGTCATCTTGATTTGAAGGCAGGTGGAAAGGGGATCCAATGGAAATGCCGGATTTAAGAGAAAGGATAGAATCTGAATCAGACGACCCTTGTCTGGATAGACTGGCTGCAGCCTGGTGTAGACTGCTAACAATTGAATTAGCACCCTCTTGGATGGCTTTCCAGTCAAACGATTCAGAGTCTGGAGACAAGGCTTGCTCTGAAATAGGACTGTGTGTATCTGTGAGATCCAGGATAAGATCTGGTTCCTCTGCTAAAATGCCATCAGCTAACATGCTTTTCTCCTCCTTAACACCTTGATCATCACTTTTACTTCTAGGTGGTTGCTTCTTTTTCTTTGGCATTGCAGAACTGATGCACTCTTGTAGGAGGTCATCCTCAGAATCAATACTGAGTGAGCTAAGAGAACTATTCCGAGAGAAACATACAGGAGTATCCTCCACATGAAAGGCTTTTGGTGCATAGCCAGAGGCTTGAGGCCTGGGCATTTCTACTTGTGATGCGTCCTCTTTGTGTGAACAATCTTTGTTGTTGTTTTCTTGGTCAATGTCACTAAGAGAACTGAGGGAGGAATTTCTTGAGAAACACACTGGGGTGTCCTCTATTGAAAAGTTTTGCTTTTCATCAGGCACTGTTCCAGTATTTTCTTTGGATGCAAGGGAAAAACCTGGTTTTTGAAGGGCCTTTGCTGGGGCGCTCTGAAACGTGGCCACTCTGTTGGGGTTTCCAGAATCCTCTCCATTACTCTTTGAAGGTGGAAGCTTTCTTTGTTCCTTATCTTTTCGGAGCTCAGCTTTCTCTTTGGAAAGGTCAAGATCGTCATCCTCAAAGTCAAGTGAGCTTAGCGAATCATTACGAGAAAAGCAATAAGGAGTACCCTCAATTGGTGTGTAATGGTGCGGAGAATCAAAGGCAAAACCTGGACGGGCACGTTCCTCGGTATTCAGAGACTTATCTGCCAATGCTCTGGGGCCTGGTTTAGACTCTAGTTTTTTTGTTTCTGTGTTTTTATCAGGATATGCTGCTTCTGATAAGTTGCTAGAGGCATCTGGTCGCTTAAGCATCCTTGCTCTATATTCACTGCTTTGTGGCATTGGTTTTACAGGAGAAGTTGGCTTTTTCTTTTCAAACTCTTGCTGAACTAGACTGCCAGTGGCAGTAGGTGGATGCTGAGGTTGATCTGACATTTTTTGCACTCTGAATGGCTTGTGTGTTTTACCTTTTGGCATTGCCGAGTTGATGCACTCAGCAAGAATATCATCACCTTCATTCTCACCAGGAGCACACTGCACGTCAAAAGCTGCAGCAATATCTGTTGTTTCTGCACTTTTACCCTCTGGGTCAGTGTCTCGTCTTTGATTTGATGCCTCTGCTTGGGGAGCTGGAATTTCAATAGCAGCCAACTCATTTGGAGGTGAGTCAATAGTAAGGTCACTAAGAGATGTTGCTGTTGAGAAGTTAGTAGGAGTTCCTTCTACACAATATACCCGAGGCATGTCCTCTCCATGAGTTAATGCCATATGTTTTTGCAATTGTCCTCTGTTTTGTGAGGGGAGTAGCTTATAAACAGGGAGCTGGCTTGGTTTTCGGACCACTGGTGGTGGTATTCTTGAAGTGGCTGAGGGTGTTTGCTTCTTGGGTTTTCTCGATGACTTTGTAGGCATGGCTGAATTTATACAGGCTTCTAGGATCTCTCTATCATCGTCATCATCGTCAGAGTCATCCAATATGTCTTTCTCAGATTCAGTAGTTCCTGAAGGCTTGTCTTGCCTCTTAGATTCATAAGTATCTTCTTTCTCTGGCTCTGTTTTGTTTCCGTGGTCATCCTCATGAAGTGGTGGCATTATCTTTAGCTCAACATCCTTTTGAATAAAGGGCTCATCCAGACTTAATGCACTGAGGCTAGAGGCACATGAAAATCCCTCTGGAGTACTCTCTGTAGCAAAATGTAGAAGTGTGTCATTATCTGGAAGCACCTGCACCTTTTGCACAGCAGCACTGACAGCTGCATGTCTTGGCGCCAAGTCACGTTTTTCGGCATGGGGTGGTACGCTAACTTTCTGCTTTATGGATGTTGTACGTGGGGGTGGGGGCGGAGGGGTCTTGCTACGACTGGGTGGCATTGTTTGGCCAGGACTATCAGGCAAATCACTAGGGCTGATTATGCCACTGACCATTCCACTGTATGGCTCACTCTGTACGGAGCTTGCAATGGAGTGACTCTCGAAGCTGTCAAGAGAGCTGACAGAAGTGCATCTGCTAAACACAAGAGGGGTCTCTTGCACGTAATGTTCAGGGGGACTTTTGGGGGTCTGAGCACCACTTTTTGATGGTGATTTGGCACCTGATGAAAATTCTACTACTTTCTGATGTCTAGAACCCTCACCATGCCCAACATGAGATCCTTGGTGTCGTGGTGGCTTCATTCTGACATAATGGTTGGATGATTGACCTTCTGTTGTGCGCTGATCAGGAACATTACTGGATGACTTCTCAGCAACGGGCAAAGTTGTGTAGTTACTAGCTGCATTGACATTCTGCTTACAGCTCTCCATTTCATCTTCAGAAGATAAGGATGATAGGGAGCTCCCCCTTGAGAAACATATAGGTGTACCCTCCACACAATAGGTCTGCAATGTTTCTTGATTTATTGTAGGAGCCTTGCAAGTGGACTTTTGAATCGACCTGCCAGGCCCTGGTCGAGTCTGAGCTGAGGGTTGCTGGAGCTGTTTTTGCCTATTCTGAGTTTTTATTGAAGAAACAGAAGATGAACTGTCCTGGCTTAACTGGTCCTTGACAGAGCTCTGGGAAGATGATGCTTTTGAATGACTGAACACTGGCTTTTTAGAGGATGCATCAGAATACTTCAGACTATAATCAATAGGTTGTTCTACGTGGTGATCTTCATTGTATTTTATGCTGTAATTGGTAGGCTGTTCATCAAGTTGTTCCTCTTCTGAATAGCGCTCACTGTAGTTAGTTGGTTTGTCATCACCAAAATCATCCACAGTACAAATTGTTTGGTTAATTTTTTTGTTCATTCCATGGCCAGATGTACTGCTACTTTGCTCATTAGGTCCCCTGGATCGGAATCCTCCAGACATGTCCTGCTGAACAAACAGGGGCTGGTATTTTTTAAGCTTATCTTCACTTTCACCATTTCCCTCTGTGTACATTGGGTACCCTGGGCTCTGGGACCTGGGTGGATTGTGTTCAGAGCGTTTCATTTCTTCCTCCAAAATCTTGGGCCTTGCCCACCTCTCACTCTGGCTTGGGCTTTGTCGGCCAGAGTTGAGCTGCTCATCTGAATACTTCAAACTATAGTTAATTGGTGTGTCTAGATCACCATCATCGTCCTCCATATGATTTGCATTGTGTATCTTATGGGCAAGATCAGCTGGATATTTTCTATAGACACACCATTTTCCTTCATCATCTTCAGAGTAGGAGTCTACAGATGGTTTCATTTGACCCCTTTTTCCATAACCATCAGTGCTGCTGACACTATTAAGGCTGTCATTAGATGCTCTATACTCCAATTTTGGCATTGGGCAAGGTCTGCCTGATGCGTCTGGTTTACTGTAATTGTACACATTTTGGTGACTGTGAACCCCAGTCTGACGTCTGATGAGGTCATCCTGAACTATGTGAGGGTCCGGAGCAGATCCAGCATTTCGGTCATCTAGGCCCAAGTGCATGCTTTGTACTTCTTCCATTACCATTGCTATTTGTGCTGCAGTGGTAGGAATTTGCATTCCCATTCTTTTACCGGAGTCAGGCTCTGGGTGAACACCTCTTCGCTCCCGATCCAGACTTTTGTCTCTCTCAGCCCTAACACTGTCTGTATTTCCCCTATTCTCCCGAGAAGATGGGCTGGAGAGCACTGGTGTGTTCATGTAAGGGGAGCGAACCCCAACACCACTAGTGTTAAAACCATCCGACCTGCAAACCCCATCGTAATCACCATAAACATTGTGCTTGTGCCGAGACTTGCCCCTGTGAGAAGCCTTAGGACTCAAATTATCTATATTATCAAAAGTTTCAGAAAGATGCTGTGCATCCAGTTCTTCAATTAGTGCTTTCTGTTTTCTTACATGTAGTGAAGGCAGGCTAGATCCAGGAGACATTATGTTTGCATCCTTGTACTTGGCAGGCCGATTGGCCATGAGGTTTCTCAAAGCTGCAGCACTACCCATAGCAATCATTTTGTGCTTGGAATGAATCAGGTTTTTTAGCATACTAACTGCACCCATATCCCACAATGCTTCCTGGTCTTTTGCATTTCGAGCAGAGAGGTTCCACAGAGTTCCACAGGCATTGCTCACTATTGTTAAGCTGTGAGATTTGAGATGCTGAAGAAGCGTCTGCAGACAGCTGCTCTCCCGCAGGATTTGCCTACAAAAATATTGGAAAAGAATCAGGAATTAGAATTTGCCACACTGAGAGAATAGCAACCAACTGCTTATGACCGAAGCAGCAATAGATTATAACTTCACCTGTGCTCCTCATTTGTGGCTATAAGACTTGAAACATTCCGCAATATGCCTCCACCACTTTCTATAATGGCAAGGGTGTTGGTTTGGCTTCTGTAGGTTAGAGTGCTCACTAAAAAGGCCAACGCACCAGCAACAGAACAGATATCAGCCTTGTTTTCAGTGCAGTGAGCAGATAAGTTCCAAAGGGCACTAAGCACACTTTTTAGTGTTGATTCCTGTATTTTTAAAAAAAAAAAAAAAAAAAAAAAAAAAAGATATATCATGATACAAAACGAACAACATCATTTGATGTACATAAATGCCCCTAAAACAGTCCTTACCTTCTGAACCTCAAGGGCACACTCCATTAGAGCCCTAACACTGCCAACCTCACGCAATGTCTTTTTACTATTTACATCAGCACGCCAAGACAGGTTTCTCAACACACTGGCAATTACCTGAAGGAATAAAGATGATCAAATTAAACATAACAGAACTGCTGTAAGATAGATATATATATACACCTAACAGCTATATGATACTAAATTTACCTGTTGCAAATCCTCACTCTCAGATTTCAGCTGAGCTACCATGGCCCTCATACAGCCCTTCATGGAACAAAGTGTGGCCTGTTGGGGAAAAAAAAAAAAAAAAACCATTGTTAACAACACTATAATTATTTTGTTAACAACACTATAATTATTAGTTTAAATCTGAAAATGAAGTTTAAATCTGAAAATGAATGGAATTCCCTACCTTGTTGGCTACATCTCCGAAAGTTAAGTTAGTTAGAGCCATGCCAGCATATCTTCTTAGTGTAACACTGTAGTGGTCACTCGTAAGGCCATAAATTTCACAGTCCACCTGCAACAGTTCGCCTATAGCCTGCAGTCCACCTACAAACGGTAACCCATTCAGTAAGTCTTTTAAAATACATATTATTCTGAACAAAACAGCTCACAAATGGCAGTACACAGGGAAACTTACCAAGTTCATTCATCGCATGTCTATGCTCCTCATCAAAGGACAGCTTCATGAGAACACAAACTGCTGGGCAGATCTGGTGCTCCATAGGGGAAGGCACTAAAATTCAAAACAAAAGTACATTAGCAAAACGAAATGGTCACTTAGTAGCACAGCTATGATAGTACTGTCCTTAAACCATTGAGCAAAATGTAAGGAGAAGAAAAACCAAAAGCTAGGCTTACTTGGGTTTTTGTCTTGGTCTACCCCACGCTCATGGCTCTCTTGCCATTCCCAGCAGGTCTCACAGTAAGCCCTGATCTGTTCCAGCAAGTGGAGCACCCGGATCTCTCTCCGGCCACGCTTGTCGTCCGGCTGCGAGTGGATAATGTTATGCAGGGCAGCACTGGCCCTGGCTCGGGCCTCCTTGCTGCCTCGAGAGTTGCCCAGCAGAACAGAGTCCTTGTCATTGCCATGCAGGAGCTGAATAAGCAGCGGCAGGCAGCCGGATTGACGCATGGCTATACAACTGTCCTGAGAACTGGACATGGCCAGGAGAGTTCGAGACATGTCATCCTTATCATGAGTGCCCAGCATGGACAGAAGAGAGTACACCATTTCCACCTGGAGAGATGGGACAAGAGTAAAAAGTTCTTCATGCTCGTTGAATGTTTATGCGCACAAGGAAATGTACTGAATGTGGCACCTGATGAGTAAAACATCTGTTGATGTAAATAATAAAATTTTAGTCTACAGAAATAAATCTGACACTTATTTGTCAAAATTTGCTAAAATGTGACATCTGATTAGTTTTTTCTGGTTTAAATTTCCCCAAAGAGAATAGACACAGCTACACAGGGAGTCATTTTTTAAATTGAATGTCACCTTGGTGCCCAAATGACTGGTAAGTCTGCGGGGTACCGAGTAGCTTCCTGCACTACTCATCTCACTGGCCGTGTCATGATCCACACGAGAGCTTGAGCCCTGGCAAAACAGAGACACTTTATCTTTGGGGGGAAAAAAGCCATTTTAATCCTCACTGCAAAAAAATATAACCATTTAATTGAAATATATGCCTCAACAATAGGTCAATTCAGAACATTTACTATTAACAGTGTAAAGTTAACTAAGGTCAGTAAAATCACACTTGATCCCTGTGGCTAATCCACTAACACATCTGTGGCGCCATCTGTCTGCAAAACGCTATTGTTCAGTGAGCCAGGAAAATGGCATGCAATTCACCAGTAATCCCACAATGGATATTTAAAAACATTCATTACATGACTATTTAAAACACTCCTTGAATGCACTGAAAACATTTAAAATGTGTTCCAAATGCCAAAATTACACTGCAAAAGAAACACAATTTCAGTGAGAAGTGCAGGAACATGCAAGTTTGTCTTTCCTTACCTGAGAGCAAGCACCATTCCCCATGACTGAGTCTCCTGATGCCTGTGCCCCCTCAGCCTGGGCCATGAGGTCATGCTTGGCCTAAGGAGGGGCAAAATTAGAAAAAAGGGAAAAGAGTTTCTGTTCCTGACCTACATAATCCAGATATGGCACACAGAGATGCATGGTATTGAATGTTTCACTTGCACATCAAGACTTGTGGCCCCTGATCTGTACTGTACATCTAAAAGCCAGGTCACACTCACATCTGTTCATGCTCTGTCACACAGAATCTATATTTGGTGCACAAGATTACTCCATTAAAACGTCATAGCAGAAATGTTCACATGTATAATGTTTATAATGATAGGCATAAACAACAAAATATCTAAGTAAGAGAAATTACCTTACATACAGGCCAATTTTTGAGTAATACACTCACCGGCCACTTTATTAGGTACACCCGCTGTTTTATGCAGTTATCTAATCAGCCAATCCCTTGACAGCAGCACAATGCATA
>JAOTRR010000010.1:17849814-17867393 GCA_028570945.1 Gogo arcuatus | reverse complement strand
CATTGTGTTCACTATCATTTCCAGGGGTGTCAATAATAGTGGCACGTGTGTTTTTATTGAAAATAATTATTTCTTGATGAGACATTTGTTTTTCTCTGAATAAATTTATTTCAAGTAAAGGTTGGATTTTTTTCAGTGTGAGATGAAGCTGCTTCACCAAAAGGTGGATTTTTTTCTAATCCTTTTTACTAATCTTTACAAGGGGTGCCAATAATTGTGGAGGGCACTGTACATTATTAGAACAGACATGAAATGTATTCTTTCTTCCAATATTACTTCTTCAATAACTTCTCATCTCTGTGTTTTAATGCTATTCTAATAAAAATTCTCTTGTTCCCATGGTAACACCTTCACATATTTTAATTTATCAGCTTGCTCATATATCATATATCATAAAACCCTGCTTTGGCATCCTCCCATAATTCATGATGTTTTGCTTATTTTACTTGCTCCTTCTGTGCAAATACAAAAATTCCTATTTGCCACTCGTTCTATCTCGGGAAGGAAAACAAAGAAATTGGGATGTGATAGTCTATTAAGCAGAAATACTTAGGGAGAGTTCTCATGCAAGACTGAGAAAACGATTATTGACCCAGGACTACAACTGTCCCCAGGCCTCAAATGAGGTTTTACAAAACTCCTGTACACTTATTCTCCTACAGGCCAATTTGCTCTTCAAATGAAAGAGGAGCTTCCCTAAGGAGAACATCCAATCTAGTGAAAATATGCTAATAAGGACTCACCAGGTCTTTTCAATTACTTTTATTGAGCAAAGAACCACAACCGTGCACAGTCTGCTCTAGAATTATTGGCACCCATGGAGAGGATGAGTTTTTAAAAAAAAGGTTATTAAAACATCCTTGTGGTTTAAACTCATAGTGAAAATATGAGAGAAATTTAACTTTTACTAAAATTATTGGCACCCCTGCATTTAGTACTTGATGCAAGAGGTATGGATTTACCAGACAAGAGAGTCTCTTGTGGAGCTCATCCCACAGATCAGGGAATTGGCATGGATGGCAATGTCCAAAGCTTGATTCTGTTGTCCTTGAACTATTTTTGTGCGGATGATCAATCCACAACCCAGTTGTAACTTCTTGGCAGAGGCAACCAGGCTTTAATTTAACATCTCCTGGTACTTCAGTGAGTCCATGATGCTATGTAGCCTAACAAGGTCTCCAGAGCCTTAGAAGGAAAAACAGCATCACAGATAATCCACCATACATTTATGCTCTTTTATTCTGTTTTATGTACAGTATGACCAATCCCACCTTGAATATTTGTTGCCAGAATGATATATTTTTGTCTCCTCTGACCATAGAGTTCCAGTCAAAGTTCTAGTAGCATCTAGAAAACTTACATTTGTGGTTAGATACTCTTCAAATAGTTTGTTGGCCTTTTAATTGTAGATTAGGAGACTTGGTGACCCGAAAATCCCGCAAAACTCCAACTGTGATCCTTAGAGACTATCCTTGTGTCGACTTCCAGCTGCAGTTGTTTTAAACTTCTTAATTATTGCCCTAACAGTGGATATGGTATTTTAAGACCTGCTCCAAAAACTGCATGTTTTTGGAGCAGTGTCTGATTTTTGTCACACTTTTGTCTCATTTGATCTGTGTATTCTCTAATCTTCCGAATGTTGATGATTGACTAAGAGAATTTGGCCTTTGTGTCAGCTCACTACACTCAGGCGAACTTTCAAGAGTTATAGATAAATAGAAACGTGTCAGTTGCATTTTGTTCATTGAATTTCTAGGTTTTTGTTGTTTTATTTTCTTAGAATATGATTATTTCAATTAAAGGTTTGATTTCTCTCATTTTTGAGTGTGACATTAAGCTAAATAGCAACAAAGGCATTTTTTATACTTACGGAGACACTAATTCTGGATTGTAATATTTTCTAACAGACTTTTTTTTTCTTTCTTTTTTTTTTTTGCAGTGCAACGAGACGTCATTCTTCTTCGAAGCTCCCAGCAAAGTGTCATGTAAAAACCTTTGGAAGTGTTGTGTGGAACACCACACCTTCTTCAGGTACGAAAGCAGTTTGCACTTTGACATCTTTAAGCACAAATCAGGGGCTGCGACAAGTTTTTTTGGTGCTTGAACCACAAAAGAGCAATAAAAGAAGACCACACCCTCTGTGTGGGTTTCACCAGTTCACTTTTAGTGAACTGCTCAATTCTCGGGTCAGTCGTGGTGCAGCCTCGGATTCCAGGTGTTACATTGACAAGATGAATGGAACCACCTCTGGGGAAACAACCCTTCTTTTTGGAAGAACGTCAAAAATTAATTCCACATAATTTTCACTGATAGGAATTCAAGAAATAGAAAAGCCTATTTTACTAATATCTAAAATTATTTGCATGTAAACTCTAAAATCTCTGATTTTTTTACTTAACTTATTATCATTATTGAACCGTAATTTCAATACATTTCTAATTCTCAATTTTTAGCAAATGGTTTTGTCTTCAGTTATCAGAATGGGAATGTAAAGGGTTCAGTGATTAAGGCTCTGGGCTGCTGATCACGAGGTCATGAGTTAAAGCCTCAGTATCGCCCTTGAGCAAGGCTCTTAACTTTCTCTGCTCCAGCGCTGTATCACGACTAACCCTGTGCTCTGACCCCCATTTATTAACAAACCAGGATATGCTAAGAATTTCACTGGCTTGAGAAAGGTGCTGTGTAAATTAAAAATTCTTCTTCTTATTAATTTTTTATTTATGTATTTATTTTTTACTCATTCTTGCATGCAGTCTTCATTCCCAAGTAAATCAAATTATGGGTGCAAAAAGAATTGACTTGCAGGGACACCACAATTTTCCTGTATTTTGCCCACAAATTACATATCCATTAATATAAACACACAAAAAAGACACAGTCCTTAATAAATCAGCTTGAACATTTTGTTTTATCACGTTTTTACACAAGCAAGCCTTTAGTAAATCTTACTAGCCCAAGCATTTTTACGTCTTTGAGGTCTTTTTAGTCAGTCGTTTAAAGGGGACATATTATGAAAAACTCACTTTTTCTGTGCTTATGCACATACATTTGGGTATCTGGAGTCCCTACCAACCCACAAACTCTGAAATAAGACAATCCAGTCAGGTTCAAATTTAGCTCCCCTTTCTAAGTCACAAGGAGCTCATTTCATTAAGACCTCAGGGAACTGTGTCAACTTGTGGAAAAGGGGTATATCACCTTTAAAAAAAACATTGCACAAGAATGCAAGACCTATTGAGAGTTGGGTTTTTGCTGATACTGTGTACTACATGGATGAAAGGCACTGCATTCCCATAATGCACCTAGAGCTCTTAATGTGACTTAGGGTACAGGATTAGTGTGCTTCTGTTGGTGTGTTAATTCATCTTATAACCATTATTTGGCCAATTAGCTGGTAAGGAGCCTTCTCTATTCTAGTGCTTGTTCTTTGTAATACAGGGTTTGTATTTGTAATGTCACATCCATTAGAGTTTCTAGACTAATGTTACTTGTTAATTGCTTTTAGTAAAAAGTCTTTTAGCAAATTAAAGCATATGCATTTTCACAGTAGAATTATATTAGCCATGACTGGACTAATCATGTGGCATTTTGAAAATTTCTACTTTAAAAGCACAAAGAGAGGTCCTTTCCCATCATGCATTAACACCGAGCACTTCATGCAGTTTCACTTTTCTCTATTCGCCTTTTATCACACTTGTGTCAAGTCAGAGATTATAAAACGCCTAACACAAGCTGCAGTAATCTTCAAATATATTAAGTCTACTTTCTCTGTCAACTCTAATTCCTTAGAGAAGTCTCTCCTGATCTGCTGTTTTGTTTTGTTTTTTCAAATAAGTCCCTGACTTTGAAAAGTGTGCACTAGATCCCAGGTTTTTTAATAAATCCCTGTCTTTGAGAAGTCTACTCTAGATCCTGTTTCTTTTTCTTAAGACCGTTTCTTTGAGTGAAAGATGGCTGTTAGGGAATACTCACCACAGTCCCTCTCCCCAAAGTGGCTGCTGCTGTTTGCGTAATCAGACGTTGCTCTCCAGATCAGCCTTAAATGACATAGAACACATGAATCCAGTGTTGTTTTTTTGCTGGTAATCCGTGTGTGAAAGCGTATCAGGGTCAGGAAAGAGAGAGAGAGATTGGGTTTTTTGTCATGTAAATATATTACTGATTAGATTTACATGAATGTGGTCCCAAATGTATCTATGATTGCTATGGCAACAAAACAAAAATCAATCACATCAAACCTATATTACAAATTTACACACTTTAAGTCAGCGTACACAGGCAGAACTATAATTACTAAAACTAAAATCTAAAGATTTCAAACATTTATAAAGGTTTTTTTATTATGTAAGTAAACCCTAAAACATGAAAAATACAGCTAATACATGCTAATACAGCTCACAATTAGTGAAGGCTAAAACCCATTAATTAGTGCAGTCTCATTGCCATAATTATAATTTCATCTAACTGACTAATAACGGATTGAATAGTTTCACCAAATATGCTAATTTAACTACAAAATAATAAGCTACCTGTTAATCACTACAATACCATTAAGATCATTACCATAAAGATCATTTAATTTCATTATTGATCAAATAAAGTTCCACAAGGTATGGTAATATAGCTAAGAATGAATAAAGGATAATTACCAAAGTCTCATTACCATAATGCTAATTAGGTTAAATATGTTAATTAGAATTATTACCACCAGTGTGGTAACATAGCTAAGAATCAATGAAGGCCAGTATGTCCTAATTACGAACATGATGATTCTTTTATCTTCATTAGTAATTACAGTCATAATTCCACCACTTTGTTAATATAGCAAAAAAAAACAACAAATGGAGGCCACTAGCCACCAATTAACAGTCTTATTACATTAATGCTTTTTTCTACATTTTAAATTAGTTTTCATTGATTATTCGAATAGTGTTTCCATTAAACATTCAGGCTCTGTAAGGACGGTTATAAAAGTTTTATAAAAGTGCCGTTATTATTAATAAATACAGAATAGGTTTATAGTCGAGTTTAAGCTGCTTTCATTATGTGGACTTCTCTGTAGCTGTTAAGCCATGCCTTTTTTTTTTTTTTTCCTCTGAGGTGAACTTCAAAGCCGTGAATGTTAATGCAAGCCAAAAGCTCTCTGTAGTGTTTTTCAGCTCATTTAAAAAAAAAGAAAAAAAGGTCTGAACAGCCAGGCTCTGTCTCAGAAGTTTACAGAGAGACGCTAAAGAATTAAAATGTGCGTATCCCCATTTTCATGAATTTTCAAAGACGCACATTTAGAAAACACATTATAGGTTCAATCACCTGATGTTTGAGGCCATTTTGTTTCAATTTGTGTTTGTGTTAAATGACTATTGACTCAGAAATTAGTTTGATGAATCACACTGTTATATCTGAAATTATTCCTCATGCTGCTGTATTGATTCTTGAGCACACATTTTAACAGCTACAAATACAACAACAAATTAAAAGTAAGGTTAAGAAGTTTGCTAGTATGCTACTTACAAACTTTAATAACCAATCCAGCTTAAGTATATGCTTATTGCTTCAGTTAGCGGATTAATGTTTTGATTTTTAATCTGAATGGGAAAAATTTCTCTCTGCTCTTGTTTTACTGAGATATTAAATATATTTTATAGAATGCCGGAAAATGAAGTCAACACACTGTCAAGCAAGCTGTCCAAATTCAGCTCTCTGGGCTCCAAACATCGTTACAGGTTAGTAACTCGTGTTGTTTTCATACAGACAACGCATCTGAACTGCAACAGTGAGAGAGAGGAAGAAGGGAGAAGGTCTATTACATATGTAGTTTAATGAGATTATGGTTATTTGGAGTGTAGTAATAATGCACTACTTAACATGTATAGGAGCATACTTAACATTCAGGAGCATACCAGGGGCTCTCAAACTTTTAGCACTCAGGTACCCCTTTAACTTGGAAAAAACGAAAATCTAAGGACTCCCAGTATAGATTCATTTACTGTTCAAATATTAAACTCACTATTTAAATGTGTACAGTAATATTTTGGCTATTTATTAGAGCCATAAAGGTTTTAGTCCTGAACTTTCCACTCACGGAACACATTTTTATTAAAATTGTCATTTGATTCAAGTTCACATTATTAATAGACCTAATTGTTTTGGCGTTATTGAGGTTTGGAGTAAACCCATTCAATTTAATTCCACATTAAAAATGCTGATAACTGGTGCATCATGTCCGTATTTTTAGCTGGCAAAATAGTTTACATTTTTATCACATAATTTATGTATAATAATAAACAAGAAACATAGAAAACCAATATAGAACATGGTAAACCAGTCCTGTGTATCCTGGCTCCATCTGAGTGAGTTGGATCTCTGTGAACTTTGCACATTGTTGTGTTTTGTTTTTGTTTTTTTAACTTTACTGATATCCCCAGCGAACAGATTAAAACCTGTACAATATTTACAGTAAACAGGCTGAAACATGTACTAACATTATAGTAAAGGTTAACACATGAACTAGCATTACAGTAAACAGACAAACACATGACCTAGCATGAACCTGGCTAAAAAGTGAACTAGCATTACGGTAAACAGAAGAACATGTGACCTACCATTACAGTAAACTGACTAACATGTGAACTAGCATTCTAGTAAACAAGTTAACCTGGAAGTAGTGCTAATCATAAATAAACAAAACTACCCAACCTTAATTAAGTAGTGAGGCTACTTTAATTGAAGCCACCAAGATGTGAAATCTATAATGTTATTGGTTTAAAGAAATGTTCTGTTTTCATGTGCATGGATGTGTAAAGAAATTTTTATGTTGCAATACAAGTGGCACATTAGGTGATTGTATTCAGTGTTATTTTTCATAGTGGAAAGACCGCCATGCAGATGGGAAAAGATCAGTGTGCCGGTTTGCCCAGGCCGAATCTGGAGGTGGTGCGCACACGCAGTAAGACGTACCCAAAGAGGAGCACCCAGCCCACAAGTGAGCATCCATCCATCTAACATCTTCAACATGCTGTCACTTGTTCTAATGCTTTATCGTTTCTAGAGTAACAGCTCATTCACAGGGACTTGTATGGCAGACGCTCCACGTAACCTAAGATTAACAATAAAAGAATTGAAAACGTGTTGTTATTAGGAGACCTTTAATCCATAAGTTTTCCGCCATAGGAAAGTCTTCAGAACAGAGTAGCTTGTGCTTTGCAGTTTCTCGGTAACATGACAAGCTGACGAGGGTACGACTCTTTATAGCTGCTATAATGTTAAGTAATAATAAGACCTAACCCGATTAGCAGACATTAAATGCAACTATAAAATGACAAAAATGGCAACATATTGTTTGTTAATAAATAGAAAATTGTAATCGTTGGCAAATTGCTGTGGTGTAAGAGAAATAAAACACTTGCTGTTATTGAAAACTTCGGGATGGTGTCAGGCTGCAACACAATGCCCTGTCGTTGATTATTTTCCTCCAGTGGCACACCCTGAACCAATTTATTCCTTCTATAACACCATTCCCAGCTGTCAGTAAGGCCTTGTGCATGATCACCACAGCCTGGGGATAATGATACTTCAGGTTAGTTGTGTAATTATTAACACTAAGCTCATAAGAATTTACAAGAATTTATATTGTAATGTGCTGCACAGGCGTGCACTAATCCTGTTATTCTGGATGTGCAAGTCGTTCCTCTGCTAGCCATGTTAATTACAGCGATTGTGAGATTAGGTTCACTTCAGTAATTTTGCAGGTGTGTTGACACAAGCAAGTTCTATCCATTTAGCCATCTGTCAAAAAGCTATTGGTTCCCCAAGGTTCCCTATCACCCAAATATGCACTCGCTTTGCTTCTCTTTCACAAATATTGACTGTATGTACACTGTGCATGTCATAGCACATTGTAAATTATAGTGATCGTAAGATTACAGGATGTTAAAATCAATACGAATGTCCTACACCACTACAAATTTTGAGTATCAAAGGTTTTTCCAAAGAACATTCCCTTATTTCTTTTTCTTTACTCGCATGTAAGAAGAAGGCTTCCACAGGCAAAGAAGGAGTGTTGATTAGATTTAGGTGAATGCGGGCCAAAGAAAAAAGAAAAAAAAATATTGGATTGCTACTTAGAGTGCAAGAAAATGAATAGGTGCATATCAAATGTGAGAAAAAAAAATCTATGTGGGGAACTGTGCTCACTCAGATACAAGAGAATGAGTGGATTGGGTACTGAAGTCAGGGGAGGAGGCTTGGGGCACAGTCCACATTCCAGTTCATCCTAAAGTGGGGATGAGGTCAGGGTTCTGTGCAGACCACTTGAGCTCTTCCACTCCATGTCTTCATGGAGCTCACTTTGTGCACAGGGGTATTGTCATGCTGGAGCAGGTTTGGGCCTCTTCATTCCCGTGAAAGGAAATCTTAATGCTACAGTAAACAAAGGCATTGTAGACAGTTGGGTGCTTACAATTTCGTGGCAACGGTTTGTGGAAGGCTCACGTATGGGTGTGATGGGTAGGTGTCCACATACTTTTGGCTATATAGTGTATCTGATTAAACTGCTTATTATTATCTTCATTAACTGGCACAGCCAGCCATGAGCATAAAAATTGCCTTGTTAAATGGCAAGATTAAGTAGACATCCAGAAAAAAATAATGCAGCTCTTAGAGGGAAATCAAACCATTATTTATTCAGGTATTTATCATAAGGAATAGTATTCTGTCATGCTCATGAATTATTCAGTAACTACAATACTAATGTATGTAAAGTATATAGTTACAAGAGTGAGGAATGAGAATCTGGAGTCACGATATTTTCTTGAAGGGTTGAAGGAGTTAGAATTCGCCTACGTCTAGCCCCCTCCTGTGATATTGGTCCTGCCTTCCCTCCAGTCCAGTCCACATTGTTGAGAAGTTTGGGAAGCCTAAATGTCACACACTAAGGATTCTTTCACTTGTCCATTTGAAGGAAACCCTGGTGTGTTTTCCACCTTGGTGCACTTTGGGAAGATAAACACAGCAATCACACTGGTATGGACCAAAACAATCAGACCTAGAGCAAGTGAGCAAGGCATGAGTGTTAGCGTGGTTCGATTGCATTGAGAAAGCAATTCGACTGCAGGATGTTGTGTGTTCGCAGCATTTTTTTGCACGTGAGCTGCTAAACTGAGCCGTGAGGCACCAAAGGATGGAGCTGTAGCACTGCAGAGATTCCATGAGTTTTGGATATTTGGACCAATGAAAAATAAAAATAAAATAAAAACTAGATGTGATACACAAAACATTTAAACTACTTATATATATAATTATCTAACTGCTATTTATCAACTATTATCTAATTATCTAATAATTACATGTTTCCTATGCTCCGGTTATTTTGACACTCTCTTGATTAAGTTTTGTTTTCAGTACCACCTGCTTCTCAGGCAGTGTTTTCTTTTCTTTGTTTTTCTTTTTTTTTGCCAAAGTATGAAGCCAAACAAAAGAACAAACAAACCAAAAGTATACATTTTGCTCTGATTCTGACTAAAAGTTTTGAAAATGCGCTGAGATAACTCTTTTGGATCAACTCCTACTGCTCTTCTAAATCATGCATGCATTACACAGAGTTAGTCAGCAGTTTCATCATGAGATAGTTAGATCTCTTACTTTACTTGGTGACTTTATTTGGTGATAGATTGCCACAGACGCTGTAACTTATGCTTAAACCTGACAGGGATGTATTGTGCTGTGGAGCTGTAACATTAATCTAAAAGTGAAATAGTGCACAGACTCGTTCACTGTGTCTTCTAGGCTTGAACAATGGGAGCCGATCAGTCACAAAGGCAGGAAATTCCCTGGGTGAAGGCCAGGCTAAAGCCAGCACACTCCCACCAACCAAGAGGTACTGACCTCATACACACTTGTTTGATAAAGACTGTGTGGTGAAGTAGATTGTACACCTATTATCAATTCAATAGAACAGAGTGAGATTAAAGACGTGTTTTATTTTTGTCCCAGCCCCAAAGTGTCCAAGACAGAGAGCATTTCAGAGGATCAGCCAAGCAAGCACACGGCCCCGTGGGATGAGAATGCACCACAGAGGTACAGTTATGATGGAGGTCATGTTTAAGTATGGCTAAAGGTTTGGATAATCCTGCCTGAATGCACGCAAACATGCACAAATACACACACAAGCCCCGACTTATAGCAAGATAAAGATCAAGTACTGGATTAAGTCGATTTCCCTTCCAACCCCTTTGAAAGCAAATCACAAATCACTCCAAAGGTATTAGTTGCCAACTGTGTCTCCCATTACTTCAGAACATGAGCTAAGCTTTCTGAAGAAAATGCCAACAGCTTTGGATTTACCATTTTATTCCCTTTTATTCCATGCCACTGTTTCAGTGTGAAGGTCTGTCATTCTTTGTTTTTCCTCAGCGGGCTGTACAACTCGGCCAGCGAGCGAAACAAATCCCCAAAATTCCCGAACACACGCAGACGTTCGCCCTCAGGAGGCAGCGAGAACGAGGTTATGAGCTCCTCGAGGCACAGGTACAGCGTGTGTGTGTGTGTGTGTGTATGTGTATGTGTGTGTAGGTGTATGTAACATATTCACATGTGTATACCTGCTTTAAAAAAAAAAAGCACTTCCTCCTGGGAACTGTTATTATTCAATGAACAATTTTCCCTTCAGTAGGCTATCTAATAATTTGAATGACTAAAAGAAAAAAAACCATTATGCCAAGGTATTCAGGGAGTGTTTTCATTTTAAGGAGTGGCCTGATATGGCAAAGATAAAGTTCTTTTAAAATCTCATACCGTGATGTTTTTCAGTCCTGGCACTAGTACAGCCATGTGCTTGCTAATGATTCAGGTCAGGTGTGTTTCAAGCAGCACAGGATTGAGAAACACTATTCACAGGTGTTCTCAGTTCAAGTCATGCACATTTCTGATGACTCCTTTGCTCTGACACACCTGAGTCAGCTAATTATCAAGCTGTTTATGAGCTAATTCAAGCATGTTAGAGCAGGAGATGCAATAAAATGTACGTAGTATGGAGTCTCAGTGACCAAAGCCGGTTTTTAACGCTGTGTAATTACAGCAGGTTTGAAAGATCACTAGTGGTCACACTACAAGATGAGCCCAATAAAATACATTCATAGTTTGTTTATATTAATGCGCTCGTTCTAATATGTTATTGTTTCCTTAGTAACAGCTCATACACAGGGATTTGTACGGCACATGCCCCACATAATCTAAGCCTAATATTAAACAGATTTTATTTTATTTTTTAAAAATGTGTTGTTTAACAAAGTAAAATGTACAATCATTGATGTGGTGACATTTTTGGTTAAGAGACATTTATGGAATGAGTCTCGGTTCTCAGTGCTTTGCAAAGTTTCCCAGCATGGGAAAGTTTTTAGGACAGAGGAGTTTACGCTTTCTCTGTAAAATGGCAAGCTGCATTTTTTGAGAGAGAGAAAGAGAGAGAGAGAGAAGTAGAGGCCGGTGAGGGAATGACTGTTTATCGCAGCTATAACAGAAGTTATAACAGGAACTAATTTGTCTCTCAAATGTTCCAAAACAGTAAATCTAACTATAAACAGCTAAAATACACAACGTGTCATTCATTAATAAATGAAGCATTGTAATCGCTGGCAAATCACTGTGGTGTAAGTGGAATAACACACTCCAGACCATGTGGTTATATGAAAATAATACACTTTGGGAAGGTAACACACCAACCAGCATGCATTATTTTCATACAACCTCACGGTCTGTCATGTGTTATTCCTTACTTACCGCATTCCGGGGTTGCATAAACAGAAACCGTCTTCTAAGTATATTTTGCTTATGTTTTGCCATTGCCACTACTGTATTTGTAGCTGTCCTGTGAGTTTTGTGTCATCTTATGCCTTCGTTCTATTGGTAGCTTTTAGATGAGCTTTGGGCCTGAGTTTTTAATCAAACATCTGCCAGAATATTTTCGTCTTTGCTCAAATTGGCAATAAATCAGCCGATGATGAAGATGCCTCATTATGCTTTCCAAGACCTCTGATCTCCACTAACAACTTCGGAAGTATTTTTAGATTTTTGTCTGCGAAAGCCAAATCAAGCTTAAATTATACAGTCTAAACACGGCTGTACCTGGCACGGGTGATTCTGACTCCGCCCCTTACGAACTCCCCAAAAGTGTGAATCTTGATTGTGTTATTTCTGTTAGAAACATGTTTGCACACTTTGCTGAAAAATGCTCACATTAGGGCAGCGGCAGCTCGGTGGTAAAAGTTCTAGCCTACTGATCAGAAGGTCATGAGTTTGAATCCCACAGCTTGAGCAAGCATTTTAACCCTCTCTGTGCCACATTATGGCTGACCCTACACTCTGACACCAACTTCCACCAACAAGCGTAAAGTAAGGAATTTCACTGTGCTGTACTTGTGACATTTAAGTCTGTCTTTCTTTTCTTTCTTTGCATTTGTGGAAATGTACTTGTGGTGCTTGGACTCCCTCTAGTGAGAAATCAGTGTAACAGTACTTTCATTACTGTGAGACAGTTCACATTTATAAGGTGACACTTAATCAATAATCAATAACTGTTGCATATCTTGACATGAATTGTGCTGATAAAAAATGCGAACAAGATGAAAAACACACTGGCGCACTTTATTCAGCTCTTAATATCTACAAAACATGATTTGTGGTTTGTGTCCAGCACACTTCATACTGCATGATTGCCTTTGACTCTTGGGCTTATAAGGCGTAAAGAGATTCAGATCATGAATATCATAGAGCTTTAGACTCGGAGCAGAGAGCCGCCTAGATCCTTCCCTAGGCTATGTGCTGATGAAAGGAACCCTCTGAATAAATAAGTAGTGTTAAAGCATCAAAGTGCATAGGGAGCCTATCTCACAGCCTGACTTTGTAAAGACATGCATGGGAAAAGCCAAATGATATGATTGTGTGCTGTTACAGGAAAGGCCAGTGCAGTGAGGATCCATCCAGCAAACAGCACCGGAGAAGGTGGGCAGTTCAGTTTATTTAAGGAAATCAGTGCAAAATTTGGAATCATGTGTGTGGGTTGTTGTTTTTTAAATCTTAGCATAAAAAGCATGTTTTCTATTGACAAAAATGGAAGCTGTAAGATTTATTTCAATATGAGGATCTGATTATCCTAATATTTTACAAAAACAAGTGCAAATCACCCAAAATCAAAAATATAAAAGCTAAGCAGTTACATACCTAATTATCATGATTACTGTATGTACTGAATAATACTTTAAATGAATAATAGGATTATTTTAAAAATTAAATGCATTAGACTTTCACCACAGCTGAAATCTTTCAAAATACATTTCTTGGCTTCTCATCAACTTTTAACCCGCCTTTGTTTGTCCGCTCAGATCACGTTCCCGTGGCAACACAAGCAGCGGCAGTGAGTCAGAGAATTCCAACAGAGAGCATCGTAAAAAGAGGAACCGGTACACAATCTTTTCTTTCCTCATGCACTAAAACCAACAGAAGAGCAAATCAGTCTTGGCAGTCTTCATATAGAAACTGGTGTTAGCTGTGCACAGTGTGGGTAAATGCCTGTCTTTCAGATGTTAGAGTGTGCCAAATTACTCTGAAACTGCTTATAGAGAAAATATAGCATCCAATTTAACAAATATATCATGTTTCCATCAACACATTATCTAGTTTAACATCTAATAAAGCACATTTTGGTCTGTAATAGTTGTTTGTACATTTTTGGGTTGTAGGTCCCGGCAGGAGAACGAGATGGTAGATTCTGGACCGCAGTGGGAGGCTGTGCTTCGCAGGCAAAAGGAGAAAAACCCGAATGACTCCAACCATCGGCGCTCACGCCATCGCTCTAGATCGTCAGTATTTCCAATTGCACTTCTCCTTTCTGTACTGCAGTGTTGTCGAACAAAGCAGAGGTTTCTATGAGCACTTGTTTGTGGGTTCCATCTCGTATCAACTTCGCTGATACAGTGTTATTTCCTCCACTCAAACGAATGGAGAAGCAAAACTCATTCTCATAAGATTTCCGTTAAAATCTTTTTTTTTTTTGTCCAAAAACATGGCAAAATTATTAACACACAAAAGAGACAGATAAAATATTGTTGAAACTTGTGGTCTGAATGAACCAGTGGGCAGTCCAAATCTAAGAAGACAAAGAAGCTTTGTCCTCTAAAACCCTGCTGTTATTCTCTTCAGGGGACGATACAACAACTATGGGGGGTGCTGATCATCTTAAAACTACTACTTAAGGGAAAAAATGCATCTTATGTCTGAAAAACAGTGTTAAAATAAAATTGCATAGCAGCACATTCGTGCATTGTATGTTTACTCATTTTCTTCAAGGGTGTCAATAATTGACTGTATGTGTTTTTATAGGAGAAGTCCAGATGTTCACGCTAAAGAGCAGCTGTGGAAGCATATACAGTAAGTAATAATGAGTGGCTCTGTTAAATCCTGTGTAAACTGTGGCTTGGATGATTCACTCTGTCATGCTTGTAATGGTGTGTGTGTGTGTGTGTGTGTGTGTGTGTGTGTGTGTAGGAAGGAGTTGGTGGATCCATCCGGTCTGACAGAGGAACAGCTGAAGGAGATTCCTTATAAGAAAGTAGAGTGAGTAGAATCAATCTCTCCTGTCTTTGTCTAATCAAGATAGTGTGTTACTGAAAATATGCTAAAAGTAATTCCAAACAGATTCTACAATGTCTGAGTGCAGAGGTATCTATCTTTGGAATTAGAAATAGAGTAGAATATAGCTTGAAGGTTAACACCAACTGTATCCAAAAATACTGTAGAAGATGTGGCAATCATTTTATTGAGTGTGACTAACCAGTACTCCAGTTCTTGAAGTCCCAGTCCTATGTAATGCTTGAACAAAGATGTATATGAATGTTTTTTTTATGTTCTTGTATATCAGAAAAAAATGCTTCTTAACAGAGGCAGCAGAAATCCAAAGAAATTCCACAAAAATTGTGATGAATGGAAATGTATCTTCTTAATAGAAACACAGACACAGCAGACAAAAATAACATTAATGCAGGGAAGCTCATTGTATTTATCACTGCACATTTAATAATTTATTAGAAGGTACAGTAAGACTTCATGAAACAGTATCAACCATAGCTATCCAAAGAAGAACAGTTATTAGTCAAAATATTGGAAAATTTGTCCAGTTCAGGAAAAATGGCACTGAACGTTTTGACTCCCATTAGAGAGCTGAGCCAAATGATCTGACTCACTAAAAAAAGTGCTGAAATTCATATGACAGTTTAAATGTTAGCTATATTTGAGCACAAAATGTGGCAAGATTTTTCCAGTTACATCATGAAAAAACAATTTCATTCTGTCACCCCTACTGACTGTCAAAATGACAAAATATCTCATTTCAGAACTCAAGGTGACCCGATCCGTATCCGGCACTCTCACTCTCCCCGGAGCTACCGACAGTACCGGCGCTCACACTGCTCCGATGGAGAGAGGTCTGTCCTCTCAGAGGTCAAGTGAGTCCAGGAATAATTTTGGTCAATTCAAAGATCATGTTTCCCTCAATAGGTCATTCACAGGCAACAAGAAACCACTTAAGTGTCAAACTTATCCACACAAAGTTATTGCTGGACTCGGGTGTATGTTTTTTGACCACCGACTCCATTTTTTTTTAGCTCCCGGACTGATCTGGTGCCTCCACTTCCTGTTACACGCGCTGTAGACATGACAGGGTCCAGTACTGCCACCTCACAGGTCAGTTTCTGTTCTCTGGAACAATGCTTCATTCAGGGAAAACACTGCCATGCACAAGTTCAGAGGCTGTGAATATGATGTTATTGTCTCATATCCAACGTCTTTTATTTAAACTTGAATCCTGACAATGTCACAGCCATCCAGGTGCCTAAGAAAGCGCACTGGGCTGTGCTGCCTGGGTGGGAAGGATGACATTTCTTTCTACCCTGTCAATCAAAGTGACACTAGCCAATCATGCACATCTGTGAGTATGTGGAAGAGGGTAGATAGCCCTTTCCTCTGAGTGTGTTAAGCTGCCCAGTGACACAGCAGGAGCAGCAGTTCCAAAAGATGCGGTTGGCTAGCTTAACGTGTCTCGGAGGAAGCATGTGTTAGCCTTCACCCTCCCCAATTGGTAACTGTTGTGTGACAGGGAAGAGTTAATTAGTGGGTGGGAATTGGCAAATGACTAAATTGGGAGAAATGGGTATAAAATCATCATCTTTAGACATCTTTTTTTTCCACTTCTATGGTTAGGTTGAGCCAATATGGTTAAGAGCCTTGGCAAGGGGCCAACAGTGCCAGCTTGGTGGTGCTGGGGCTCGAGCTCCCAACCCTCTCATCAGTAACCCAGAGCGGTAAACCGTTAAGCCACCACTGGATGTAAAATGAACAGATTTATTGATGAACAGATATATCGAATATGTTAAAATACAGTTTGCTATAAAATTATAAGAGAATATCTGAGTCAATGAAACATGCATTATAATACATAGAACATGATGCTTAACTTATCAACAGCTTAGAAATCAGCACACAAGCTTAATCAGGTGTCTTAAACTGGGGAAAATACCAAGTGCAAATTTGTATGTTTCTTTTCTACAGCTAATACTTTCTCCAGATAATCTGACATTCTGAAAACACTGAAAGCAATTATTTTTGTGTAATTTGACACAGTATTCCACATACTTATCAGCTGCTCTTACATATCAACTCATGAAGACTAGACAGTTTTTGTTTGCATGAATGTGCTCAGGAATGACAGGTTGCTGTGAGATGCTTTTACAGTCTTGTTCAGAAATGTCTGTGTTTTTCTTTCTGCAGAAGAAGAATGGATCCAAAGACAACCTGTCTGAGAGCTCTGGACAGGAGACAAAAAGCAGCATCAAGGTGGCAAAAACCTCACACAGCTCTCGGACAAAAAACGAAACGTGACCGCTTTCAGGATTTTCACCCTGAAAGGTTAGGAGAGGTAATGGACAATATACTGAAACCTGGAAGTATTCAACACCAATAGATAGAAATTTCCAGACAGACATGGAGCTCCTGTCTAAAAGAATTGGAGATAGCTATATCCATGCCATAAGCTTGTCTGATAAATAAGTTGGTGTTCATTTAAAGAAAGGCATTTTGTACCTAACTGAACAAACATGATCATTCCAAGCACACAAGTGTTTTAAAAACCACTCATTCTATTCTGACAATCAAGTGAAGGATAATTAATCATTTATATAGCAAACACTGCACAGGCTTTAAGGTGTTACACTAAACACTGAGTTTGACATTGTATACAGTATTAAATATTATTGAACTCGTTATCGTACATGTGGATATTATCATGCAAAGAAATTGTATTTGTGTCCTCCGATGATAGAATAAATTCTGTAAGAAATTGTTGCTGCTGTAACTCTGCATTGTCTTTCTCTGCTGTTAGGAAATACACTGTACATGGTTAACTGTAGCTGAGCTGGAGACTCAATAAAATAAATTCTTGTCAACAGCGATGTAATACTCACTATTTTCAGGTTTTTTATACACACCTACTCATTCATAGGTTTTTCTGTATTTTGACTATTTTCTACATTGTA
>JAOTRR010000010.1:17784229-17803740 GCA_028570945.1 Gogo arcuatus | reverse complement strand
CAATTCTGTTGTTAAAAGCGCTATATAAATAAACTTGACTTGACTTGACTTGAATGGCTTAGACAAGGGCCAAATTGTGACTAGACGACTGGGTCAGAGCATCTCCAAAATGGCAGATCTTGTGGTGTGTTCCCAGTATGCAGTGGTTAGTATCTACCAAAAGTGGCCCAAGGAAGGCCAACCGATGAACCAGGCAGAACTCAACCGGAACTCATTGATGTGCGTGAGGAGTGAAGACTAGCCCATCTAGTTTGATCCCACAGAAGAGCTGATAAAGTTAATGCTGGCTATGATAGAAAGGTATCATCACAGCTTGCTTCATATGGGGCTGCGTAGCTGCAGACCAGTCAGAGTGCCCATGCTGACCACTGTCCACCACCAAAAGCACCTACAATGGGCACGTGAGCATCAGACCTGGTCCATGGAGCAATGGAAGAAGATGGCCTGATCTGATGAATCACGTTTTCTGTTACATTATGTGGATGGTCGGGTGTGTGTGCTGCTCTCCTGGGGAAGAGATGGCACCAGGAGGCACTATGGGAAGAAGGCAAGCCGGCAGAGGTAGTGTGATGCTCTGGGCAATGTTCTGCTGGGAAACCTTGGCTCCTGGCATTCATATGGATGCTACTTTGACACGTACCACCTACCTAAACATTGTTGGAAACCAAGTACACCACTTCATGGCAACACTATTCCCTAATGCCAGTAGCATCTTTCAGTAGGATAATGTGCCCTGCAACACTGCAAAAAATGTTCAGAAATGGTATGAAGGACATGACAAAGAGTTCAAGGTGTTGACTTGACCTCCAAATTCCCCAGATCTCAATCCGATTGAGCATCTGTGGAATGTGCTGGACAAACAAGTCCAATCCATGGAGGCCCCACCTCACCACTTAAAGGACTTAAAGGATCTGCTACTAATGTCTTGGTGCCAGATACCAAAAAACACCTTCAGAGGTCTCATGGAGTCCATGCCTCGACAGATTAGAGCTGTTTTGGTGGCACAAGGGGGACCTAGACAATATAAGGCAGGTGGTTTTAATGTTAAGGCTGATCGGTGTATGTGTATATACTGTATATAAATATATTCTACTGCATTAAATGCCATGTATGGAAGTACATACTATATTACATACAGGAACATTGTATATTTAGAAATGAATGTAAAGGTTGGAAAAATTGTTGGTACAGTACACAAAGGTTCACTTCCAAACAAAAATACGTCCATATATAAAGGGCACTGCTTCCAACATTTACATTATTTCAGCTTTATACACAGAATCAGCATGAGAAATGCACCTTATTAGCCTATTTGAGCTGCACAATTAATCATATTTGGATCATGATGCCATTTTTGTTTTCTCAATTAATTAAACAATCAGTAGCAATACTGGGGAGCTTTGCTAAGATTTGCTAATTGCTTAGCATTAGTCGAAGTTTTAACTTTCAAGGACATTATTCTACCAGTGAAGTGAAATTCCAACATTTTACATCCTGAAGATTTAAATTATACAGTAGAACATTAACTGAAATATTTATGCATTTGAAGGAATATAGGCTTATTACATGCAATGGGAAAAGTGCAGTTCCTGTTTATAACCTAATGATAGTACAGTACAACAATTTTGATCCTAAATTGGCTGAATAATTATGATAATTATAATGAACAATTATAATGATTTTACACTCTCAGACATAAAGGTACCAAACTGTACTTTTCCATCTCGCTGGCATGGTACCATCATGAGTACATGTTTTCTACCTTTAGCATGTAACCTTTACTTGGGGAAAGTCCATGTGAAATACTTTAATTAGCTTTTATTTTTAAAGGTTTCCAGGTAAAAGATACGCACTAAAGGTACAAAATGTGCCCCAGTTGATGGTAACGCCCCAGTGACAAGGAAGCGTACAGTTTATTTCTGACGGTGTAATAGAGGACATTAAGAAACTTGTGTGTTCTGTTGATGCTTTCTAATGCGTTCATTTTACTGAGCAAAAAACCCCAAGCAAAATAAATAGACTGGTTACTTTTTTTTTTTTTAAAGTGGAGCACTGAAACCTGCACATATTCATATGGTTCTTGATGTCCCAAATAGCTAAATATGATAGATTCATGCTTTTAAAAACTAAAACAGCAAACAAAATGAGGAGGTACAAGCAGATGATGCATAGCCTAACAAAAACGCAATATAAAGGATGCAATACAGTAATGCAGCTCTGCTGTTGCAGTAGCTCACTCCACAAGCTCTTAGATGCTCATTAAATATATTTTTAAAAATCAAGATCTCCATAATTAACCAATTACCAGTTATAACTACTTCATACCGAAAGAAATTTGGATGAATGGTGTACAGAATTATAGTTATAAGGCTATTACACACGTGCACATGACTTAATTAAAGATTAAAACATGACAGGAAGTGCTGTTATAGGAAAGTAATCAGTGAGGCAGTGGTGTGATGTGGCCCAACATGAAGCCACCCTGAAAGTCATTATTTTCCTGTAACAGCATGTTCTGGAGTGCTTTATTCCTCTTATACCCCAGCAATTTATTATATCTGGATACACCCTATATATGGTGGGATCCTGCTTTTGAAAATCAACCAACCAAAACATGGAGACACAAACAGCATGAGCGCAGGCTTTATTCCTCTTACAACACAACAGTTTGCCATTTATTTACCCCTCCATACTGTGAAAGTGATATGGGACATTTAGAAACTTGTTTAGTCTGTTGACACTGACTAGTGTAATCATTTTAATGAGCCAAAAAAACAACAACCCCAAAGTAAATAGACTGGTTAATTTTAGCAGATTTATTGAATAATTTTAATTGGAGATTGATTAAAAGGAGGTTGGATCTGTAAACTTCACACATGGTTCTTAATGCACCCAAACATCTAGATGTACACTAGTGAATACATGGTGGGATCGTGCTCTGGGGGAAAAAAATGAAAATAGCAACAACAACAACCAAAACATGGAGGCACAAAGAGCATGGCTGTTTAGCTACTTTCCTTTAACAGCAAGTCCCAAAACGCTTTATTCCTCTATAACACAGCAATTTTCCACCACTATTTTTGTTTACCCTGCCCTACTGGGACAGTAATAGGGGCCATTAGGAAACTTGTTTATTCTGCGGATGCATTCATTTTAATGAGCAAAACACACTACTGTAAATAGACCAACTATCTTTCAGTAATTGAATAATTTTACTGGGGAGGGGGGGGGGGGGGTTGAATAAAAGGAGGTGGTTTATTTTTCAAGATCTGGAAACTGCACACCTGGTTCCTCGATCCACCCAAACATCTGGATACACACTAGTACTGTATATATGGTAGGATCCTGCTTTTAAAAATAAAACATCCAAAACAAGGAGGCACAAGCAGCAGGAGAGGAGGCCGACAGCCAGCTGACGTTTAAAGGATGTAATATTATAAAGGATGCAGTAGGAACAGAAATGTGGCTCTGGCGTTGCAGTAGCTCAGTAGCTCACTCACTCACCTCCTTTTTGACGCTGCGCAGTAATCGCTGACGGGTCTCCGCCTCTGCAAGGTAAACAAAACCCATATTTACACACAACAACAACAAAAACGGGCTTTTTCCTCACTGATGAAACGTCACGTCACGGGAGAAACGCACAGCACCATCACGCGCCATGTCTTACCTCCCATTTTTGCTAATTCCAGGGTGTATGGATGATAAGTTCTTGTTGATGGCAGCCTTCTTTTTCCTCCTCCTCCTGCTGAGATCACGGACGTACGGAAATATGCGCAGGATCTTATCGGTCACCGTGAAACGGTAACGGTGGGTGCGTGAGTCAGTGCCGCGCGCGCCCGGGGTGTGGCACCGACGCAGTCTGGATTCGTTAAATATAAAATCTCCGCACCACCATCCTTATTCTTCCGCACATAAAACGGATCGGTAATATCACCAGGATTGGGAACACATCTACGACTGTGTCATGGTAGCAGGTTTGCACAGCACTTGCGTCCACACACACACACACACACACACACACACACACTCCGGTTTCATTGGATGCACGAAAGCCAACCGTGTCGCAGGGAACGTTTTGGCCCCGCCTCTTTTTCCGTGAACCAAGTTGCCTTGTGGATTGATGGAGCTGTGAAGCGCGTGCGTCACGTGTCATTTTACGAGCGCACGCTTTTTTTTTTTTTTGGATACCTGAGAACCAACATAAGACTGAACTACAGCACCATGGACAGCAACCACATAAAAAATAGGATACAATGGGATAATCCAAAATGCGTCCTGTATATCAGCACAGACTTTGTGTTTTTCCTCAATCCAAGTCAATCCAAGCTTGAATGTCAAAAAGCAAAGGCTGAACCCTAAATAATGTTGTTGTTGTTGTTATCAATGTCATATGATGTACAGGTAGTAGGATGATAGGCCAGTTTGAATAATAGTCTGGTGACAATGGTCACCATGTCAGATTAGGCAATCATAATGCCATAAATTCTTGCTGTGTCTTGGTCGGGAGACTGGCACCACTACAAGTTTGACCCTGACCAATCATTGTTCACGTCCTTGCTTGTCGTCGGGGAGGAGGGTCAAGAAATTGTCAATCATGGTTACAAAAAGATCATCAAGGAACATGTCGTAGGAGTTGTCAAACTAGGTGAGAAAATAGGAAAAATTTCTGATATGCTAGACTTTTCATCAGGGTGTTGTGGGGGTGTCCCAGAGACCACATCGCTGTTCTTTGATTATGTCACACTATAAGGTCTGTCCGTCGTTCCCGACATTCATATTCATGCCCAATGCTGGAAATTTGTCAGCCATGACAAAATGTGAAAATCAGGCTGAATTTGTGTAGTCTGATTCCAGCATAACACAGACGTGAACTATTCCTTCTCCGCACTGACCCCAATGAACAAATATTGGCCAAACTTTTTTACAGTAACGATATTCACTACAGTATTTGGATGCATTTCTTCAGCTTCCATTAACTAATGATATTGAATTCATGACACTAGGGTGCTTCATAAGGTGTAACCTAATGTTATGACTTTTTTGTAGCTTGCTAGATGACAAATGAATGCTAAGTTAGGTGTGTGCTTTTTATGTCTAACGGGGATCCTACTCAGGCCATAATGCCATTATGTCATTTTCTATGGATGTGGATTAGTATTTTGCACTATCCTAATTTGCCACCTCAATAAAGTCATTGGGTCTAACCCTAACCAATGGGTTGCCATTGTAAAAGGTCTTACTATGAGCCTGGGTGACCAAGGTACAGTTTGATTTCCCCAGTTAAACACACCTACTTAGCATGATCATGAAGTGGTACTGTATGTGCACTTATTAGCAGGGAAATCCCCAAACTGCACATTTGTCGCCCACTTGTTTTACCTTTGAAATTTTAAGTTTAAATGGTTTGTTCTGTACTATTCTACTTCCAGACCTCTTGGTGTGACCTGTTCCTTGGTGATGTTTTTCTTAATAATGTAAAATGATGATGAAAAATCCAATTCACACATTGTATAGTTAGTACACTACTGTTTACATCTTAAATTTTAAATAAACTACTTGTGCTTTTTTTTTCCAAAAAAAATTGTTTCTCATATAGGTCCAGAAACACACTATGTGGCCAAAAGTATGTGGACACCGGACCATCACATCCATATGTGCTTGTTGAACATCCCAGTCCGGATTTATTCCTCCTTTGCTGTTATACTAAGCTCCACTCTTCTGGGAAGGCTTTCCACTAGATTTTGGAGTGTGGCTGTGCTTTTGTGGATTTGTGCTCATTCAGCCACAAGAGCATTAGTAAGGTCAGGCACTGATGTTGAGTGAGGAGGTGTAGGTGTGGGGTGCAGTCAATGTTCCAGTTCATCCCAAAGGTATTCAGTAGGGTTGAGGTCAAGGCTCTGTGCAGAACACTTGAGTTCTTCCACTCCAACATTGGCAGAACAGGGGCATTGTCATGATGGAACATGGTTGGACACAGATATACTGTATAAACTTACTGAGACATAGATATAAACAAGTTTTAAGGATGGATTGTTAAACTGGAAAACTGTAATGCAATTCTCAAATGTAGTATTTGTTTTTAAAATCCCAAATGGACTTGCTCCACCAGTGCTTTGAGTGAAATACGCAAATAGATTCACTAAGGCCAATACAGGAGATAACTCTGCAATACCATTAAGGAAAATTGTTTTTGGTCAGTCTGCATTTTCATTTTACGCATCACACTATTGGTTTTGACGAGAAAAGGGACATGGAAAGTAGGCTATTTTGTCATTGAAACACGTGGGGATGGGCGGTGCTAAACATTATACTGCAGCCAGCCAGCAGGGGCGCTAGACCTGTGGTTGCTTCATGTTTTAGAGACGTTACGCTGTCCATGTTTTTTTTTTTTTACAGGCATTGGTAAAATCTGAAACAATGCCATCATAAATACTGAAGCTGATTAATGTGTAAGCTATTGTCCCTGTTAAATAAAAAAAGATAAAGAAAGAAAAGAAAATTACCTAAAATGTATTAGCTAAATCTATTAATCTTACAGTACAATATGCTCCAAAATCTATTCAATCTGTGAATAAAATAGCACAAGCAATGATGATATTTTGAACCTAAACATGTGGGGACACTATTCTGCAAAACACTGGTTACAAAATTATTGGCACCCTTAATATTTAGTGAAACCTCCTTGGAGAAAATAACAGCCTGAACTGAAAATAACAGCCTTCTTGTAATGTCTACCAGGTTTGGATACAAGGGGGTCTTGGTCACTCCTCCATGCCTCCATTTCAAGCTCCCTTTATGTTATTGAGTTTGCACATACAGTATTAACTGTTATTTTCAATTCGGACCACATGTTTTCAAAAGGGTTCAAATCAAGAGACAGATGATCAAAGAAATGTGATGATTTTGTGTTGACTTGTAGTATGTTTAGATAACCTAGCCTAACCTAGTTTAACCTCCTGGTAGAGGCAAGCAGGATAGCAGATACATAGCAGAATTCATCGTGCCATCAATCTTCACAAGAACTGTTATACAATATGAATGATCTATTACTATCCATCACCATATTCCACTGGGTTTGGGGGCTTTTTCTGGCATGCAGTCTCTTTTTCAGGTTCTGCTTTTTGTGGGATATTTTAAGAAAGGTATTCTTTGATGCAATATCTTGTATAAAGCATGCTGTATGAAAGTGTTGTCTAATAGCTGATTATGAAACAACCCTAAATAACTATGAACTTTCCTTTCCTCCTCCTCACTAGACATATTTTATTAAGGGTGCCAATAATTCTGAATGGCACCATATTTAACTGTTAATAGAAGCTTATGACTACAGATTATGCAAACTGTCTCAGTTATTTGCCTCAAACAACATTTTGTGGTTCTGGAGCAACGATTTAATCTATTAAGCTATTTAAATGCATTATATTTCTTTCTTTGGAGTCTTTTCAAATCCGTGCTGATGTATCAATCACCACACGTGTATTTAAACAATCCTTAATGTTCCATGAAGTAATTAGATGAAATGAGACATTTTGATCTCCTCTGTTCCATTGCATGTCCCCAATCAGTTTAAAAACAACAACACAAAAAACAACTCTGGTATAACATCTTTGGGTTGTTGGTTAGATAAACCTTTAATTCTTTGTACAAATAACCTGGAAAATATGTAGAACATGATCAAGTAAAACAGTGGATTAAAGCTTAGTAAAAGTTTATACATTCACTGAGAAAACCTTTGGAAAACTGAATTCCAGTCCGGAAGGATTGTTTGTGTTTGGATTTTTGACACTAACGGGTCACCTAAGATCCTGGGGGCGGAGCTTCATGAACATGGGCTGGAATGGGGGCATGAGCTCAAGGAGTGAAATAAAATAATCTGAAAGAATCCGATATAGAGGCAATTACAGTAATCAATGCATGAATCCATGAATAACAGTCTCCAGATCTTTAAATGAGAAGACATGTTTTAATTTGGCATATAGTTCTGAGTTGAAAAAAGCTTTCTATCACCAAGGTCCAAAAAATTGGAGTTTCTGCCTGTTATGGGGTGACTGTGTTCAGCGTTGAATTTATTTGTGATGTCACACTCCACAGTAGTGGTTAATGGCTCCTATGTAAGTAGACACTCAGGGCTTTAAGAATTTGCACTTTTTCATAAGTATTTTTTTTCTTTTTTAACCTAGGTTTAAATGTTATAATTTTATTGTGGCAGTTGTATACTGTGTTTTACTACCAAAAAAGCTTTAGTTGTGCTCGGTTTAATCTTTGTACCAATGTTTTTGTGGAGGGGTGTGATTTGTTTGCCCAGCAGGGGGCTCACAACCCTCCCCTTTCCCATCACCCTGTTCACCAGCAGCTAAACACAGAGTCACGATACTCTACACACAGAAACCCAACAGTGTCCTGACTAATCTTATGATAGACTTGCGGCGATAAAATAATACATTTGTTTATACTGATTGAAAACGTCAGATAAGTTGATTTCCATTCTGCCGGTGGAATGGAATGCCAGTGTACTGCGAGAAAGGGTTAACAGTAAATAATCTGATGTTGATGCCAAAAATCGAAACCTTATATCAGTGTATGTTTATCATTGAAAGACAGGGACCACCCTTGACCACAACCTAGCTGTACCTAATAAACTGGCCATTGAGTGTAATCTGTAATAATAATAATGACACAAATATCCAGATCAATTGTAGTCGTTATTAGAAATCATTAAAGCAAGGGTAGGTAATTTTGGAGAAATCAGCAAATGTAAGCTAGATTTTGAAAGAAAAAGCTCACTCCTTCCCTTCAGCCTTCCCTCCAAAGCCATTCCTCCAAAACCCATGAACGCGCACTGCCTGATTACTGCTGAAGGAGGAGTCCATGCGAGAGAGTGTTGAGGAGAAGAGTGTAGCGCGTCGTTATCATATCCAACTACCTCATGTCTCATTCACATGAAAGAAAACACTTAATATTATCACAATGAATGTAAACAACAAACATGGCTATTCTTAGTCAACTAGCTTGCTAGCTTTAGCAATATGTCTGCAATACATCTGCCATTAGTCTTGTGGAAAACTCCGGTCACGTGCAATGAGTGCACAGGCAGAGTGCATACAGGTAGGCGGGCAGGTAGACCATCCAATCATTTCATTCGGACCGATGATGAAATGATTGGGCGGGCTTTTTACAGCCCTGTGACTGCCACAGATGACGTTATTTATTTTTTTCATTTTATTGTCAGAGCATTAGATTTATTCATTGCTTTCTTGATGTAAAGAGAATTTCAAGAAATATAACAAAAAATGATTCTAGAAAATGACTTACCCCACCTTTAAAATATGGCTGTGTTTATGCAAATAAGTTGAAATCACATTTAGTCAAAAATGTGGGATATTTAGAAAGAAAAGTAGAACAAAGCGAATCTCATTGGAGCAAAAAATAATTAAAAACTATTTTTAATAATAATAATAATAATAATAATAGAGTTCCTCATGTAAATACAGTATGTTGCTTGATCGATTGGCAGTTGCTCCGCCCACTTCGTCACCTCTGCATTCCGGAAGTTGAAAAAAAAAAAATCAGGCTCTAGTGGAGGAGCAGAGAAGAAGGGCGGAACTGTTTTCATTTATTCCACTTTAAAATAATATATATCCATTCTGCGGTCGATTTTTACTACATGTTATTCTTTCTTTTTTAATTATTATAAGTATTGCGTCTCACGAATGTGAAAGAAGAAGAACATTTCGAGGAGTTTTTGCAGTAAAAGGATGTCAATGAGGCCTCGCAACAGGGAAATCTGCGCTGATTGCAGCGCCCCTGGTAAGTCAGAGCTTCACTGGGCTCAGGAGCGAGTTTATCTTTATTAACTGCTTGGATAAACAGATGGAATAACAAAACTTGGGTTGGTTCACAGCTGACTATAAAAAATATATTAAAGAATGTCAGTGTAGCTTGTTACTCCTTGTGCTTGCTGGCAGGTTAGCTAGCTGGCTAAAGTGATAGCGAATACGATACCTGAAGCTCGCTGGCTTAACTTCAGGACACAATATATTTTCTCTTATTAATGTATATATATATTTTCTGAAGTGTATATTTTTTGCCTGCGTCATATAACAATCTCATATTATGTGCTCAAATTCAAGCCGACGTTCTTTCTTCTTTCCCTTTGCCACATCCGTATTCTGAGTAACCCCGCCCCCTCTGCTAGGATTGGCTGAGTTGAATGTCTGACTTGTGTGCTGCTTGTAAATGTGTTCCGTAGTGCAGTAATCCTGAAACTCGTAGCCAATCACAGTGAAGAAGGCGGGACCTGGGGGGAATACGGACGTCACTTTGGCTGTGGTACTTACTCATTATGCGTTGTAATAATAACAACAACAACAACAATAATCTTTTACATAGAGCTAGACGAAGAATAAAACTAAACAATACGTACAAGGGAAGAGAGCTACACTTTAGTTTAAGATGTAAAAAAAAAAAAAAAGGTTTTAAAAGCAAACCAAGGAATCACAGTGAAGAAAAATAAAAGATGTAAGTACAATAATTAATATTCAACAACATTACACCATTATATAGTATTATTCTTGGTCACTTGTAAATAGGAATAATGTAATTTGACCCAAGGTGAAGAATTTTACAGGGAACTGTTAAACCAGTAGATCAATTAAAATAAAAGTCGATATTTATGAGTCTCAGCCTTTATGAGCTTTGTTGGATTGATAGACAATAAAATCTGTCAGAAATCTTGTACTGTCTTGCTCTTGTGAACCCTTTTTTTCCATCCTTCAGAGCCTCGATGGGCCTCGATCAATAGAGGAGTCCTTATCTGTGACGAGTGCTGCAGCATACACCGAGGTCTGGGTCGTCACAGCTCGCAGGTCCGCCACCTGACCCACACGCCATGGCCTCCATCGCAATTACAGGTACAGTGGGTTTTTATTTCTTTTTGATTTGTCTGCACGGCCGTTTGTTTTTCACATTTGGCACGGCGCTGCGGTTGCTATCAGGAAATGAAGCATTGTGTTGCAGTTCCTCAAATAAAAATAGAATAAAGCCGTGTGGCTCGGCCTTGTCTTGTGGCTTGTTTCATGCTGCTGTTCCTTCCTCATGTGCTGCGTTTATTCAACTTTACCATTTGGGCACATATGAGTGTGTGTCTCATTAAATATAATGGATGATGTGATATTTTACTCCGCAGATGGTCCAGACTTTATATAACAACGGGGCGAATTCAATTTGGGAGCACAGTCTTCTCGACCCTTCCTCGATTATGAGCGGAAAACGCAAAGCCAATCCACAGGACAGAGTGCAGTAAGTGATTCAGTTCATAGAATAGAAATTAATGTAACTTGTACAATACATTATACAGTACGGGTGAACTTGGTAATGGACAGTATAATGGAGTTTGAAGTAAGGTGTAAACCACTTGGTGACATCCTGTTATAGGAAAATAATCGACAACAGGATGGTGTGATGCAGCGCGAGATACTGTTACCACCTTGACATTGATTATTTTCCTTTATTTTCCATCACAATGTGTTTTATTTGTCTTATACAACAGCAATTTGCCAGCAGTTACATTTTTCTTTTTTAAAGGAAGACACGTCATACTTTAAAAAACAAATTTTTTTTGTCCATTTCTAGTTGCATTATATGTTCACAGTATAGCAGCTGTAAACACTCGACACTTTCACTCACACAAACACTTTCAATCTGTGTCTGTTTAGTCCCAACAAAACAGAGTTCATAAAGGCCAAATACCAGATGTTGGCTTTTGTTCATCGAATGCCATGTCGTGAGGATGACAGCGTGACTGCAAAGGATCTGAGTAAAGTAAGAAACAGAAAAGAGAAATTCACTCGAAGATTACGTTTCCTCTTTTTCCACATCACATATTTCCTGTTTTGAATATGAAACGTATCGTAACCTGTCTTAAATTGTCACCTTTCGCAACAACACTTATTGGTTCCTTCTCAGCAACTCCACTCGAGCGTGCGGACCGGGAACCTGGAGACGTGTCTCAGGCTGTTGTCTTTGGGAGCGCAGGCCAACTTTTTCCATCCAGTAAGTTTCTGCCATGTTTAGTGTTTATCTTTCTCTGATTTTTAAAAAAAACATTTTTCATTTTCGTGATACTAGAGTTGCGATATTTTCTATCTGCAAATCATTAAAATATGAGAACAGCAATAAATAAAAAGCAATAAAGCCCTAAATCCCAAATTTAAAAAATGACCGGGGAGTTGTGAAATATTTTCATGCTAATAATTTAAGTTCTGTTAAATTCCTTGCTTTCATAAGCAAATAACGGCTGAATAGTGACAGCTATTAAACATTCATGTTTAGTTCAAGGCTATAAATAAAACGCTTCATGTTACCACTCTAGTGTCACCGACTCTGAAATAGAAGTGCAGACTGTGTGTCTGTTTTATAATCCTGCTCATGTCCCGCTCTCTCACAGAAAGGTTATTAAAGTCTTTAAAAGCGTCCTGGATTTGCATATGCGTGATTGATCGTATCGACCAATCATGTGGCAGAATCCTGTAGATATAGGTCAAGAGTCTGAAAGGTAACATTCAGATCAAACATCAGAATGAGATTATTTTTCCAGACACAACAATGTCTAATCTTGAACCGGTTCTTCATGTTTCGAAAGCCAAAGAACCGTCTCTCGGCCAGGAAAACCGGTTCCAGAGTGGCACCGACTTATTGCTGATCTGGAACCAAAAGCTGCTTCTGTCAGGTGCTAGGGTTGGGATTTATCGTAACCAAGAAGACCAGCTAAAACTTTATGACCGCCTTTAAAAAAACAAAACAGCTAGTGTAGCAGAGTCTGTCTAATCCGAAGAAAAAGAGATGATGTAGTTTGCAATAGCGGTTGTTGTGCGAGGCAGACTAGTGGCTGGGAAAGCCGTATACAGTGACGTAATGACGTGGCTCTACGGTGGCTCTCTACCCCATGGAAAAGCAAACCAGTTCTTAGAAGATCGCAAGCTGAACCGGAACTAGCACCTGGGTCATGCTGATGAGAGAGATCAGAACCAGTCTTTACAACTGTGGTGAGCAGAAAAGCATCTCGGAAAACGTGGAATGGGCCACAACAGTAGGAGATTGTGTGGGGGGGGGATTTTGTTCATCGTGCTGCTGTGTGATTGGCTGATTGGACACTTGAATAAATGAGCAAGAGATACAGGTGTTCCTATTAAAGTGAACCTACTTCAGGCACTTTGTTTGCTTGCAAATGAAAGAGTTTTGTCTGAAACATTCCATTCCACAAAAACCTGTTGAGTAATGTAAAAGAAAAAACAGGACACTGAGGATGGACGTCTTTCATGATTACATCATGAGATGATCTTGGGGTTTTGCGGTTTCTAAATTCCTGGAAGTGTACATGAATTTTTCAGCAGTGCCACATCAATAACGAGCAACGCTAACGATGTTGCTTGATGTTTTGAATGCTAAAGCACTGAATTATGATGCGTCAGTGCAATCTTTTGATCTGTCTCTTTCATCTGTATACGGCTGCTTGCATCTTTTTCAGGTGACAAAAAACGTTCGTTTGCATGCACCACATTTCAATCAGTTGCATGCAGCAGGAGCATGGTTCATTTTACACGCACACGCGGTATGATGCATATAAGACTATAAGAGAGCAGTCTATAGTACTCAGACACTGCAGAATGTCAGATCGAACTTTAGTACCAGATGTTTTGTTTTTCCGTTCTTTCTTCAGTGAATTGTGAGGATTGGTATACACGATTTCCTGAAAGTCATTAACAGTAATTCCAATCTTGTCTTCTGTAGGAGAAAGGGAACACTCCATTACACGTGGCGGCTAAAGCGGGTCAGCTTCTCCAAGCCGAGCTCCTCACGGTGTACGGCGCAGACCCCGGTGCTCCAGATAGCAGCGGAAGCACACCTATCGATTATGCAAGGTTAGCCGTTTTCACAGCATCCAAGAGACATAATTCATTGTCGTCCATTTAAATTCTGATACAGTCTGCGTTTATGGAAGGTGTTAGCCTTGAAGTCCACCACCTGTTTTTTTTTTTTTTTTTTTTTTTTTTTTTTTTTTAATAATTAAAAAAAGTTACTTCCTCTTGAATGGTCCCTGATGTGTTATAAGTAAAGATGCTACTGGTGTAGAGATGATCCAAAAGAATCATATGAAATGGATTCATTTGCATAGTTTGCTAATTGTTTCTGTTCAGCCTGTCGATGCACATAAATAAGCGAATAAAAAGCATGTAGGAGGAGTCTGTGCGGAAACAGTGTACGCAGAGGTACAGGAAAAAAAGCGAACAAAATTTCAGCCAACCAGAATGATCCGGATGTCCAGAACACATCGTATTTCTGCTGCGCTTCAGCTCTGTTTGCTTGTGGGAAGTTTAGTATTAAAAAGGAAAAAAAAAAGAAACGCAGCATGTTTTGTTTACTTCCTGCGTTCAGGTTATTCGAGATCGTATCACTTTCGCTATTCGATTCTGAATTGACTCAGCCGCAGGAATCGAAGTGATCCCAACATGCTGTATTTTGGGTTGAGCTAAACTGAGCCATGATGCACAAACTGTAGTGTTGGGGAAATATGATTTGGGATATCTGGCCTCAAGAGCTAAAAACAAAAAAAGAAATATTGATTATGAGACGTCTGAGTTGGGTGTCTGTGTTCTTGTTGCTCGAGCGATCTGCACCGAGGAATTAAACACACCAGGGTTTGATTCAAACGAACGACATGCTGCTTAAAGTTTCATGATAGTCTGTAATGTTTTGCCATTTCATAACCATTTTAAATCATTTTGTTTTTCGATCCATGCAGTACTTTTATCCTAAGCAGAGTTTTAAAAATGTAAATTCTGCTTTGTTTTCTTAGACAAGCAGGGCATCAGGAGCTGGCTGACAGGCTGGTGGAGATCCAGTATGAACTGACGGACAGATTAGCCTTCTATCTGTGTGGAAGAAAACCAGGTAACGGATATTTTAATGCCTGGCTTGCACCTGAACATTTTCTCACTCATGTTTCCTAGCCAGTAAAAGCAAGCCTCCTCCAGGCAGCGCAAACTCCGAATGATCTCAATCTTTCATTCTAACGCTGGCGCCGATAAAATTCGAGCGGACGTCTTATTTCCTCTGGAGACGTGACGCGACCTCGCGTTTATTCATAACGTCATTTTGCATCGTCTGAAAAGAAATATCAGCCTGTGTGTGGGGACATGGGAGAACAGGAAGTGTAGACATATTTGTAATTCGGTGATGGATACGTGAGCATTATGCAGCCTCTGGGAAACTGAAATTGTACCTTATGCACTGTTTTTTGGTTTCAGATCACAAAAATGGACAACATTTTATAATTCCTCAGATAGCAGACAGGTAAGATTTAAACCATTATATAATAAATACAATAATTGTAATGTAAAAAAAATCATCTAGTGTAACTTTTGATTTTTCTTCTTGCTCACTTTAAATGGCTAAGGAATGTGTAAGTATAAAACATGATATTTTGTTACTGGTAAGACGTTTGGAAGTGTTGTTATAGACTTTTCAGGAGTACAGCGTATGTAAAAGTGTATTTTCCTCTCTGTTTTGATACAGCACTCTGGATTTGACCGAATTGGCTAAAGCTGCAAAAAAGAAACTCCAATCAGTAAGTTACATTTTTGTTAAGTTGCCTTTAACTACCATATTTAAGATTAAAAAATCCTCCCACACAGCTGATTTGATCCATTTGAGGATAAGAGGATATGAGGTGTTAGTGTGGTTGCCAGCGTCTGCTATTTTGCTACTAAAGTATTAGGTTAACACTGCAGACTTACTGACAGAAATAGTATCTTACTGTTTGCTGTAGTCCAGAACATTCTCGCTTTTTTTCAGTTAGCAGATTTCTGAATTTCTTGTTCTGCTGTTTCCTGTTTTCTGGACAACATTATATATATATATATATATTACACAGGTAACGATTCGATTCACGATATCGGGTTCACGATTAGATTTTACCACAATATTAAATGAAGAAAATTTTATTAGCAAAAAAAAAAAAAGCAACATTTATTTTCCTATTCTTTATCAACTTCAACATTCCTTTTGTTAAATTTAAAAAAACCCCTTTTGTTTCATTTTCATAATAACCAACAATAATTATTTACCCATGTTTGTAAAGGTTGGAATAAAATATAATAGCTTATTAACTAAAATATTCCTTTTACTGAAAATGAAAAGTTAATAACAAATAGGCATTTTCTTAATAAACTTTTACGAACATTTGTACTACCTGCATTTGCTTCTCTTTTCTTTATCTTTCAGCAGTCTGTAAAAAGAGAGCTCTGATTTCTTGTTAAATCTGTTTGTACAGTCAGTCACCCAACAGCTCTTTCATATTTCAGATCAGTTTTTTTTTTGTGTGTGTTTTTGCAGCGTTAGAGCTGTTACTTCCGCCTAGGGTGAAGTCACGTGCATTCCTGCTGTTGTGTGTTATTCTGTCTCTGCTGTGTGAACAACGTAATTACAGATAGGAAAACCGAAGAGATTAATAATCATGATTAATTATTTATTTCATCAATTTGTATCATGATTTATTGTCACACAATTTATTGTTACATGCCTAATCTCTCCTCTCTCTCTCTCTTATTCTCTCTATATATATATGTATAGTGTGTGTGTGACTTCCTTCCTGCTCACTCGGCCTTTGCGTGATCAAAACATAATAGAATCACAATTTATGTGATTATATGTACTATTTTTGTGTTTTATTTATTTACTTCACATTATTTTTAATGGTGAAAGAAATGATTTAATATTTGAAATCGCTTGTATTGTTATTGTATTCATTTTGTACCAAGTCATAGAATAGATAGGCCTGTGTTGTATGCACCAAATGTGTGTCATAGGCTACGGCACGAGCTAACAGGGTAACAGGAAGGATTTGGTTTGTAAGAGCTTAGAAGTGGGTATCTAGGAAACTACTTATGATGAAAAAAAGTAACATCAAACATTGTGTGTTTTATCTTTTCTGTGATCTTTGTAGCCTCTGTGTGGATGAAAGAACAGAAAGATTAATGTGTAAAAAAAAAATAATGCAAAAAGCATCACATCATGTATTGTACTCTGACTAGCTGTGAAATCTTAACGTCGTAACAAGCTTACTCTTGTATCTGTTAACTCATATTGTGATGTTTAAAAATTGTTTTAATTCCAGCTCAGCAATCATCAGTTTGAAGAGCTGGCCATGGATGTTTACGATGAGGTGGACAGAAGAGAAACCGATGCAGGTTGGTGCAAATTATTCGGCTGTGTTCAATATTGTCATCGTACGCAGTGTAACCGTGTGAGCGCTCTTAAAACATGCAAGTAAGAAGATTAGCTTGCAGTCGAGATTACATTTTTTGTTATTATTCAAAGTTCAAATAAAGATTGGTTAAATGTTGATTGGTTTGATGATAAGGAGGTTGTTTGGCTTCGCTCTAGATTTGGAAGCAGTGAATTCGACAACTATTTTTTTTAAATTTAAAATATCATAAATCTCCTTATATTTGCTCACTAACCAGACAGATTTTCCTCCACCACTCTGTCCTCCAAGTTGGTTTTTCTTGCTTGTTCGTCAACTTGCGATCTGATTGGTCGGGAGCTCGGGTGGAGGAAAAAAAGAAAAAAAAAACAAGTGTGAAAGCAGAAAGCGTTTTGAAATACTGTTAGCAATGTGGTTTCCAGTTCCGTCAAATGTCCTGATGTTCTTGATGATAATTTCTCTACTGCGTTGACGATTACAGTGTGGCTCGCGACTCAGAACCACAGCACTCTGGTGACTGAAACCACAGTGGTTCCCTTTCTTCCAGTCAACCCTGAATACTCGTCCACCAGGAACCAGGTAAACCAGTAGCGCTGCTTTCAGGTGCGCTCTTTTTATGTAAATTATGAAATGCAGAAATGGTTTTTAGACATCTGGTTTTTGTAACTATCTCTGGAATACTTTCAAAAAGGACAACACAAAAAGTGCAGTTTGTAGTTATTAAAAGTTAATATTATCTTGACAATAGTAGTTTGTCTTGCAGACAGCAGAGGGCTCTAGGAATTACAAACTGGTCCATTTAATCCCATAAGTATTATATGGCTTAGTGCAGAAATGTCATATTTTATATTACAGACATTAAAAGAGTCGCTCTTAGTCTAGAGTGGTTTATCAGAATAGTGTAGAAATACTATTTTCTCTTATTTGTCCATTAAAATAGTATATTGCTCCTGGGTGTAGTGTTTTTTTTTTTGTTGTTGTTGTTTATATCGTCTACACTGTATAAGGATATTATGTAAGAAATAAACATTTTGAATATTTGAGTTACTGTCACCACCCTGAAGTTGATTATTTTCCAATAACGACATCTCTCGAACGGTTTCGTTCTTGTACAACAATTTGCTAATGATTTTTTTTTTTTTTACCAATTAAAGAACATTTCGTACTTTTTATCCATTTTTGGTTACTTTTAATGTTGTGGAACGTCCACAGAACAACAAAAAAAGTCCCTGTTGTCATTTATGCTGTAGTAGCTAGAAATGGTCACTTTCTTGATTTCTTTATTCTTTTTTGAGGTTAAGAGGTAAAAAAAAAAAATCAGCTTGTCTGAACACAGAAGCACAAAAACTTACTGACTGTTACAAGGAGACTGGAGACTCCTTTCATAAATGTTAAATAAATTTAACATTAAAAAAAAAATCTCCTTACAGAAAGTTACTATAGAAACCATAACATATTAAAATGAACACATTGATTATAAGCATGTGATTCGGCAAACTGCTGTCTGAGCTGCTGTTCGAGAAAACGAATTAACATTTTCTGACCAGTCAGAATGGAGAATTCAACCGCATTGTGTTATCAATAGCGTTAATGGTATAACTAGTTTCTTATCACTTTATATGAGCGTACTGGTACAGTATACATTGTCACACATCTGTATATATTTCTAACGCAGGGCCGACAGAAGCTGGCGAGGTTCAACGCTCACGAATTTGCTACACTTGTGATAGACATTTTAACTGATGCAAAGCGCCGCCAGCAAGGGAATTCCCCGGATGTCAAGGGTGAGAGGAAGCGTCTTATTTTACTGCTGTTAAAGTAAAAAACGGTCATGCTGTTTATTGTAAACAGTTTATTCGTTTCATTTTTGGCCTGTTCTGCTTTACGTTTTAAACGTAGAACAGGTGGCATAAAGAGAAGTCAATTATTCATACCCTTTCCTTTTCATCTCTCAGATAACGTGGAGCTGATTCTGAAAGATATTGGCAGCCGCCTCGGGAGCGAGAGCCAAGAGCCGGAACAGCCGGATTACGACAGCGTGGCATCTGATGAAGACGCAGAACGAGAGCCGGGCTCCGGGAAAGACGAGAGGACCAAGGTTTGTTTTTCCTATAAATATTTGTGCGACGTGGAGTCGGATTTGCGCAGTCATATGGTCTGATCGATCCCGATGATCCTCCTGCTGTCACACAGAGCTTGTGCTACTCAACTGCTTACACTACCCTACATTTATACTTTTATATATATA